>KB672979.1:2605068-2787565 GCA_000349145.1 Anopheles dirus
TTAGGACACGGGTTAAACTTGAAATGGCTCACGGGAAAACATAACCGTAGTTGGATCGCGTATTCCTGTAACCGGGCCGTATTAACTAGTTTGTAACAAAACAGAGTAGTAGGCCGTGCGTGAGAAGAGCGAGAGAGGCAGCGCGTTTTGTTTGTGTTGCCGTCTCACGCGCCTCGACTCGTGCTTTACGCCGCTGAAACCCCATCACTATCTTATCCCGGCCCGGCCAGCCCGGCCCGGCGAGATCATCAACCCGGCGACAAACGGCGCCGCGAGTCAGCTGTTGTTGTTCGGGTTGCAACCGAACGCAAAGTGGAAATGATGGAAAACTGCCCGCAGCCATCGCTCGTCGCCGTCGTCCTCGCGCCACCTGCCAGGGGGCGGAGGCGGCGCGTAACTCATTAACGTGAAATGTTTCGCTCACACAACTCGCGCACTGGACGGGAAGCGTTTTCCAACCCAAACCGCACGCGGGGCGTTCGGCGATAGGAAACACCTAAAATGGGCCCAAAACGCGCCTCCAAGAAGAGAAGACTGCCGAACCGCAACCCCCGGGACCCGGGTTTATTGCCCCGAAAACGGAGCGTTAATGAACGTTTTTAAAATTAAAGTAATGGAAGAAAACAGAGCCCTTCCTTCCTGCAGGTCGCCGAGCAGGAGGATACACACTTTCTTCGGTGCGGACCCACTTACAGAAGCGGCTTCGAGACCTCAAAAACCACTCGAGAACCACGACACGGCAAGGGGAAAGTCGCCAAATTGTAGCCTGATTTAGAGTACTTTTTCCCATTCCGCCGGCGTCGTCGTCGTCGTCGTCGCACGCTTTGATGCTGATCTTTCCGCTGTCGACGGCGTTTGTGTGACCGCGCGGTGAAAAGCTTAAAGGACCCGCCGCGGCCCCCGCCGGAGAATCCTTCGACCCGGCTTGAGGTTTTTCAAGTTCAAACTTTAATGGAGAAATTTTTGGCCATTAAACACAGTGTCTTTGTCGGGGCCGGTTGCTCGTCCTGGTTTTATGGCCTCCGTCCCTGGTTGAGGGTTTCCCGCCCGGTCGTGACGCCGGTGCCTCATCTTTCGCCCGGCGACAACGACCAACGGAGACGACGTTGATGATAGCAGAACTTTTCCCCGGCGACGATGATGCTTAGCATTATGACGACGACGCCGACGACGGTGGCGACGATGATGGTTATGATAAAAATGTTTCCAACCTCGGAATCCCTTCCCAGGCCGCATTCTTTGGCGCACGCTGATACTCGCGCTGATTCCGATGATGCTCCGTACGCTGATGACGGTGATGGTTGTTTAATTATTGGAATGGTTATCCGAAAATATGACGAAAGCCAACCCGGGGAAAACTTTGGCCGGCAAAGCGGACGGACGCACCGTTTCCCTGTTCGGCTTATCAAGCACGGGAAAAGGGGACGGCCCGACTTCAACACTCCAACGCCGGGTCTTTAAAATCCGGCCAGACGCAGGACGCTTTCCGCATCGGCAGAGTGTGTCTTTCGGCGATGGGCCTGGGAATACGTTTAATGGCACAAGGCTCTCGCCAAACAGCGATTAAAGCGGCTCACTGATGGGCCCGATTATGGATTTTCGCACCGACACCGACATAGTTTTGCCCGCTGGGGTCCCTGAAACCTGAGGATTTGATGTTCCATTTGCTTTAAGAGGTGCCGGTTTATCGGTTTATTGAAACGTGATATCGACCGACTTTGCCGGGTGAGGCCGACATTATTGTTGTCCTCCTGCTCATGTTAAAGATCAAATGTGGCGAGTTTCTTGAAGCACGCCACGGCTTAAGAGGGGAGTATTAGCCGGGAAGTTTTCCTATTAATTTCATTAATTCCCTGTTAATTATCTTGTCGGCGACAGTTTTTACCATTTTTTTTTCTTCGCATTCGGTTCGATGTGCCCCCTCCAAAAGGGGTTAACAAACGGTACGCACGAAAAAGGGGAGAGGACAGAACGCAAATGTCACTGATAAACCGGAGTACGATTCGGGTCCCACCACACAAACACAATGGAACCTGGCTCCGAAGTCGAGTGACAGTTTAAAGATGGATCCTTATGCTTTCCGGCCCGTCTTAGCGAACGCGTGCCGCGCCCGGGAAAGGATTAGTTCAAGGATAAAATCGATTCCGGAGGAGCGTTCGTCAGTGGCAGCGTTCGCTGTAACGCAAAAGGCACACCAGCGGTGAAAACTCAGATCAGATCGCGAACCGAGTGGGAGTGAGGGTATAATAAATTAAATTAAATTCTTATTGATTTATGCGCAAATCCGTGTCAAAGCAATTAAGAACAATTTATTACGACGGAGTCAAAGCGTAGCGACGCCGACGACGGCGACGGTCGAAAAGGAAAGTTCCGGCTGTTTAAAGCTGGCCGGGCCCTCCTTTGCCGTACGCAAACAGCCGTCGCGTGTTCGGTAGAATCCTTTTGCAGCAGTTTTTCGACACTACAACCTTGAAACTGGGTGGGCCTACACGACGCTCCGGCCGGATCCCGCCCGAGCAAACAACAAACAAAATCACTCGGAATTAAATCATAATCAAGCGCACGGGGGCCTTCGGGAGGGGGGCGAAGGCGTCCAGCTGAGTGTGATGAGACGTTCTTTGTCGGAAGTCCACTTGGCCGGTCGTCCTTTGCTTAATAAACACACCAGAACACACACACACACATCCACACGGAGTGTTTGCCTTCTATCCGAAAGGCGCCTTTTCTTTTGATTGTCCTTCCTGCGGTCGAGGGGCCATCTAGCAGTTGTGCACGGTAGTAGCAGCACCCAACAGCAGGCCTTGCCTTGCCACCAGCATCAGCGTGAGAAGTGAGTAGTGCGTTGCCCTGGCGACGGGCGAGCCGGGATTTAGAGCCGACAACGAGCCGTAGTTTATAGTAGCAGAGTTTCTTTGTCTCCGGTTGCTCCCGGACATCCTGCCGGGGACAGTGACACTGCTCCCATGCCCTGCCAGCTCTCCCACAGCAGCACCGTCTTGCAAGGATGAGGAACAAGTTGATGATCTTTTAAGTAACCCTGACCTTTTGAACGCACGAACGCACGAAAGAACTAATGGCCCACCGCCCACTTCGAAAGGGACCCGGTGAGGCGGGAGACATAAGACAAGCCTTCCGCCTCGCTTAAAGTTCTCGTCCGAAGTCCAGCCAATGAATGGACCCAAGGTTTCCCGAAAGTTACTTTGCCGAAGGGAAAACAATCACAGCTAAATACTTTCACTTTCTTCTCCGGACTCCGGACACAAACACTTCGCCGGGCCCGCCGGGCTATAAATTCTTCCCCAGCACTCACAGGACACACACACCCAGAAGCCCGGCGAGCAGTGTGTTCATGTGTCTTTAAGAACTAATGTGTTCGGTTCCTTCGGCACATCCACAGCAAGGGAGTGAGAAAAGGTATCGCTTTAAGCAGTCACTGTCGGAAGGAACTTCCGATGAGAAATTAATGAAGAATGCTCAAGAATGCGTCTTCGACCGGAGGAGTTTGCGTTGGGATTTCCCGGTGTGTATCCACTCCACTTCGTCGATTGAGTGAAGCTAGGGAGGAAATTCTTCCCGATAGGTTTCGGGCTCGGGAATGCGAACGGGAAATCGGCAAGAAAAATGGCATGAATGGCAAACAACAACAACAACAGCAGGCCTCAGTTTTTGTAAACTATTCTCCCAAGAATGGGGCCGGGGCCGTTCAAAACCAACGGGGTCAACGTGGGTTCCACATACCGAGACCAAGAAAACCTCCTCCACACCGGTTGATCCTTTTTCGGTTGACCAATATTTGCATAGGAATTTGATTAAAACTATCATCGGCCACAAATTTGACAGATAAAGGCCGATGGCGGCGGAAAGCCCGGCTCACTGGGAACCTTTCCCGCACGGGGCAAGTTGTGATGTGGTTTCGCTTCGTTCCGTTCCGTTTCACCTTCCCTGTTTATTGTTTTGAAACGATTGAATATTCAAGCAGCGGCCGATGAATGGGGCATCATTGAATAAAAATTGATTACAATCAACGAATGCCGATTCTCGTCCACGTCCCCCACACTGCGATCGATGGCGTGGAACCGGGCGCCAATTAGTGACCGAACCGACAAGTGGGCACGCGTTAAGTGACCTCCTATTAGCGCCGCCGCCGCGATCGGGAATGTGTACACAATCGATCGAATAAGGAAATAAGGGAATGCCGATGCACCTCATGTCGGCCCTTGTCGCGAGCGATGAGTCACACAGGGGGTCAAACACAGGCGCGAGCGCGCGCGCGCCATGCGTCAATCGGTTCCATTGTGTGGCCACCGTCAATTGGCACGATGTGCCAGTTTTATTGATCTTTTGTTGTGGTTCCGGTCCGCTGGTGATGATGCCGGCATCTTTGGCAACTTCGGAAGGGGCGCGCGAGCGGGCGCACGGTGGCATTTGGGTTGTCATTCGATTTCGATTCCGCTAGACACGGAACACAGAGGGGGAACGAAACCTATCGGGACAGTTTTTCGAGTGAAAATGATGGGAAGGAAACGGCACTGAGAAGGAGAAAAAAAACGAAAACACATGTGAACCGGAAGGGTCGTATCTGTGTGTGCATGTTTTTTTTCGGGTTAGTTTTGTTTATGTGCTTTCCTTTTTTTGTTCCCTTCGACACGAAATTGGGTGTTTCGGGTTTCCGATCTTGTTTGCAGAAATTGATACGGAAGCCCCTGCTCGTGCGGACAACAACAAGTAGTCAATACATCATCATTAATCAGTGATTGAAGGCTCGATAATTGGCAAATAGAACGAGAGGGATTCCGGGGTGCCGAATTCGCAAGAGGAGGGTTTTAGAAGGAAAACATACGGAACGGATAGGGAAGTTAATGTGGCTTTATTTGTTGATCTTTTCGCTTACGCTTCTCACAGTAATGAGATAAGTGTTTGAAAGAATCTCTCGGAGAGAGAAAGAGAGAGCAAAAGAAAACAACCCTTATCACCTTTGCGTACTGAAATCGATAGGATTCGGGCTTGTTTTCAGCGCAACACAACCTTCTCCGCACAACCTTGACGTAACAAGTCGATCACGGTTGATCGCACACAAGACCGGGGAAAGCCGGTGCAGCGTGGTGAGAAAAATGAAAATTCCACGTGGGAAAAAGCGACAAAGGTATGCGAACGCGGGCCGGCAAAACTGTAACATAATGCTGCAATAATTTATGTTTATTCCCATTGTGTGCTTATTACACCTGACGGCGATGGAGGAGTAAAGGCAGGTGCCAGTAATAAAGCTACAACGACGACGTGCCTAACGAGTGCGGCTGGTGCGATTGGGACTGGCCGCACCGACGGACCACGTGAACGATTTGGATCCACATCGCGTTAACAAACACACTCACACGCAGCGGTGTAATGGGGTGGTGTGCGAACGAGACGCGACGCGGTTGCCATGGGAGATCATTGACTGGTGTGATGGTGCTGTTGCAGAAACGGTACCACTGCCAGGCGGATGATGAAATGCAGTTCAACAGTTGAAATGCAAGTGGTTCATATTTGGAAGGCCGTTCCCCACCCAACCCCACCGAGCGGTCGCAATCGAGGTCATTATTATCAGCAAACAGTGCAACAGTGTACAGTGCAGAAGAAACCGGCTGGCAACCCACTCAAGAACCACTTCTTCTTGGCAGGGAATTGGGAGCGATTGAATATGCATCAAATCTAATGATCTGCGTGCAGATGTTTGCAACAAAGACGCGGCAATGCAGCAAAAGGGGGCACCATTTTCCCACCCATCGTCGCCGTCGCCGTCGTCCCCTTTGCTCTGCTCATTAGCCCGGTCGGAAGCGCCCGCATGAAAACGAGAACGCTTCGCCGGGTGCCGGGAACGCCAATTTAGATTGCCGAAGAGATTACCGGAGGAATCAATTAAAAATGTGTAATACGCCACCCCGGGCTCCTGGTCGTCCCGGTGCGTTCGACAAACAAACTCCTTGTCGCCGAGCCCTTGTCCTTTGAGGACAAATTTTGATTTATACTTTTGTTTGTTTTTAATCTTCGAACACGGGTTGTTTGGGGGGGCTCCTGGCTTCCGGAGTGTGTTCCAGGTTAATCAATTGATTGTCGACAACCCTTTCATCATCATCATCAACATCCTGGGCGCCCGTTTCATCCACCCGGTTTACCGTAAGCCTTAAAACAAACATATCCGAGAGGCTGCTCACGATAAGAATCTCTTTGATGTCTTTGAGCCACTGGAGCTGGTGTGTGTGTGTGTGTGTTTCTGCTGCAGCGCAAAGACATCGAACGGCACCAGCTAGCCTGCGAGCAGCCGGGTGGTTGGGAAGAGTAACGATAAATCGTAAAAATCGAAAGATTAATTTACCGATATCGCTCGAATTTCATTCCCGTGCCCGAAACGGAACACAGACAGCCCGGGGAGGGATATGGATCAATGCGCCCTTCCTGGCACGGGGGGGGGGGGAGGTGATGAGGCCACTCGGTAAGGCCCCTCGAGGAATTATCGATAATTAACCGACCGAAGTTTGCACTCGCTGTGCTGATGATGCTGCCTCGCCGAAGTGGGCTTTTAGCGTTTTGGATCGCTTTTTTCTAAATGAATTTTAATTAACAATCAGTAAAAGTTCATTGCCCGCCCGCATCCAACCGCTGGGGTCTTGTGTGGTCGAACGGTTGGATTGGGTGTTTTTTGTTTTGTTTTTTTTTTCTTGTTCGCCCTGGTGAGGAATAGTGCAGTTTTATTGATTTCTTGCGTCCCACTTAAGCCTCCGGGGCTGAAATAAAACGAAATGTTAATGTGTTTCTGATACCAATCATCTCTTACGTGCGCTCGTGAAGGTCATTCCGTGCAGTGCTTCAGCAGATGCGGCTATCAGCATAAAAAAAAACCGGGAGACGTTTACGACCAGCGCTGACCCGAAAAGTTTTCGTTGAGAATTTTGACACATGGGTGTCATAATGACCGATTGGCGGAAGGTTAACCGGGTGAGCGCTGTTCTCCGCTTAAGAACACACCACCGCGATTCGATCGCCGAAACCGAAAGCCTCCACCGGAATGGGTCCATTAAATTCCAATAAAGCAAAAGAAGTACATAAAACAACGATCAAATCGCGTGTTCGACCGATTCCGAAGCATGACTCACAATTCAATCGGGCACCCGTTTCTCATCGACTTCCAACATTCCACCCACCCAACCACCCACGCACAGTGGATATGATGACGATGATGAGGATAGTATGTAAAAATTACACCGAAACCCAAATATAACCTGCCAGCGAGGAGCGGGCGCGGTGGCGTCTTGGGAATTGGGACATTAGAAATCCATCCTCTCCGTCGTCGGCGGTTCGAGGCAAGTGCCGAAACTCATAAATATCGTTTCCCACTATTTATTGGAAATAAATATAAATTTCCCGTTTTTACGATCCGTGTTCCGTGCGCCCCGGGGCCGACCACAGCAGCGGCGGGTGCCATTAGGGTCTGTTCCCCTTTTTCCTGGCAGCTTCGGTGCCGTTCCGACCGAGGTGTAGGACGAGGGAAAATCAAAACGACAACTATATTTTTACGGTCCTCCCCCAGGCCGGTCCCACTGTCAAATCGGGTAGCACCCACTAATAAATCGATCGACGAAATGTGGCCCGTTCTTGATTCGGACCGATTTTTCCCGGGCAGCGGACGGGGCCGGGGCCGGTTTATTAGTGTGTGGCGCAACACATCGGAATCGGCTGTGGCCGATTTTCGTCCACACACAGGACGACCTGCGTCCGCCGTGCGATGACAACGTGTGAAAAGTGTCAATTTTAAAATTCGATGCGTCTTGCGTCGTCTTCCGTGGCGAATGCGTGGCCACAGAGGAAAAAAATGACGATTCCTCACCACATTCGCTTCGGTATCGGCGCTGGTTTTTTTTTGTTTAATATCCTCTTTTCCTCTTCATCTCGGCGGGGCGATATACATATTTCACTTGGCTTCACGAGCATTTTATGTTCTTCGCGCGGCGCGAACGAAAATCTCCCGCTTCCGCCTGGTCTCGTTCAAGGCCCTGTGTTCAATTTTCTTCTCATCGAAAGCGACATCGTCACCGTTCGACAGCTAATTTACAAGTGGAAAGAAAGTAAGAAGCGAGAGGAAAAAACACACACATACACTCAAAGGCAGCAGCAGCCGCATGAAAAGTGTCCCAACTTTATGAGCGCACAAGGAACTCGGGGTGACCGAAATTAAGCAATAAATTTTCAAATTGAAAGCAGATGATGGCGCGACAACCGCTACACACAGACACAGGCGCACACTTGCGACGGCGCCGTAAATCGATCGAATCGAATCGGCGGTGTGGTTTTTCCGCGTACGCCTGCTCGTGACGCACGATCGCGCAGCATGAGCAGAGCGCGAGCGCGCAGACGAGCCGCGCCGACACGCAACGCACGAACGAACGCCGCGCTTCATCGGGACGCACCGGTGCGTGTGGTTGACCTTTGCGCGACCAGCTCCTCCGATCGGTATCAATCACCTGTCCCGCCGGAGCAGGAAGCTTCACCGATCCGATCGGTTCGATAATTCATACAAATATATAAATATCGCCCATTAATTAATTCCTTCATCAAAATAATGAGACGTCACGCAGACAGATGCAGACGTCACCGCACATCTGTCGAGGCTCTCCTGCTGATTCCGATCCGATCGGGTGCGTTCGGAGCCAGCTAATTCGATCGCCAACACGGTCGGCGCCTAATCATTGCTCCCCGTCTCACGTGCGTGAGACGATGCTCTCTCACTGCTCACTTCTCACACGCTCACCGTCCGTCAGCTGCCTGCTTCGACCGACTAAAATATTTTCGACGTAAAATTTAATGGTTTACCTGTGTTAGGCTCAGGTTCATCATCATCATTTGGGGATGCGTGCGCTTAAAGCGGGGAAGCCCAGCTTTTAAATTCATCCCACGGTACGATGCCCACCTCCCGGGAAGTACGCACACGCGTTTTTGCGCCACAAGTATCGCAACTCAACTGTGTCACTACTGCCAGGCGCACGAACACATGCTCATCGTTTAGTAGGTAAACTAATGCCGAAAGTTTTCGTCAACATTTTAACCAGCGATGGCTCCGTTCGTAGCTGCTTTCATCTCATCCTTGTGTCACGGAATGAGCTCACACACGGTAACCGCATCTCATAGCGAGGGAGCTATGCACCTCGCCTACTGTGACTTTCTCGGCTGGCTCTGTGTGCACAGACACAGCTGCAGAGAGCCTGCACACCGATGCAGCGAACGAGATGACATCTCCACCTCCACCTCCCGAACGCACCCGGTCTGTCATCTTCCGTTCGAGCCGCTGTCATCAGCCATTATTTCATTAGAACGAAAGTGAGATTTTCTTCCGCAGCGGACGCGCGGCCGGCGGCAGGAGAAAAGTTTTCCGTTTGGCGACGGAACCGACGAAAAGTACTTTAATTTGTACACCGCTCCTCTCGAGCCCGGCCCTCTCATCAGCGTACGCATATGTGGCGCTTCTGGTGCGGGTGTTGCGGGAGGATGTATGTGTGTGTGAGAGTGTAAGGAAGCTCATTTTGCAGCACGCCGTCGAAATTCCCTTCAAGCAACTATAGTGCATGCCGGGCCGGGCCGGGGTGGATGGGTGGAAAACTTTTGCTTTTACTTCCCTGCTCCTTGTGGCCCCTCTAGCCACCTCGTATTGGAAGTGTCCTGACCATGGCGGAAGTATGAGCAGCTCTAGCCCAGCAGCAGCCAAACCATTTAAAGGCGGATTTTAGGGTATTCGGTAGTTGGGGCGGGTGGTGCCTCCCATCACACCCCATCCGATCGCCGTTCCGCAACATCGGGCAACAGGCAACAACCGGCAGGGCGACAACGTCGTTTAAAGTACACACTTCTCGCTTGTTCTCGCATGTTCGCCGGCTGGCAAGAATAGCAATAACAGCTTGTCACCCGATTTCGGTGGTGGCTTTAAATATTATTAGATTTTAATACAAAATAATAACATTAACACCGTGTGCGCGTGTGTGTGTTCGGTGTACCCGATCTAGGTCGGCCGTGTAGCATTGGGGCGCAGCGCGTTGTCTTGGCAACGGCAGCGTTCGAGCGACGACGTGAGTCATCCACGCGACGGCGACACATCGGTTGCGGTGTTTGGAGTTGATTAATTCCCAGAACTTGAGCTCCCATGCGCGTCTCGCCGGGTCTCCGGCAAACGCAGGACCCGCCGGCCCAAACGTTTATTGTATTTCGCCGAAAAGTGAGCACTCCGACGCGCTGCCCGCGGAATGATGATTGATATATCACTTTTCAGCCGCCGATATTGAAATTCATTGTGGAAGGAACGATACGAGCGGCGCGTGTTTTTTTTTCTTCTGTTGTTTACTGCCTTTTCGGGACAAGTTATGAATGTGAAAAAGCGCACATTCACACATGTAAGCAGGCGAAGGGATGTAGGGCCTTAACAAATCAATTAATACAAAGCCTGCAGGCCGGGTACTCTCGTTAGTGCGGGAGCACGCGTGGAAAGCGAAGGCGCGAGCAGCGCACCATTGTAATGCGCCCGGACACAGAAACGGGGCCCCTGTAGAACGTTTTTACGACGCAAACATGATCATCAATACATTTTTCCGATTTACCCTGGGAAGCGGGAACAATGGCAGCGAGTCCACGGAACCCG
This sequence comes from Anopheles dirus, assembly GCA_000349145.1. NCBI lineage: Eukaryota > Metazoa > Arthropoda > Insecta > Diptera > Culicidae > Anopheles > Anopheles dirus. The sequence continues at coordinate 2,615,729 of KB672979.1, forward strand.
AAATTTATGCCGGGAATGGCTTCTTTTCATCTGCAGTGGCAGTTCGCTTTCGATAGGAACGATTATTAGAAAATAATACGACCATCAACCGATGTGCCTGGTGCTAATAGGTCGAACAGGGCAGGAGAAGGGCCATAAATTATGATCATGTACCGAACGACCACCATCAGGGATCGAATAAAACTGTCCGTCGGTGTGAGACTCGTACGATTATTGCTAAAAGCCACAGAAACCAGAAGACAACAACAGCAACCAAAAAAAAAACGGCAATTCAACGCGACCACCGAGGGCCAGTCGCCTAAATAAAAAGGACGTTTGCAGAACTTGGCACGCACTTGGCCCTCGTTGCCTCGACCGTAGCCGGATTATGCGGTCATGGGGAAATGGCTTTCATCGGCTCGGTTCAGTTCGGTAGAGCATATGGCTGCGAAGCGACTTATGGGGCGACCGTGTTGCTTGGCCGACCGTGGTACCCCATCCCAGCGCACCCATCCGTCGATGGGGAGCTAATGTGAGAGATGATAAATTATCGACCGTTTGCGTTTGTTTTTTTGCGTTCGCGTTCGCCTTCGCGGGGTTTTTGCCGCTGTGGCGTGCATGCGTTTGCCTCCTGTGCGCTGCGCACTATCAGCTCGCATCTAGCACCGGGAGACGGAGATCATCATCGGCCATCGGGAGCGACAGATGATTATGCTTTATTAATCCCGATCCGACCGGCGACGAACGACGGATCGAAGCCAACGACATCGGCGCGAGTGAGATGGATTCGTTATCAACACAATCAGCGCTGCACAACAGCACACAGCACCCGAAAAAGGGGCCAGGACCCCTTCGGAAGCGCGCGCCGCGCCTGTGGGAATTGAAACTAGTTTTCTCCGCCCCGTTATTTTACATCCATCCGCGCCTGGTGGCATCCCTAGCAGCGCGAGAGGACGTACAATAAACACGCCACGGCGGACGCGAATCGCGCGATACTGTATCGAATGGTACGCGTATGGGTGTGTGTGTGCGCGCTTTAGTATGAAAAAACTACTCATTTCCCTACCGAATGCCACGAATGCGTTAGTATTCGTTCGGATGATTTGAAAAATAATCAAAAGGATAACGAGCAAATGGATGAATTCGACGCAAAACTACTCCGGGCAGGATGTTTCACGTGAGGGAATCGTGCTGGAAACCGGTTTTCGCCCGGTTCGTAGCGCGCAAACCACCGCGATCACCAGGGGGGTTTCACAAAATGAAGCACCCAAACGAAACAGTTATTTGGTGCAACTGTCACGGGCCCTGTCAGGATGAATGAATCGAAAACCGGAAACAGGGATTTACTACTCGAATTAAATCAATATGGAAGGAAATGGTGGTGCGTTTTCTTTACGCTTTTCTTTCCTTCCCTCCCAGCGCAAGTAGCTTGAAAGGCCGGTAAGGATAATGCGCCATAGCGAGGCACACACCATTTTTGACAGCACCGAACAATGAAGTTTAATTTATGTGCAAGAAACCGTCGGCTCAGGCCGGCTCCTTCGAAAAGGAGCGATAAAAGCGGCAGCGAAAAAAAACGACTCTAAAAGCATCCGCTTGCCATCGAGAGCCGGAAGTCAATAGTTTTTCCCACTCCCGTCCGGTGAATAGTTGCTTAAGAGGAGGAAAATTGCTTTCCTTTCATGTCCACTGAAAAGGCGCGGTTTACACGTGTGACGCAGCTTCTAGATGGGCGGCGTTTATCGCCCAACTATCTATGGCTGATAGCGTGAATGGGTAATTGAACGGTCAATCTCGATTCGCACCGAAGGATGGTGGCGATGAAAGGGATGCATCTAAAATGCAAGACTCATTAAAATGCGCATGAATGACGCCTGTCTGCAAGCCGTGTGCCTGGTGGCAAGCCTGCTGGGCCGGCTGGGAATCGATTCGATTCGATTTCGACAGGGCCTCCTAGGACGGGATTCGGAAGCAGCCCGCCGGAAGTGGCTCTGACTGACACGCCGGGAAAACCGGGTCAAAGTGGGCGCTCGCTCGCTCGTCTATCGGCGCGCTACTCTCGCGCATGAAACGCCCGGTGGACTATTTATAATTAATCATTATTTATTCACCCATTGATTGAAACAAGCTTCGGCCGGAGAACTCCCGCCGGGGAGGCCAACATGCAATTGTGTCATTTTCTCAATACCGCCCGACTGGGGAGGGGAGAAGCAAACGCGAAATTAGAAGAAAAATGGTGGAAAAACAGTTTTATCGCAATTATGAAATCTCACAATCGCATGCCGCCAAGGTGGGCTTTTCGAAAGGAGCGGCTTGCGTTCTTCCCCGAACCCATCCATCGTGGGCTGCCGGCACTAATAAAACGGTCCGGGTGCATTCGATCGAAAGAGTGGGTGCCGCGAGCCGAAGCCGAACGATAATTACATCAATTTTCAATCCGTTTTCCTCGATTAAGCCCTTACGGTGGGGGTGTGCGCCGAGGAAGGGCAGCAGGGTGGCGGTAAGGACAACAACAAACAAACCGGGAACTGTAAGGGACGCACGATGCACCTGCGTGATGCACCGCCCGCCCGGTGAGTGGGTGGGTGTCTGTTTGATTGCACTCGGCCACACAAACAATGTGAACCGTGCGTGAGGGCGTTAAAATGCGTATCGCACACTCACACACACACACACACACACACACACACACACACACACACTTTAAATGGGTGCAAATAGCGCACGCATCCTTTCCCCGTGTCGAGTGGCCAGGGTGTGGGAAATTAATTATTGAATATCAATTACGAGCCCTTCTTATCGCGCTCTTTAGTCGCGGGTTTTTCAAAACACACTGCTGCTGTCACTTGGCTTGTGTCGGTGCCTGCTTGGATGCGATGGGCGTGAATTGTTTTAATCGATCCAAGTGTGCATTGAAACTCGCACTTTTGCACCACCACCTGGAGAGCCCGAGTTGTTTGGGGAAGGTTTCGCTTTTTTTTATTCTCTAATTCATTCTCAATTCTCAGTTCCACTCTTGCACCGACGCTGATTTTATCACTGCACAATGCACATCGGCTCTTTCTTTCCCTCCCACCCAGCATTTGACGGATGTAAAATGGCGTTTCAACACGCGAAATAGGCTTTGCGTGTTTGGTAGCGTTCGCGTTCTCGCTGCGGCGGAGCGCGGAACGGCGCCTGGGACAGCTATCGACGGGTGATTTTTGTTTTGATGTTGTTGTTTTTTTTCTTTTCGTTTTATACCCGATATGTGTAATCGAATGCAAAACATGGCCGGAAAAATAATGCACCGGCGTGTGCACGCAGCGTGTTCAATGAGTTATTTATAAATAATTATCTGCAATCGGCGATTGTTAGCAGGGACAGGTCGCACAGTGAGAGGGGGGGGGGAGGGCTTTTGGCTGGAACCGTTTCATGTTAATCAAACGATGCCAGCGGGCCGATAAGGCGGCAAAAGTAGATATTGAAACCCCTCGCGAAGGGGGCGACTGTTTGTGCGTAGGGCGTCAATTGATATTCCATCCATCCAGCTGTCGGAACTGGTGGAACTGGCACTGATGGCATAAATTACGGAAACAATGCAAGAAAACTAACGCGGATTTTCCCTCTCTAAGTATGCGCCACAAAAGTAGGCACTGATTTATGTTGACAGTGTGTTATCGTTGAAAGCGCTCGAATGTCCAGGATTCGAAGTTCGCATGTGCTTGTTGATTCAGGACGAACCTTCCTTTCTCGCCAACACATAGAAGCATACGTTGGTGTGAGTGTGGCGCTCTATTTTCCTCCACCGAGCGGAGGGGGCGAGCCGACCGTGTAATCAGTGCAGATCAACGGGGTTGAAAAGTGTGTCAAAGGCCATTACATCCCATTAGAAACTTTTCCCTCGTGCCGTACACGTACACAGACACACGCACGCTCCATCCTTGACCATATGCACTTGGCATGTGCGAAGAAGTGGGTTACCGCAGCCTGAAAGAACACAGACACGCGCTCGCGCGTTCGTTCCCCCTTCGCTTTGTACTCGCAAACCCCGAAACGGACGATCCCGGCCCGGGGCCAGTTCCCGGCTCGGTGGCGGACCCTTTTACGCACGCACTTCGGTGCTGTTGTGCGTGTGCGTTTCATTTTCCCTCGTTTTTTTGTTTGTTTCACTTTACTTTTGCTATCGTTCGGGCGTTCGAGCGGTAGGTGTAATTAAAAAACGCTCCCCGTTCCGGTGCATCAGGTGCATCGCCCTGGTGCCTTTGTCGTTTTGGACGAGAGGTGCGAACTAGGCCACAGACATCCCGCCCGTAGCCGGCACGGGTAATAGGGTTCGGGCGCTGGTGGCTTTGGAGTAGCAAACTCCACCTCCCTGCAAGACATTAACGCTCGCGATGAGTGCGTTATGAGCGAGCATCCCCATAATCTATGATTTATCATCGTTTATTTATCTCATTAGGACGATAATTTGATCCTCACCCGCTCGCGTTTCATATTGCTGGCGCGACGGTGCCTCGGGGCAGGATATTATCGCCCTCCAGCTAGCCCGTGGTAATAAACCCGTCATTACTAGTTGCCTGGTTCGATTCGTGTCCTTCAATGCCTTACGCTGGCGGGAGGAAAAACTTCGCCGACCGACGACGAGTTGCGAGTTTTCTTAATGGAAGCGGAAACGGCCGCACACTAACGAACCGAAGGGGATGCCCACCCCGGACGAAGAAGATCTTTATCCGCGCTTATTTACGAGCTTAATAAATCTCTATATTATTATTAACAAAAATATTGCACACTCGCATGGATTATCGAGGCCTTTGGAGGGTGCCAGCATGAGTCAATACCGGCCAGTCAATACGGTTTCAATTTGTTTGCATTCGCCCCGGTCGCTCCACCTCCATCTTCAATCAGCTCCCCGGCTCGGGCCGAAAACGATCCGGTTGATTAGAAAATTGCCGCCGAAGCAGCATCCGGTTTTACAAACTGCCACCGGCCACCGGATTGGCCGCGGAGATGATTTTCTCCAATTGAATTCCTCTTTGCCGGCGTGCCCCGGGCCGCGAACGGCGTGTTGTTGCATTGCATTTTTTCTATTCCCCATCGAACCGGGCCATTGGGGCTGTGATTGTGACGATATTCCTCGCTGCTATCAGCTCGATTGGGAAGCCTGTTTGGATTGGTGTCGCTGTGTGTTTGTATACACGGGCTCAACTCAACTGTTCGCCACACACAGCAGCAAACAAACATTCAAAGCCAATCAAGCGCTGTGTTATCATTAGAGTCAATTCAGATTCGTGATTTATGTGATCGCGAACACTTTTGATAGAGACAAGTGTGCGTGTGTGTGTGCGTGGCCGTGTATGAGCGAAGGATTAGGATGCTGTACCAACACACCCGCACCGGAGGGCAATTGCGCATCACTGGGTTTGCGGTTTGTGGTGCGGATCGCGCGAATAACCACCCCCCGCGCGCGAGAGATGAATAGTCGATGTCGCCAGCCAAGCACACACACACACACAGCATGTGGTGAGCCGGGTCGATAATGGCGTGCAGCATAAAGCGTAGGGCAACAGCAACAATAATAATAAACGCCACATGTTGTCTGTCGCGGCGTTATGTTGCCTTCCTCCGTGCGACGGCCAAGACACGACCCTGAAGGAACACTTTTTCTCCCTCCACAGCTCCACTGTGCAATTTCTTCAGGGAACGGTCTTTAAATCCGGATGGGTGGATTGCATCGTGCGCAGACTTTCGTACACGCCCGGAACGAGGGAAACACTCCCTGGGCTTAGGCGTTGTCGCAGGCGTCATCGGTCCCGGGGTGACACTGACACTGACAACGGTCCCAGCGCCACCGGTCGTCCGATCGATGGCGGTCGTGTGCAATCGATTATTCGCATTTCATTTTACACTTACACAACAAACAAACGAACGAACGAACGAACGACGGTTTGAGGTACATGGCAAGTGCTCATTTACGGGTCGCACAGGCCACTGAACAAATCATCCAAATCGTGAAATTGGTCTCTTCCCCGACCCCGGGCGTTTGTATTATTTTCAACACGCATTTCTCTTTCGACACGATCGATGCGTGTTACGATGCGTATCGCCGTGCGTATCCGAACACACACGGCTTGATTCGGAGACACAATCCTTGCTGTTTTGTGTGTGTGTCGCCGTTTTCTCTCGCTTCTTGCCTCGTCGTTCGTTCTCACCGCTGTCGCCTCTCGTGACCAGAAGCAATGCAATAATAAATCCTACGCGACAGAACAACCCCTCTCGACGGGTGACGGGAGAGCGCTTCCCGCCACCCAAACCCCCCGCCCCCCCCCCCCGCCCCAGCGGAAAAGGGTTTTGTCGCAATTCGCCAACCACCCCGCTCGAAGAAGAAAAAAAACACCGTTTTCGTTTAGGTTACGGTCGTGTACATCTATTTTTCCCCCCCCCCCCCACCCCCCCCCCCCCCCCCCCCGCCCTCGGGCCACAAGTAAATGATCCAATGACTAACCCACGCCCGGGCATGTACTGTATGGATTATAGATTAAGATCCGACGACTATCGTTCCGGAGCGTTCCGATGGAGAGGATGGGCACGGACGGGAGCGAAGAGATCCGCCGGCATCGTCCCGCGCGCACACAGACACGCACGCACTCTGCCACATCCGTTTCGTCTTTGCAGCCGCACGCATCGGGCGCGGAGATGATTTTCCGTTCGAAGGGGAATTAATTTTTTGCTTTCCTATTCTCGCCCGCTCGTCTCCTGCGTCCGCACCAGCCGACACTTATCCTCCCGGACGGGTGGAAGCAGCAAAAGTGAGTCCAAAGGGAAAGGGAAGTAACATAAAAAAGAGTTTTAGAAGCCGTTGCAATAGAGCTGCCTTCAAAAGGAATAATCCTCAATACGATCGTGTTTTTCTCGCTTGCTGCCCCTCGCTCGGTTCTAGAGCCGTCGCATCGTCACCCAACACGTGCGTGCTTCACGTCTGTGTTGGTGCCCGACGGTGGGATTTATGAACGAATTCCTCAGCACGAAACACCCCACCCCGACGGCAAACCCAACAATTGAGCGCTTCCGTCTCGATCTTGATGACGCCGACGACGACGGAAGCAGAAGCAAGCGAACTGCTGCCTCCTGCTCCAATGCCTTATTTTAACCGATCGAACCGTTCTAGGAGGGAGGCGATTGATGATGCAACGCGTGACGAGCGGCTGTGGGAAAATATGATCGAGTTGCATCAATGGGGACCATCGGAATCGGTGGTGGATTTGATTTCGTTGCGGAAGTTTCAATTAAGGCTAATGATTGAACCACTTCCCGCTGCTGTCGGCTACAAACACCAGCCCCTCACACACACTCGCTTGGTGCGATCGTGTGATGCGTTGGTGACAGTCATTCGAACATCAATTTATGACTCCCCCCGTTGCTGCTCAGCCCGCTCTCGCCGTTGCTCGTTTTATCGGCTAGCTCGGGCAACAACTCGAACAAATCTCATCTCGCGACAGAGTTTTTCGACAGACTTCAGCTCGTTGGCGTGGTGGCACTGCGGGCACTAAAAATAGCTTGCCACCGTGTTGAGAAACGCTCGATGGTCGGGTCGGGTAGGGCCCATCGAAAAATGGGTAGCATTGTTCTTCAAATCTCATCGATCGTTGACGGTTTGGCGCGGGAGGCACGGTGAGCGGAAGAAGCCGCGCGGAGCACCTGATCGCCACCCTCATGCCCGGGCGGGTCGGGTCGGGTCGGGAATGATTTCTAATAACAGGTGTAATGGCAATTTATTTATCTCAGTTTCTCAGCGCTCCCTTTTCGCGCTTCAGCTGCTCTGGGCGGTCGCGTTTTCGTCGATCGTCGATCGTCGTTTTGGTGTGTGTGTGCTAGAAAGCGGGTGTCTATTGTTGGAACGGACGCGGTCGGATCAATCGTTCGAATGTTTATCAAATCCAAAGTGTCGCAAGTGCTGTGCCACTTTTACGATCGCTCCATTGTCACTCTATGCCGTGAAATACTGCCAGCCGCGGATCGGTCGCGTTTATTTTCGTGACAGTGCAGGCACGCAAAACAACGGCGAGCGTGTTGGAGCGGCGAAATAAAATATGATATCAACCGCGGCCGCGTCCGAATTCGCTAACCATCACCATCGGCATCCTCGCGCGCGCATATCATCGTGGGATGACAATAAAATTTAATTTAAACCACTCCACCCCGACGAGAGCTCGCACGATCGCGACGGTCGATTGGTGTTGATATTCGACCGGGTGGCGAGTAACAATTTTCGATCACATTTTTACACCCGATTAGCGTGCCTCCCGGCCGTTGGGGTTGCCGTGGGTGGGCCCAAAACAGTCGCTACTTTACGATCGAACGATCGCAGCGGGTTCTATCGTAAAGTTTGCCCCGCCAGAACAGAAGCAAACCCCGGCGAGGGAGTCGGTACGTTAAACCAAACAAACAAACAAACAAACTAAACGCCTAAACCGGCGTCATCGACAGTTTTTTCTTCTCTCGCTCTCCCATTTGCTTTCGCTCCCTCGCTTCGCCGTTACCCCGTTTTCCACGGGTCTCCACGGGCAGGAAGAGACCGTGCTCGATCGGGTGGCGAAGATCGTGTTACAAAATAATGAGCACCGCGAGTCTCGTTGCAGGCTCCGAGCGAGCTGCGAGCCACCGAGGGCAGAAATTCATTTATTATATATTGATTAATTTGCACCACGGTGGCGGTAATTAATACGCCCGTGTTACCGGGTATCTGTGGGTGCTTGTTTTGTTTTTTCATTTCGCCTCCACCACCGGGAAGTTGGCGCTTCCCAGAACCGACGCGGTGGCCACTACCGTTAGGGACGCATTAGCGCGGCATTACGCGAGATGAGCGGCGAACGGGACGAAAAAATGAGCTATCGAATAGTTGAACTCAACCCCCCCTTTCCCGAACGACGACGACAGCTGTTCTGGCGCACTGGCGCATGTGTGTGTGAGCGTGTTTGGTGAAGGCAATTTAGCAGAGCTGCTGGTGAAGAAGTCGGGTCGGGCTTCTTGAAGATAAAAAGAGACCCCTTTTTCCTTCGGTTCGGAGCCCTCCGTTGCGTTTTGGTTGAAAATGTAAATTTGTTCCGTTCCGTGGCCGTATGTTAATCAACAGCGCATGGCAGGAAGGAAGTTTGTGTGTGTGTGTGTGTGCTGTGCGCCCCTACCCGTTAAGGGCGAATTCTCACGCCTGGCCTCGCGAGCCCGGCAAAGATCGCTTTAATGAGGTGGAAAAGAGGTGGTCCCTTAATCTTCATTTCTTCACGCGAGCGCAACGCGATCGACTCTCGGTGTCAGCGCTGGCGCACTATTTGCTAATGAGATATCCATGATCAGCACGATGCAGCCGAGAGCTTGGGAGGCTTTATCTGGCTCACTTCCTTCTCTGTACAAGCTGAGCTGATAAAAATGCACAGCAAGGCCGGTTGCGCGGTTTCGTTCAACTCACTCCCGAGAGTCTTTTTTCGATAAATAGGTTCTATAGTGGATAGAACAGCCGCTTGTTATCGGAGCAAATGGACCAAGCAAAGCTGGATGATACGGCTTCCAATTTGGTGTACAATCGAGGCTAATGTCGAACCGTTCGAATGTGGTTCTAGTTCGAGAACGCTTGCTCGGTTATCGCCATGCCCTTAGAAGCTCACGCCAAACTGCCCCCATCACTCATCGCCGCCTACTGTGATCGTGAACATTATTCCAATGAGTACGCGCAGTGCAACGGTCGCTCCTTTATTCCTACAAAATGGTCCCCATCGATCACTTGCTCGTGGCACAACAACACATTCGCCATGCGCCATCAGATAAGCAGCCGCGAACGGTCGACTAGAAACAATTGCAACGGGTTCTCGCACGGCTCATTGTTCTGGGCTGGGCTTCTCCGGTGTAGCCGGACGCTTTTTTCGGGGCAAACCCGCCGAAACGAAAAAATCTCCCACCATCCGCCAACGCCAGACTTCGGGACAGGGTACAACCACACAATGGCCGGCCACTCGACAAACACACACAGCCAGACAGAGAGACACACCAGACCGTCCGTCATCTGGTGGCTGAATTTATTAACCAATAATTAAAAATTCTCGAAAGCGGGCGGCTTAATTAAAGTCATTGTTCCAGATATTAATCAGGCACTTTTTCAGACTCGTCTTTTGCTGTGTTTTATGTAGTTTTTTTCTGTCTTGAGTGTGTGTGTGTGTGAGGGTGGACGTCTCCGTGGAGGTGGTTGCACCTCGTCGGCGTCGTCTTCGGGCGTAATTTGCTAAATTTATTTAAAAGCTTCTCCGTTTGCTGTGTGTACGTGAGAGGCACTGTGTATTTTTCCTATTCCGAGAGGGTCGATTCGAACTGTCCACAGTGTGATGTGGGGGTGGGGAGTGCGCCATGGGCTCGATCATGATACACAACCGTCAGAGTGGGCTCGCCGGTGTAATCCCTCTGTTTTGTATGATTACGCTGAATTAATTCATTATCTATTGTTTTCCTTTGGTTTCCAAATCGGAGAGCGCGAAAAACGCCAACCACACACACTCGCACACACCCCAAATGGTGACCCCAAACGGGGTGGGTGGTTTTATTCGACATTTGTGGGTTTTATGCTATGCAATTCCCCACTCCCACCCACTCGCACCCACCCACACGCCACGGTGGGGTAGGTGGCGAAAAAATATTCCCCATAAATCATTGAACACACTTTCGGGGCGGCCAAATTTTATGTGCACACGCGTGTGCGTGTGTGTGCACCACAAAGTGCGGCTTGATCGTTTCTACTATCGGGGACGAAATAGAGTATCGCGCGTTCGGCTGGCGGTCGGCCATTTGTTTTGCGTGCGCCAAACGCAACCCCCACGTGAAAATAGAATAAAAAGCCGGCTGCAAGGTTGGGTAGTGGTGGTGGTGGTGGTGGTGGTGTGAAAAAGCGATTAAAATGTACGACGACGACGATGAAGACGACGGCGTGCAAACAGTTAGGGCCGCAGCCATCATGCAACGGGATCATGCGTTACGGGAGCCGCGACGCCGCTGCTTTTGTCACGAACGATTAGAGACGAACGCAATTAGAGGCGGCTGCATCTTCACTCTCCCTCTCTCTCGCTCTCTCCGTGCATGCAATTCCTCGGGCTGGTGGGCCGATCGCGGCGGCATCTCGCCGGTGTCTCGGTGTCGCGACAATTAGCTGGATAATGGAAGTTCACACCCGCGCCGGGCCCGTCCGGTTGGATAAACACATTCAGGTGTTTCGAAGAGGAGCTCACCGATACGACTGATCGTCATGCGGCTGCAGCGGACGATCACGATCGATTCGTTGTTCCACCCGTTTCGGTGGGGTGGCAGCATAATTGCAAACGCCACTGCAATGCCCGCGACAGTAACGAGGTGAAAATATACATTCTAATAATACCGGGTGGAAGGGCACACGAGCCGATTGGGTAAGAAATTCGCGTGAAGCGTGAGCCGTCGAGACGTCGGGCGGCACCAGCATTATGCGTTCCGGTCGATTTGACCCCACGACAGACGCTCGTAAAGACCCTCGCCGGGCTTAGGAGACGCAACACACTACCGAACACGTGTTTCAATGGAAGGGCAGAAGCATAAAATCCGTCAGCAGAGCGCTTCCGGAGCGTTTCAATCCGGCCCGCCCCGATTGCCGTTCTTGGGTGGCACGGGTGGCGACTTTTGTTTACGTTCGAGTGGTGGTTCGAGCGTGATCTTACTTCCTCGGAGGTAAGTAGACACCACGCGTTGACCACCCGTGAGCGATCGTTGTGCTGTTGGGTTCGGTTTTTATTATGCGGAATCTCTCTTATTGAGCTCAAGCGAAATGTGTGTCTAGAACCGTCGTCGTCGTGGTCGCCATTGTCGTCAAGCTAGACAATCGAATCGAACTCATACACGCTTGACACCGAGCCATTATTTATGGGCAAAAGCAAGCGTCCGAGCCAGGCGTCTGGTCGTCGCGAACGATCGTCCCCATCACGCGATCCCGCGGTGATGGAATTCAAATGAAAAGTAATTAACTTGTCGATTGGTTCTAATTGCCTTTAATCATAACCGCAGCCAAACGCTCCGGGTCCATCACGCTCGCGGGTATCGGTTGCAGTTTTGCATTTCAACTTTATAACACCATTCGGCGGGCGCCACAGCGCGGCCCCAAACCCATTGCTCTTCATAAATCGCCAATTTTGCCTCATAAAACGAGCGGCCGCGCCGTTTGTGAATGGCCTGATGATGATCGCGTTCGTGTGTGTGTGTGTGCGTTATCCAATTATCCCCTCAGGATATCGACAGCCGACCCGGAGCACGTCGGGAGGGCGGAAACCGCAAACCCCGACGCAGAGGGAGGATCCGGCCCGAGACTTGCCCCGGCCGCAGTGTTTTGCCTCTGCGTTGCCTTTAATCGATCGACGCCGGCGAAATGATCGACGGAATGCGCATGAGAGCCCCCTTCGGGAGTACAAAGCGGAGCGATTGGCAGCAACAAATGAGCGTCTATTTATTTTATTCCGGCCCGTCTTGCGGCCGGGTCCTTGGCGGGCCTTCGGGCGATATCCATCATCTTTGATCGTCATACGCCTGCTCCTTGCTTGGTTCTTTGCCCTCCAAAGCACACAAACACACACACGCGCGCGTGCACGTCCACATCTCGGGGCCCTTCCCCTCGATCGTTCATCATCATCTGCGTGACTGGTTGGGGTTGTGGTTTTTTTTCTTTTTTTCTCCACTCTTCTTAATGTGATCGAAGGCGCTTCAATCGATGGTGATTTCGTTCGACGAATCCGGATCTCCGGACGGCGCGGATGCACTGCGGCATCGATCCGGACGACCGGAAAACCAGAATTCGTTAGTGAGACACCACCCGCTCCCGGCCCGGCCCGTGCGTTCTTCGGCCCGTCTGCCGTGCAGTGTAACGTGTTATTAAAATCGTATCAATTTCAATAATAAATAATGATGATTACCAATACATTTCCCACCGAGCGACACGGAGGAGGCGGCGGCGGTGGCGGCGGCGGCGGCTGCCGATCGTGTGTCCATCGTCCAGGTCCGGCGGCCCAATGGAGGCGGACGAAAACTGCGAAACCCTCGAAACCGCCACGGGATGCAAGATAATGATGATGATTTTTTGTCTTTGCGCTTTTTCGCGCGCGCCCGCATCGGTGTGCGTATGCAAGTTGTCATTTTGCATTTTGCACCCGGTCGGCTCGCCGAGCGGCGCGCTGTTATCAGATTTTGTTTCGAGCGAACAATCGGGGTGGCCACCGCGAGTGCGAGTGGATTCAAGCGTTCCACCCAGCCAGCCCTGCCCGGTGAGATGCATTTCCGCTCCCAGCTACTCCTCCATTAAGCATTAAGGAGGGAGAAGGCATCAAAAGCATATCTTTGTGAAACAAATGTCGATAGATTAATCAATTTATGGTTTCGCCCGCCTGATACCGGTTCGCCATGGGCCCGTAATGAGGGTGAAGAACGAGAAGCTAATAGGCGGGACGGGTGGCGCAAAGTGAAATTGAGTGAAAGAGAACAGATAAAGCGAGCGAGAGAGAGAGAGAGCAAGAAGCGTGTTGCATGGGCTGCTTGGATGCTGGCTCTGCTATTTTCTGCTTTTTGTTTCATGAAGCGAAATTTGCTTGAATTTACTTGCATGCGTTTTATTTTCTTGCCATCATCGTTCGCGGGCATGTGCGTGTGGCATGAGAACCGAAAACACAACATCTCACGCAACATTTCCATCCGTCAATAGTAATCGATGGTCAATCATCCCCGGAATCGTGATTGCCAAATCACAATTTTGCCCGTCCGATATTAATCGAATCGGCTGCCGCTGCTGCGAGAAGAACTGGGCCGGGTGCGAGGCGTTGCCTAACGAGAATTTGATTATTTATTAATGACGAGAGCCGGGCCCGAGAAGTGTTCCGATCGAGCTGAGCTGCGGAAGGTTCAACTCAACGAGACGCGAACGCGCCGCACTGTACAGTGATGATCAATGGGCAATCTCTCGTCGGCTGCTAGGGCCTTCCCGCTTCCCTATCGGTTCCTGGACAGGGCTGATCTGGAACTTCTGGGCCGGAAAAACGGATTCTCGTTGCTCAAACCGCCCTGCTCTATGTTCGGTACAAATTTTCGGTCGCTTTCGGTCGCTCTCACTACATCCATCAATTGCCGGTGGCCGATACGAAAGCAGCCCGCGCAACAGAGAACGGAGAACATCAATTTTTCTTCCGTTCGTTCGAGATGTCGTTTAGATGTCGGACTGGCTGTAATTACCATTTCCGGTACCAACCGAACTCCCCTTGCAAACCATGCTGGTTGCGAGAGCTAGAGGGACTGAAGGGCTTTGATTTGGAGAGCAGAGACACGATTCGAACCGAAATCGAAGTTTCGATGAAACGGGCCTGCAGCACGACACGGGCACGGGCACCGGCTTCTAACATCTTCCGCATGTGATGTTGTGGCACTATTGTTGAGACAAATACACACACACACACACGGTCGCATGCACAGTAAACACGGAAGGGCGCTCAATCGAGCACGAAAAATGCATCCCGAAAGGCCGGTGGCAGCCCGGGCCTCGTGCTAATAACCGCTCCCGGAGACTCCCGAAGAAAACGCGCTTGCTGACGCCGTGTTCCTGAGGCATAAATTAAGCACACGCAACCACCGGCAACATACCGCCGCTATTTGCCACACGGCGGCCACACACTTTAGCTTTATCTTGTTGTTGTTCGGTTTTTACCATCAACTCACACACACACACATGGGCACAAACACAGTCAAACACACGCGCGTTACTTCAACATTTATGTTTTGTAGCACTTTTTTTTCGTCGAAGTTCTAGATGAGCGATTTGTTTCAGAAAACTATCACCGTAAACAAAACACATGTCGTAGGGGGTTGGGAAACGTAAACAGAAACAGGTACGTGAAGCTCGCCGCAAGAGGGGTTGCGCAAAATATATTGTCGATAATGGGTCTTACAAACTACCGTCGGTGTTTGTGCGCTTCGCAACGGGCGAACCGCTTCGAGTGGGATTTCGATGCTATTTTCGCACGGCAGAAAACGCACTTATGTGTCTTGTTAACTCTGGTCGGCCTGTACGACGGTAGCCGGTATTAAAAACGATTTTTTATGTTTTTTGAAGCCCCCTTTAACATATGATAAGAGTGAGTGGGAGTCGTCTTATACGATTTTGCCATTTTGCACACATAACGTGCTCTTTAAAAACGTTTGTAACCATTTTATATGTTTTTACTGACATTTTTTCCTTTCCCATAACCAGATCCCCCTTCTATGCAATCAAATCATCTCAAATCAGCGACTGTGGATCCATCCCCATGCTCACTTCCGGTTTTTTGAAAATGAAACGAAAATTGCGCATCTCACACACTTCGCCGAAGTGTAAACACTCGAGCGCAACACCAGGCCCAGCCAGGCCGGCCACCGAATTCGACCAACCAGCATCAGCATGTTGATTGTCGTCGACGGCGTCATCATCGCCGTCGACGTCAGAGTTGCCATCATTCGAGAGGGAGAGGGTCTCGGTGTGTGTGTGCGTCTGTTTGTGTCTATTGCACAATCCGGGCTTTGCATGGCATTTACAGCACTTCCTGCTACCGCCAGCGAGAGGAGCGGGGGTTGAAAAGTTCGAAAGGGTTCAACAGTGGGCTACCCACCCCTAAGAGTAGGCCGGAAAATGTGCCACGGCAAGAATCGACCGGCAGCTCGCGCGGCGCGTCGAGTGCGTCGCAGGAGGTCCGAAAACGGGAAGCACTTCCGCTTTTTTTCTTCCCGTGCCCCGTGGAATGTGGTCAAGGACAAGCCAGACAAACTGATGGGGAAGGGGAGCCTTTCTCAAGACGGCAATGTCACCATAATCATCGTGCGTTGTCTGATGATGGTGGTGATGGTGTCCACCACCATCATCGTCGTCCTTGTCGTCGTGCAAATTATCAATTTTAAATGAGCCCAAATTAAAGCGGAACGACCCGACCCGAGCCGAGCCTTCATGGGTAAAGGGTCAACGAACAGCGCGGCGCTGTGCAAGGATAATTCGCTCGCCGCAAGGCCTGCCTCGATTCAACGGAAGATGGCGCTGCTAGATTTTCGCAACCAACGACGCACAGGATTCTTTAAAGGGGATAGACCGAAACCCAAGACGAGTGTGTATGTGTCTGTGTTGTTGACGGGCCTTACCTGTTGCCAGAACTGTGCTAGCAGATAGATGCGCTCCTTTTTGAACAACCAATCCATAGGCTGGACGGCAGGGAGGTCCATATCACTGCCTCCCGTGCTCTGCGGAATGGTCGGCTGCATTCGGTGGCCAATCTCGGTGGCAGCGGAAGCGGAAGTTGTGGCTGCCACCCCCTGCTTCAACCCTCCTCCGCCTCTTCCTTTCGTTCGAGTTTGTTTTCCCCAACAACTGTTTGTTTTCTCCCGTGTCAGAATTTCCTTCGCCGGTTCACGTTTCACGATTGGTTTTCACGGTTTCGTGGCGTACCACACACACACACACACACTCACACACGCACAATCTTTCCAATCGCGATCCTTCGCTTTCATCGCTCAGCACGGTTCATAACGCATTTTGCCTTCATTTCATTTCATTCCACCTGCACAAACGACACGTTGCGCTTGTTTTTGGTCGCATTCATATTTCAGACACCCATTGGAAGGGAACACGAAGCACTCATCGGGAGCAACTCTTCACGCCCAAAGCCACCCTTGTTCACCTTTTGGTCACTTGCACTTGGGGTCTTAGCTAGCGGCACACGAAACTAATCAAATCAAAAACAAACACATCGAACGAACTGCGAGGCTGCACAAACAGAAGAGGACGAGATCGATCAGTATAGGAAAACATACAAAAAAATGTGTAACGGTCGCTTTTCGATTGCATTCCGATGCACCGCTGCAACCGGATGTGTGGGACAGGGACATGGATGGGTACGGAACAGGAAACTGCATGCGGCCACGATTATTACACCCGCCAATTTGACGTTCTTCAACTCGCTGGCTGGCTGGCTGGCTGGGTTGTCGGCGTTCCCAACAGCACCCATTTATTGCCCCCGGATTGCTTTCTTTCGATCGATTTTTATGACCGCCTTTACGATGCTGTTTTGATTAACCGGCCGACACACACACGCACACATACAAAACAAAACCAACCAACGCTCCGCGAATTAATCATTGGCGATGATAATAAAAATCGAACACAAGCGGGAAGAACGAAACAGGAGAACAAAAACCTCAAAACAGCGCGCTAAATTAATCGAAACAAAACATTTCTTATTGCTGCGAAGCTTTTTGGGCAGTATCGTAAAACTGCATCACTTTGTGTCGATCACTTTGTTTCGAGCTTCGGGGGGGTTATTTTTCTGTGGTTGTTGTTTTGCTCAACGGTGTGTTGAGTTTCGTTTTAGTGCGGGAACGCATTTAGGCATTTTTGGACGCGAATTCTGGATCACAGATCATTGCGATGTTTTGCGTGCATTCATAGTCATTTCCGTTGCACCGACCTCGAGCGACGATCCGTACACTTTATGATGCGAGGGTGTATGTGTGTTTGTGTATGTGTTTGTGTCTTTGTGTATGTGCAAGTTGTAGGATAACGTTTTCATCACAGGTGTTTACAATCATTGTGATCTGTCACTCTTTCATACGAAAAAAAAAACAAAAACAAACAAAAATGCATAATAGCAATACGGCCAGGCCGTCCCTTCTGATAAAAAAAAAATGCATAATTGCAGTTGCACACGGCCACAGTCACGCACGATCGCGATCGCGACACACACACAAACGCACGCACACATACACGCACACACTCGATATAGGGATCGTCGAATCCTGAGGGTGAGTCAGCAGTGCCAGAACGAGTCAATCGATCCGATCGACACCTGTCCTGGTGGGTGGTTGTTGTTGGTGGGCAGGGGTGGTGGTGGTGGTGGTGGTGGGAGGGAACGCCAGCAGGACCAGCACCAGGCACCAGCGGTTGGCGGTAGCAGGCTCGAAACGGAACGGCAAACGCAAACAAAAACAACTACAAAAACCAAATTCTATCCCACGCACGCACGCACGTCGTTGTCGTCGTGGTCGTCGGTGTCGTCGTCGTCGTCGGTGTCGTGGTTGTGTCGAAAACGTCTCGTAACGGCCTAAGCGACGACCGGCGAAACACGCATCGAAAGCCCTGCCGCAAACGATGTTTTCTGGTATAAAATTTCAGATAGACTGAATGGCTGAGAAATTCAGCATAAATCCAATGCCGTCCAATCCTCATTCGCCGTTTCGGTGAGGGATGCAAACCCGACCGACCCGACCGATCCGACCGACCGACCGACCGCGCTCTCGGGCCTGAGCGGCACTCAAAAGGGGCGGCAAAGTGTTTTTTTGCTGCTGCCACTGCTGCTGGTGCTTCTGCTAGTGCACACAGCATGGCGATGGCGCGAGAGCGTGAGTGCCTGCTCTCCAGGTAGGGGTAGTTTTTTCCCCTCCGCGAGAGTGCCTATTTGTCATTCTCTGGGTTTGCCTTTTTGTAAACATTCGCGAAGGAGAACGAACGGTTGCAGTTCAATGTTTATTTTGATAATTTACTATTTTCTTTTATAGATAGCTTTTATAGATATTTAGAGGATTAATTTGTAATAAATATAGAAATTAGTTTTTTTTATAGTATTTTTCAATAGTACAAAAGAAAAACGAAGAAAATTGCTTAATTATAACATTTTCTGTGAATTCGATTTAAAAAAAACTATAATAATTCGAACTGTTCGAAGCGATTCAGTGCGGGTCCACGCAGGTCAGGTGTTCGCCGATCAAAACAGTCCGCGAAGGAAAAGGAAAAAAAAAACAGTGCAGCACGAACACACCGGTGCGCGAGAGAGTGAGCGCGGCAAAAAAACCACCGTGGAAAGAGAGCCAACATAAATAAATAAATCGCGAGAAGAGCAAACTCGTTCGAAAAGCAGCGTGTTATGAACGCGTTTTTATGAACGAACAATCGGGAGAACCGTCACGTACATATATATGTATATGTCTCTATATATGTATAGGTTCGGAATCGACACTTATACTAATAGAGTCGATTAGCCACGCCTTTTCAATACACGATTTGGTCGCCGTCGTCGCCGCCGCCGCCGCCGCCGTCGCTTCTTGCGTCGCACGCCATCGCGGCCGTCTTCATCCGCTCCTTCCCCGACCCCACACACACACACGCACACTCGGTTGGGGACGACGCTTTTGGAGTCGCCGATATGTGCGCCCCCTCCGCCCTCCATATCGCCCTCCCCCCATCCGTTCCATCGTTGATCCATTTCATATCACCTTCGCGCGCTTGCGATGCCGTGCTTTTATGTCGCATATGTCACCATGCTGTTCCACCGTGTGCGCGCTCCATCGAGAACCAATCTTTCGGCACACACACACATGCTCCAAGGAGGAGCGCGCCGTTCTCTCGGCGGTACCCGTTCTCTTTTTTGCTCACAAAATCTTCAGCGGTGAGGAGAAATGGTCGTGCTTTGCTGATTTGTTTTCAGCCACGGTGTTTTTTTTTGCTCCATCTTTCGGTGGTGGTGTTTTGTTGCTCTACATCCTTGCTGCAACTCGCCTCGCGCTCGCTGAAACGAGAAAAGAGTGCGCAAAAAAAAGAAACGGGTGCTGTTAATACAAAGCTTCTCTTCTTCATCGACTCCAGCGGTGAGGCTCTCTTTCGCGCCTCGCTCCGCATGCATGCTTGCTCTGTCTGGCGCGGCTTCCCCATTTCTTTCCGGTTCGGCAGGAGTCTGCATCGATTCACTCGATCCTTACAAATACACGTACTTTTTAAACTAGGCAACGGAATGCAACGCAACACATGCACCTTTCGCGACCGACTCGTTTGGGCCGTGGGTGCGAGTGGGACAGCACCATGCAGGAAGACTGATTGCGAAAGAATCGTGTGCAATTTTTCCTATCCCACCGCGGTGGGTGGGTGTAGGGGGTGCTGGTGGGGGACAGGAAGGAATGGATCTTCCGTGCAGATAAATATGTACGCGCTTCTATTCGTCTCCCACCTTTTTGGGCAACGTGATTACACACACACACGCGGACACGGACAAGCCCGGGAAAAGAAACGTGAAGACAACATGCACGGTAAGATCGTCCTTTCCGCTCGCCAGCACCAGCACCGCAGAAGGACAACCGACACACGGGCACACACTGACACCTTCGATTGCGAACGGCCCCCCACCCCTCCCAGGGGGTGGTCTGCCGGCATCGGCATCCATCGGGCATGCAGCCGCACTGCCGCATCAACAGCTGCGGTGTATTTCGAGAGATAAAAAAAGCGAAGCGGACGGAAAAAGAAATCCATCGCCGGCCGTGGAAGGATAAATCACGATGGTGGATGGTGGTGGCGCAAGAGGCGAAGCTTTAATATTTTACCGGATTCCTCGGAAATCAGAATTTATTTTCCATGCACCATGCGCCTGCCGCTCGCCTGTTCGTCCAAACCGGGAGGAGGTTGCAATCGGTATTTTCGGCCCACTAAGATTATGGTGAGCATCAACGGGGATGCAAGCGCACACTGAGATGAACCGGTTGGCGTGAACGAGAGGGGCGAGTGAGAGAGAGAGTGCAATAGCGCGCTAGTGAGCTTCAGCGGAAAATGCAATCGATATCCTTCTGGAGGTTGCTGAAGGATCTCCCCGTGCTCGAGTTCGACGAAGGTTCATGTGAACGTTTTTTTATTCTCTTGCGCAAAAATGCATTACGAACATTATTAGTGGGTGGGTGGATGGGTGAGTCGGTGGGTTGAACGGAAGTAGGGGGAGGGAAAGCGGAAGTGAACGGGAGATGAAAAGCTTTTTTCATCATTTATTACTCGAAAGTGTTCCGTGCTAAAGGCTCCCGGCTCATCCCCGCCGAGGGAGGAGTTGGGCTTTGGAGTTATATTAGCCGAGGCGAGAGTATTGGTGCGGTCGGGGATAAGAAAAGAATTTAGTTTCCATTTTGTACGGATCACTTACACCCGGGAGGTTTGGTAGACTGGCCCGGGGGTGGTACTAGTATTAGTTTGATAGTTTCACTTACGTTCGGTTGGGAAATAAGCTCGATGCGTTCAGTTGCTTCTTTTAGCAGGAAAATATTGATTAGTTTAATCAATTTATAAAACCTTCATTTTAAGTAACTTAAGAGTCTTGTGTATTGTTGGATATAGTACCATAAAGTTGAATATTGAAAGATATATTGCTACATGAGGTCTGACGTAGTCGTATGACCTTGTCGCTAGGGTCATTTGAGCTCGATTGCCTATTTTAGAGCTCATTGTTTACCTTGCCATTGCTGTGAAGCATTCTCCAGACTACTATGCTCTGCCAGATCCATCAAACTTAGTTAATTGTACCCTTTGGATGCAGATCCAGCGTAACTCTCAGCCTCCATGTATCTCTTGGAACCTCCACCAGCATTCTTTGCTTGGTCGATCTATCATGGTGATTAAAAAAGTACAAAAATTAGACATGTAGCCTTAATAAAAAGAAACAATAAATTGACCCTTCATACTAGTCGGTTAGTTCATTTTCGGATTTCAACCATAAAAATACAGACCTACACGTTTCAAACGTTTCTTAGCTTGACTTGAATCAACTTTTTAAGTAAAACGAGATACATTTTGTAATAAAATTGTGCTCAAATTTAATCCCGAAATTCTGCGAAAATAAAACATCGTACCAGCTACCGTAACGCACGCCGGACGTCCTCCGTGCGGCATCAATGGATAGATGGGCGGCAGCGATTCCTGCCTGGCTAAGGCTAGAACCAACGATCTCGCCAACAGTGACATGAGTTTGGCTTTTGTGCAACGGTGAGAAGACAAAAAAAAAACACACGGACGCGAGATTGAGGCAGCACAAAAATGGTTCGTGACGCGAGAAAAATAGTTCATTTCGCGATGGAATATGTGCGATGCATTCTTCCTTTTTTTGTCGCTTTTTTTTGTCTTACCTACAACAACCCTGCCAGGGTTCCAAACCAACCGAGAGGACCGCTGATTCAATCTTGACCGGGACCGGGAGTGGGGGGCGTGTAAGTGTGTGTGTGGGAGTGGAAATTCATGACGCAAAAGGAGCGTATTTTTCAGTCCAAAGTCAGCAAAGATAATCTGATTTTTCTTTCCCCCCCCCCCCCTCCATTCTGTTCCACACTCGCTCGGTGCGCAAAGCGCATTGTGCACGCGCGAGTGTTTCACATACTGTCACCTCATGCATTGCATTGGAGTGGATGAAAAATTTGCATCGGTTTGATTTTTTTCCTCCGCTCCGTGGGTGTTTGCTCGGGGGTGAAATTGTGGATGCACCCACACGGATGATGCGACACGGGTTTTTGTGTCCTCCGGACTTGGTTGGTGGCGAATGGAAGAATGCTTTTCTCTACATTTATCGCCCATTCGCGCTTAGTTAACAAACTGTTCGATTGCGCGTTCCCGAAAAGGGAACCATTCCAATAACTCTTCAGGATGTGCGACAGATAAAAGCGGAAGCGAATTTTTGCTCGAACCGTTTGCAATTCTAATCGGGCTCAGCAAACATCGTTCGAAATGTGTTTGGTTTGTGCGAAATAAAAACGCGCCATGATGCATTCCCACAAAGCGCTACTCGCGGTTGCAATTTAGGTACCCTCCCATCCCTCTATTTACCCGCCATCAGAATATTCCCATCAATTTTCTTTTGGCAATAAAAATGCAAAACTATTCCGGCTCCGAACCGGCACCAAAACATGTCACGTGCAAAACGAGCAAAACGAAGAAAGCGAGCGCAACAAACACATATTGGAAGAACACATTTAACAGAATTCCAAATTAAAAGTCCTCGCTGGGAAAGATGGGGCGAGGAAGAAGGAAAGAGAAGGAAAAAAACATCTCCACCCCGAAAGCTTCCCTCCGTCGTGGGGCTTTTTTACGATTGCCTCGGAAAAACGTCTCATCTGCATGGTGGGTGGATGTGGGAGTGGGAGTGGGAGTGCATCGCGCGCCAAGTGTGACAGCGCTGCGACAGAAGCGCATCAACATCAGATTCTCATCATTGGACCAAAACCATATGTGTTCGCGCTGATGTTGCCTTCGTTGCCGTGCTGTTTTTTCTTCCTCCACGGCTGGCTGGCTCCGTGCTGGCTGGCAGCTCCTGGTCCAATCAGTCCCGGTGCAGGCAGACACATGCAAAGCTCGCTACTTCCGGTGGCGCGAGCTTCTGTGCTTATTTTTTGCGCTCAAGGAGCCCGATGGTGGTGGTGGTGCAAACGCAGAGCGCAAAAGCGAGCACATAATAATTATCAAACATCATCTATTTGCATCCTTTTGCCTATCTTCGGTGTGTCCTGTGCCCTGCCGCTTCAATCAGCTTCAATCGCGCCTTCGGCCGCCCTCTCTCGGTGCGCTCGGTGCAGACGGTGATGGTGTCCGTGTTTTGATCTCCGCTCCCGTCCCCGCCGGGCCGAGCTTCTCCGATCTCGCCGTGGGCCCTATTAATAGTGATTCTTGCCCGTGTGTGCGCGCGGTGTCGCTGTCGATGGCGACGGCGGGAGCGTCCTGCTCGCGGTGGTTGAGGAGACGGTTTCTTTTACGTCCTTTTTGCCATCGGTGAAAGCATCGGAGGATGTCATCGTCCTGATGCTGCTGCTGCTGCTGCTGCTGCTGCACTTCATCACGGAGAAGGTGTTTCCATCCATTCGTGTGCTGCATTCCGGGCCAGCACTATGTTTTCCGCCTTTCGCTAATGTCCTTTGCGCCACGGCTCAGGTCGACTCGCATAGCACGTCGTCGACGTCGTCGTCGTCGTCGTCGTCGTCGTCGTTGGGGTTAGGAAACGTTTTTCACGAATCGGCGCCACACACACATACACACACCCACACGAACCCGCGTGGGGCCATGTCAGCGCGCCATGATGCATAGCGTCATTAGTTTGGTTCGCTAGAATGCGACTCCTGATGTATGCTCCAGCTCGTGCTCTTCTGGTGTGCTTCTTTTTCCGCCTCTTTTTTCCTCCGTTGGCCGGGTGAAATTGACCAGCCACCAGCCATCTGAAGATCGGTCGCTCGAGAAGCCGTGGCGAATCCGGGCACGCTGCAACGCGAGCCGGGTTCAATAGATGGGAATAGATGGTCGGTACATGGGTCCGTGGGCATTCCTTTCCTGTGTGTCGTTTTTGCACCTGCACCCGGGGACACCGCCGTGCTTCCCACAGCACAAAAGGACACAGAGCCGTCATTCTTCTTCGCTCGCGATGTAAACTCATCCACCGTCGAGCGCTCATGTGGCACTGCCGAAACTGGGCGGCCAAGAAAGGGGAGCAAAAACTGCGAAACTTTCATTTGTGATTTAACAGCGTGTGTGTGCGAGAGAGAGAGAGAGAGAGAGAGAGAGAGAGAGAGAGAGAAGGGACGAAAAAAAGCAGCAGGTCCTTCTTCCGCGCGGACAAATCTGACAGCGAGCATCATCCGATGGAAGTTTGATGGAAAGGAAAATGTGCCCAGAAAACTGAGAAAACTGATGGAAAAGGAGAAAAAGCTGAAGAAGAAACAATAAGGCAAAAAATTGTCCACGATGCGAGCCGACTGCTGGGACAAAATGGGTAAAGAATCGGACAGACTGGCACTCGAATGGTGATTAAAATATGGCAAATTGCGAAGCTTTTTCTCTTTTCATTGCCCAACCTGACGCGATCTGACAGACATCAGGGCGGTGTGATGATGAGTACGAGTTCGTTTCGTAGCTTCGTATGCATGTTTAGTTGCGGATGACTGCGGCATATGACATTACTTATGGGAGCAAGGCACTATAAAGCGTCCTGTATGGTTTTGGAGAATACAATGATTTTAATTATACCTTTGACTCGCCCGTTCCGGAGACTCACCGCCGTACAAGAATCAATATTGAATCTCGCAGGAAATACGGATCGTTCCACCAGGAAGGCACCCATTCTGCAAACATCCTGCTGGCCATATGGCCACCCGACCGGCGTTCGTCGCGTTTCGGGCTGCGTTCGTTTCGCTGGCCTCTTATCAGCATCCGGTGGAAAGTGAACGACGTCCGGATTGGGCCGATTGTCGATTGTCGAGCTCCGGGATGACCGGACGATGCTCAGCCGGAGAGACATCTGTCTCTGATTTCCGTGTGACCGACCCCGTGCGTTCGCTCAAGTACAATAAGCGGCGTGTTGTTGTGCACCGGGCAAACAAACAAACGCACCTGAAACTTAAATGTGTTCCGAAAACTCGGCACACGGCAGCCGCGGTGGAAAAGAAACTCGGTACGTATCGGACGTCCTAAAGCGCGGAAGGAAAACAGGAAAAACCACACACACACAAGCGAACGCAACGCGCGACGGTGCAGCAGCAGGTCGCTGCCGAACAGAAGAAAAGCGCAACTCACCAGCGCAAATGCCGGTGAAAGAAAATGCATTATGTATTTTATGAGCACGAAGCATCGCAGCAACCTGAGCGAGCCGGAGGGAGCGAGTGAGAACGAGATAGTGAGAGAGAGATAGCAAAGACGGCGGTGCGGGTTACTTCGATGCGATATTTTGTAGCTACACAGTGTCGAACAAAAAAGTGCATTTTCCTTTCTGCTTGGCCCGCGCTACAAACTTATGCTAATTTTAATTGGATCCCATTTCACACCGTAGTGTGAACCGTTGCTCCGTTCGACTCTACAGTTTTCCTCCTCACCCCCCTTCTTACTCTTCTTGCTTAGTCACTCGAAGACAGTTCGCTGCTTCTTCTTCTTCCGCTCGCTTTTACCGCACGGCGACATACGGCGGGGTTTGTTTGAGTTCGGCTTACGACACCCGGCCGGAGTTGCTATCTTTATTCTTTCGCCTACTCCGACCACACCCCCCCCCCCCCCTTTCGGAACCACTCGCTTGTGGTACAATGCTTGGTGCTTCTGTGTGGGGGGGTAGATCTTGCCACGGATGAGTTCCAGCGTGCGCCCGGCATGCTTTTAGGGGGTCATCCGAGAACAAATGGCCCAAAACCGAACGACGATCGGTGACACTATTTGCACCTTTCTTTCCGTTGTTGCGTCTTTTGTAGGGAGAGATCAATAGCAAAGTGTGTGCGTGTTCGTGTGTTGACAGATTTAATTTGACTAGCAATAAAGTTATTTCTACTGCCGGTGGATTCCAAGATGAAAGAAATCAATTGATGGAGCATTGGAGATTCGAATGAGAACACAAACGAGGTCAAATGGAGACCCATGGGAATGGTGTTACACGTCCCATTCGGATGGTTTGATCGATTCTCAGAAACTAAGCGCTTACTCACCTGTTTATCATCACACTACGATTCATATAAGTAAAGCAAAGGTGCAACTTCCAGCAATCTCTTCAGAATGGATGATCTCATCAACAAGTCCAATAATTGGACGCACGGACACGGACTGTTCGCAGGAGAACATTATGTATGACTCATAAAGCAGGTAGCTTGCGCTTGCTGTTCTCGTCGGTTTCTATCGCAGATTATCGTGCGGAAAATATCGAATCGAGACAGAAGAGTAAGCACAGAAGGTACCCCCAACTGTGGGGCCGACGATAAGACCGACCGAAAACACACCCGAGACGCACGCTCAATGAAGGAAACCATTTGGGCGCAACATAAAAGCGACCCTATCCGAGCGGGCGATCTGACCGCCGCACTTGCCGCTCGCACACATTATCGCGCGCCCTCTCGTAGATCGCACTCGATGAATAACTAATAGCAAAAGGCGGCGCTCCCTCGCACTTTCCTGGCTTAAGAACTACATAAAAATTAGTAAAAGAGCAAAAAAAAAAAAACGAATGCGAATACATTTTAAACCCCCATTGCGGGGCCCCCAGGCTAAGACGAATTTATGACCGGGCCAAAACTGATTCGCGAAATCAGTGAGGAAAAATCAGTAACCGACCGGCCGAGCGGACTGCCCAAAAGGGTTGTTTGTCTTGTGCGCTGGTGCTTTATAAATAAACAAAGCGAAAATTAATCACGACAACGCCGGTGCGCCCGGGTGGGGTGGGAAAACAATGGGACGAGCGCGAGGATCGCGCGTCGAGGCTATGTGTGGGAGGTGCTGATACTGCTCTTGGCAGCGTACAACATTCGACACCCGACGAGGCAGACAAAGTCACCGGGGCCTGGTGAATGATGTGAACGACGCGCGCGGTGTTCGAATTGTAAGTGAGATTTTAATTTTAATCATCATTTCGGAACCACCGAAATGTCAAACAGGGCTAAGCGCTGTGCGCCGCCCGAAGCCCGAAGACGCGTGGAGCCGCGCGCAGCGATGGTGACAGCGTGCCGAGTGGATAAGCGGTGGATGGGACATGAGCGTGTGCCACCATAAACAATAGGAGGATTATCATTTGCCGATCGGCGGTGCGTCCCGCGCGTCCTCATTTGCTTGCAGAGGATCGTGTCCAGCGTCTTCGTTTTTTTGTACTTCCGACCGGCCGGTCGGAGTTGTGTCCGTTTGTTTGCAAATATCCGCACGGGTTCGGTTTCGCCGCGCGCCGAAATGAGGTCAGTGGTGTTGTAAAAATCGAAATGAATAATACGCGAGTGAAACAAACAGCACTTTACAGGGTTTTGTTACTTCTCTCATAATGGGTTGCGATTTACGCGCCGTTTGAAAGCGGCCGTGTCAATAAATTTACTTTATGACAAAGTTCGTAAAAATTAAGTCGAAAGCGAACTTATAAGTTCACGTGCCCGCCCTGTCGTACGGTGCAATAAAGCCGCCAACTGGTGCAGATTTACATCCGAACGCTCGGGAGCCCGGGAGAGCGGCACTCGTAGCGCTTCTCTATTTTCGACTCCCATTACTCCACCTAGAATCACAAACGCAGAGAGTTTGCTTACATTCCGCGGTTCATCGTTCGCTTGCCGGCATTCCAACGGCCGCCTCTTCGCCCCGAGAGTGGCCCACCACGGATTGACCTTTGCATGATTGGCCGTGTGTGTGTGTGTGTGTGTGCGCGCGTTTGTCCTGGCACCTGTCACTGCGATTGCATCCACCGAGCGCAGCCAGACGACGGTGGCAAAATTCGATACAAATCAAAACAATGTTGATGAAGCAGATGCTGATCCGGCCAAATGCCAGCGCGTGAGCGGGCACGGTGAGCCGGCCGGGAAGGTCAGCCCGGGTGTGGATTTCGATCCGTCTGCATTCTATTTACGTTTACGGCCGGTCGCTTCCACGAAATTGGTGCAGTCGGTCGACTGGCGTGCAACTTCGCATTCCGAGCGAATCCGATCCGCATCGCGGCACGGCGTTGTCCTAGGGCCGGGTGGTTGACGTGGTGGAACTGTTTGCTGGGAGTAAGCGAATCGAATCAATCAGGAAGCCCCAAACGTCCCGGTCGACTGTGGCGCCCCCGGGTGGTTGGTGCAGGAACCGTCCGGCTCGAAACGTTTCGATAGCGTCGTGCAACGTGGGGAAAGGTACATCTCCGAATGGGCCGAATGGGCCGGTGGTGTTCGTTTGCGCGTTTGTATTGTGCTCGGACGGAGGAGAAGTTCGTCGCCATTGCGCATGAGCATGTTGAGATGCCGGTGCCGTGTGCGAGTACGTGACAAATAGCGCCACAGAAGCAATAGATGACGGCAGATAGTGCGCTCAAGTCGCCAGACGGGGACAAGAAGATATCGACAGCAACGGCGATTCGCGACGGGGGGAATCCTTGCAGAATCCGCTCAGCATCAGGCAGCGCCGTCCAGATTCTCTGTTCCTTATCAATTACGATAATCATTCCGCTTCCGGAACGGGTGCAGGAATGCTGCTGCTGCTGCTCCATCGGTTGACTCACTTCGATAGCGTTCGTCGTTCGTCGACCGATCATCTCGGTGAGAAACGGCGCAGAAACGAATGTTCCTGAAACGAACTCGCATTACCGAAGCACGGGACGCGTCCACACTGGATACGAAATAAAATATCCATCTCGTACATTTCGCGCTCTTGTAATTCGTCATTCCTCGAAGCGCGGAGCTATCAAGACACACCATGCAAGGGGACCGTTGCGGCCAGTGCTCCGCCTGCGATTAAAGGC
This sequence comes from Anopheles dirus, assembly GCA_000349145.1. Lineage (NCBI taxonomy): Eukaryota > Metazoa > Arthropoda > Insecta > Diptera > Culicidae > Anopheles > Anopheles dirus. The sequence goes on from KB672979.1 coordinate 2,644,738, forward strand.
CAACTGGTGGCAAGATGGGAGCTGGGAGGCGGCCGGGTGATAGCGGATCTGGTATGTCGGGTATCAACTGAAAGTAAAACAAAACCCAACATCGTTATCTCCACCGTTATGGAGGTTGTCGCGACTGCGGCGACAGCGGCGACGACGATGACGAGAAACTATTTGATATACAATATTTGATCGCAAAGTATTTTTTCCGCTGAAAGCCAACGAACACGAACGAGATCCTCCGCTGCCACTGGGCGACACGGAGATGGGAAGAATCTGAACTATCCTGCTCGCGCACCTGCCCGGTGTCTGTGCGGAGGCTTTCAGTTGGATCACGTAAATACGGCCGTTGGTTTGTTGAGCCACGAGCCACGGGGTGATAGAATATATGATATACTATCAAACAATAGGGAGGGATTTCTTGGGGGCCGTTTGGATGACGAAGTTTCATGCAGCTGCCATTAGCGCCCTCTACAAGACGTTTCGATGCCTGCTTTGATTATCTGTCAGAAAAAAAAACATCTTCTGCTTAGTAACATATGAAAGTACAGTAGGCTTGTGTTCTAGTGTTGGCATAAGACTCTTTAAAATCTCGTTTAAAATACAAAAGAACAGTATAAAATACTCAAATCATCTTGTCCAGCTCGGTTTACAGCGGGAGGCAACCCGGAGGCAGCGGGAATGATAATCGTTGTTATAAAGTACTTACTTTTCTGGCCCCTGCTACCACCCTGGCACACCAAGGTGTGCGTACCGGTGAAGCGTACGTAGTTATCAAAATAAAAACAGCAGGGCACAACAACAGAAAAGGGTACTTACGTGTTTGTACTCTTACGAAGCGTCACGACAAAGTCAAGATGATAAAGATGGCCGACCGGTGCCCGCTCTACAATGACAGTGATTGAATTGACAATATCAATTACAGGTTTTGTTATCCACACACACAGCCAGCGCGTGAGCGTGTTGCCGCCTCCCCCTCAGGGAGTGGGAAGCGAGAGGGAGACAAAAGCGGGGGTGAAGGCTAAGTAAGTAATCCGCCATCGAGAACCGCATCGAGGAAGTGGATCGTACACGGGGTATATTTGATATGGGAGGCGAAAAGACACACACACGATTCGACGCGTTCTGCTCGTTATGCTGCATCCGATGTGCGTGTTGGGGGAGGGGGGAGGAAGAGGGTTGAGTGGGTGGTATATACCTTTTCATTATTACCCTCCGGACACACGGCGGCCCGTGTGCGTGGAAGGGGGCCCGAACGGGGACGTGTGAATGACGTTTACTTTTCGTTTACTGCGCTGCCACACAGGTACGTGTCGTCGTCGCGGCGGCCAGCGCCATTCGGATATGGATGGGCCCGGGTGGATTCTTATCAGCTCCGATTCCGAAGCCATGTCAAGTGACAAGGCTGGGGATCGGGGAGGGATCGTAAAAACGGAAGCAAACAATGCGATTACTAGCGATGACACGAGACACCGGGCGGCCATTATTGCTGCCACGTACGCTTCACGATGATTTTATAGCACACCCGGGCAGGAATGTCGCTGCCGCTGGTGCTGCTGCGTGCCGATCGACGCCCGCCTGCTCTGTTTGCTTCGAACTTTATCGTGCTGGCACGGAACGCGCGTTGGACGCCAGGCGAGATCATCATCTAGCCTGATTTACATTGCGCATAAAACACATTTCATTAGACTCGATCAAAGTTGGCCTGGAAGCATTTGGAAATAGCACGAAACCTTCCCCCCCCCCTCCGTTCCCTCAACTCAGCGCAAAGGTCTCTCTCGCCTGCTAATGACGCTCTAATAGTCCGACAAAGTCGCCATCTTCCTTTCGTCAAATCGGTCGAACGCAAGCAGGACCGAAGCAGCGACATCTCCAAACAATCCCACAAGTCTCACGTCGGCTTGACATATTTCGTCGACCGAAAAGTCATCATCTCGGACGTACGGAGGACACACACACACACACACACGCACGAGTGGACTCGATAAATGACAAAATTTGCAACACATAAATTATGCAAGTATAAATATTAATTTGCGCAAACATAACTCAATTAAATGTTTTACCTAAGCCACTGTCGCAGTGTCAGTCTGCAGCGTGAAGGTGCGTGCAGGTGAGAAAGGGTGGGAAAGAAGGCCCCCGGGCGGGGGGCCGGTCCTCGAAGTGAAGGAGGATTTGCCGCGACAAATCCCGTCTCTCGGCAGCAGCGTCAGGCGCTGTCGTACGTGCAAATACACACAGCTGACTTTGGCAACAGCAACAACATTGGATGGAACGCAAAATAAACGTTCCTGCGTGCGTGCGTGTGTGTGCGTGTATGTGCTCGTTGCGTGCCGCAGAATGCAGATGCACTTGCACTTGCACTCCTCCTCCACTCCGATGCCGATGCGTAACCCAAAATCCGAAAGTGATGGAATTTGTTGCTGTTTAATAATCCTAACTGTCGCAGCGGGCACGGTTGCACGGTTTGCGTGATGATGTTGGAGTGACGCGCCGATTTGGACGGCTCAGTCTCGCCGGTCTCGCCCGTCCGCAGATAAATCGTCCCCGTAACCGGAAGAGCCGGCCGCGGGCGCAGGTCTCATTTGCCGAGCGGCCGAGCGCGCGTACGAACGGACGGACGGCGGGCCTATTTAGAAGTTTGTCCATCTGTTTACGGGAATGTAATAATAGTAATAACTGGGTGCGTCTCGCGACGGATGCGACTCGCCGCGCGGCAGCAATCCGTACGATGCCGCGGGTCCTTGCGCCGTGAATGCGCCACGCGCGCCATGACAGGTTGCGCCTGCAGCAGAGCCACTTGATTGTTACGCGCGCACGCTCGCATGGGCCATATTTATTTATAGTGACCGTGATGATTTATGAACACCTTTTTCGGGGCGGTTGTGGAGTCCTGCCGCATCCTGCCGTGGGCCATTGTCCACGGGTTATGACGATGCGTCGCTGTCCGATCGATTAGTGCGCTTGGCGGGTCGTGGGTCAGTGGGTTTCGCAGCACAGTTAGAGAGAGAGAGAGAGAGAGAGAGAGAGAGAGAGAAAGGGAGAGAGAGAGAGCGTGAAATATGAATGGCGTGGCGCTACGGAGACGGCGCTGGTGACAGCAACTCATCGGCGGCGGCGGCCGCGTTTCGGGGTGGATTTCCGTAATTAGCGGGCATGGGCTAACGCTACAAACGAGCTCTCCACAGGTCCGACCGTAAGTGCGCGCTTGACAAATGGGACCCACCGAACGGAGGAGCGGATTATAAATGAACAAATCTGTCGCGGTGTTAGAAGTGTCAGCAATGAGCAGGAGTTTTTCGTGCAAACATGACAGCCCACTGATGCAAACATCAATCGCTGCGGTTCTTAGGAGAACCGTCTCGCGGTACAGCTGCACAGAAAAACCCCGCGCTCACGCAACCCGGCACGATCACTATCGAAACGATAAAGCCAGTGGTTCTCAGGAGTTGATTTTGGCTGACATAAAGCGATCATTAGTCTCGCGTTTCGACAAAACAATGCACCGATCCGTACGTCGGGCATGAACCATTTATCTTCTGCACTTATGGCGGTGTGCTGAAATCTATCTGCTCCCGGGGTTGCTGTGTGTGTGTGTGTGCAATGCAGGCTCGCATTATGCACATGCACCCGCTATTGCAAACTTTTGCCCGGGCCTGGGAGAGACTTTAAAATAGAAACGTGCTGCTTTTTTTCTGTTGTTTCTTCAGACTCGCAATTGACTCTCATCGAAATTCCGATCGCTATCGAGGGGCCACATTCCACATTTCAACGCTGCCACTGCGCGCATTTCCTGGCGCAATGGCTTCACTTCCTTCCGCACGGTTCGGCTTCTCCACCCGAAAGTGCATCCGTCTTTCCCACGCTTGTCGCTGCAACATGCAAATCAACATCGCCGCCGAAGAGCATCCAAATGGTTGGAGCGGACCGGAATATTAATGCGCGGGGAATTTGTGTCTAATTAATGACAGCTCCATAACTCACGGGCCCCGCGTGTGTGTTTCCGATCGCGCTTCGGGAAGGGCACCCGAAGCGATCGTCAAAATTCGCGAGCGATTCCAATAAACACATGTTTTTCCGTGTCTGCAGTCGTCGTCGTTGGTCCCGTCCGGGTCGTTAAAGCAACGGCCGCGTACGATCTAACGATTCTTGCGGCGCGCGCGAAACGATCGCGGCAGTGGTGCGCCGCCCCGTTGGGCTTGGTGCTTGATCGGAATGTTAAACATTTTTACCCAGAAGAGGCCCGAAACCAATCCAACACAAGGGCGGCGGTTTTCCGGTAGCTGCCGGTGGGTTTCGGTGTTGTCAGCAAAATGCTCGTTCCTTTTTTCCAGGCCAAGTTCTTCGGGTCAGTTCTTCAGCCGGGGGCATTGGGGGGAGCTAAAGCTAAACATGCCCGCTCCAAACGCAACGTAACGCAACTGCATTGGCAACAAAAAACAAACGATTGAAAATATCACAACAAGCGGGTTTTTGTGTGTGCTTAAACCAAACGCCAGCAAGTCGTACGGTGAGGCAGCTTTCACTCCAGGAGAAATCAGCGGCAGCTGCTTTTTTGTTGTTGCTAGAACTGCCATCCTGGTGGCAAAGTATGACGTAGGTAGCCAGCTGGATTATGGCACTCATTCCCGGTCGATAATCGATTCCCAAAACATATTCACGGCGCACGGCGATAGATCTTCCCCGGCGCAGCGCTGCTTACATGCAAATTTCGTGTTATGTGCCGGTTTTACGACCGTGTTCGCGTCCGCAAAGCCATTACCGGGGCCGGGGAATCGCCTGCCGAAACCTGTCGCGATACGCATCGAAAGTAATCATTTGTAAATCGATCGTGGATCGATCGCGTAGAATAAATGATCAGCGCCGGTAATGGCGCAGGCGCCATCAAACATGCTCGTTTTACGATTCTGTCGTCTGCCACCTTATGTGGCCGATGCGAAAAAGAGCGGTCGGCAGAGATGAAAGAGACTGGTGGCATTGATTGTACCTCCGACCCTCCCATCGGTTCCTCATTGGTGGACGGATAATTTTCCGCGAACTCGCCGCGCCGCCGCCGGGTGCACATATGTTCAACGACATGTGGATAAGTGCTTCGTGGATCGTACGTGAGCCGCGTTCCCGATGCCGATGGGTTCTCTCTTTGCGCGCGCGCGGGATGAGCCCGTTGGCTGGCTGCAGTTTTTCAGGTTTTGCCTACCCAAAACGTGCCAGATAATCGGGTCAATTAAGCTATTACAAGTCTTCCCGGGTGCAGGGTGAGTTCGGCCGAATGTCAAATGTCAATCTTGTTAGCCGCCTGGCGTGGCGTGTCACACTTGCGCGCGGTTGATTAACATATATCGGTGGAGGCCCCTGGGAGGGTGAGTTTGGCGATCAATCGACCCGGCTCCACCGTGTGTGCTCTCGATTTTACCGGACCCGAACGTTTCAAACACCACATGCACCGCCACTATTTCAACACACGCTTTGGCGCGGCTTTAATTAAGTCCTATTAACGACTTTCTTTACCCATTATTATGAAGTACAAAATTTAATTAACCGCGCCTCGAGCGGAAACTAGTCTTGTTGGCCGCTAGTGCGGCCGGGTCTTAGACCGGCAGGGAGCGGGAGTTGTTTGTTGTACTTGTTACTACCAGCGCTGTTCCCCGAAATGCCATTCGATTCCGCGGCGTTTCGGAGCGCGTCCCGGAGCCGCGGGTAGCCGGTCGGTCAATTAAAGCGCCGAAAGGTTATTGGATATTTCCTCGGAGCGCGCCGCTTTACGAGCCGGCGCGCCGTCATTCATAGGTTTTATGCAGACGGATGCTGGATGTGTCGAGTACGGCGAGTCGCGTTTTTGTCACGATCAACAGCGTCTATGGCAGGTTGGTGGGAGGCAAATCTCGGCTGGCCACCCCGAAATGGGTTGACACCGTAAGGATGTCGTTTTTTTCGTTCGAGTTTCGAGGCGTATTACCTCATTTTTATGAGCGCTTGTGTGACGATTTCTCTCTCCCCGGGTGAACGTGTGAGGATAAAACATCGGATAACACTAACTGACGATTACTTGAAATCGTAGTATGAAAGTGACATTTGAAGTCGATTTTTTGTTACAACGAGAAGATTTATTGTCAAACTTTCCAACCGGGTGAACGGTAGAGGTGAAGTTTGTGTTTAAAAGACACTATTAGCCGAGTGACAGGACATATCCAGAGAAAGTGTGTTGGATAAACATTCATTCCAATAAACGAGCTTCCAAAAAAGTGCCCCAACAAAATGAAATTCAGCAGTTTTCAAGCACCAGACCTGCACGGTCCAACGTTATTCCTTTGTGTTTGGGCTGTTCTTTTGTCTCCAGCAAGAACGAAGGCAGCCACAAATTATCGTCCCGAAGTCAAATCGTTGTCTCACGTTTGTCGTCATTCCTTGTCATTTAGCTGATAATCTTCCGTCACTGCAACGAGCCAAATATTACGAGCCTATGTTCGCAACTGGCCGCGAATGCAGTTTTCGAGTCCCTTTTTCTCCGCACGACGCGTCTGCCCGCGTGTACCGTGCGATTTATGAGCTCGGTTATTAGCATTTTCCTTCGCCTCACCTGGGGCACTGGGCAGAACGGCTTGGGAAACGGGGAAACAAGGGAAACGTTCTTGGGGAGGTCTTTTTTGTTGTTCCTGTTCTTCGTCGATAAAGCAGACACGGTTCCATTCCCTGGAAACCTCGAGTGGGACATAATTTAATATGTATCATATTTTAAATAGAAATTTATGTGGGCCCGGTTTGTTTTAAACGATCGACTTACTGCGGAGCGTCCAGGCGTCACTCGGGCGTCGTCGCCGGACATCAAAAGTTCTGGTGATATAAGGTTTCGGACGCTGCGTTCCCGGTCTCGTCGTGTTGACGAGAGCTCATTTATCGTGACCGGGAAAAGGACAGAAGGGAGGCAACCGAATCCACGGCTTACAGATGTGCTGCATCTCTTTCTGGGTTGGAATCGGTGGGGGAAATCGCTGAGGCTCACATTCAGAGTACGTAAAGTACTTTGAATCAAATCATTCCGTTCGATAGATAAAGCTTTAAGCTCCCCCTTCTTTCTATTGCTCTTCCATCAGATCAGCGCTTTCCATTTTGGGTATTAAGCAGGTGGAGAAGAAGAAAACAAACACCACCAGACCTCCAGATTGTGATTTTCCCCTTTTCTCGATCGTTCGCTTCGCGGCCCTCTGTTTCTCAGTCTCACGATCGTGCCCTGCCCATACCGGGCCGGGGCCGGTATGTAAAACGATTTGACGCGATGTTTGGCTTTGACCGGTGCGGCTTTCGGTTTCCTCGAAAACAGCGCAATGGACACCGAGTTTTCGGTATTTTCGGATACCGCCCGGATCATCGTCCCGACATCGCTCCTTCCTGCTCTCTCGCACTCCGCGCATACGACGACGACAACCAGCGTCCGCTGGATGATTCGGTTGATCATTGCCATCGCCGTGGTCTCATTGCTGTTTCTGTGATATTTAATGGCTTTGGTGGTCGTTTAATTTTCCTGTATTTCTACCCATTGCCCCAGACCACCGGTCCCCGGCTGGATTTAACTGCTTCGAGGAACGTGGTGGACACACACCGTCACCACGCTCATCTCACCATCTAGTGACCAGTGGAGACTGAAAGTCAAAGCCTCCTTTAATTTTATTACCTTCGAGAAAGCTGCCCGATGACAGGGGAGGCCATTTTGTAGCTCCATGTCTCTCTCTCTCTCTCTTTCTTTCTTCTCGTCAACCAAGTGGTCATCCGGAAGCACCGGTTTGGACTCCATTTTCTCACGACACCACCCGGTTTGACATTTGCCCATCATTCCCTTGTGTCACTCAAATCGAGACAATGAGTGACATAATATTGACATTCTGCTAACAAGAAGCAAACAAAGAAACACTTACTTACTAGCTAAAGGAGAGGAAAAAAACAGCAGGATTGGTAGATTGGTCGATGTTGGCTTTTGTAAATCCTTCTGCAAAATCAACAAACTCGCGTGGAAAGGGAATCGACGTCCCAGTCCTCTTTATTCATCGATGCCGCCGTTGTATGATGTGAAAATTCCAAAAGATCCATAGCGAAGCGGAAATCGAAACGAGCGAGTACTCTCCTCTGGGAGGGTGAATCGTGCCCGGGTCGCATCGGCAAACATTGCGAAAACCTCTCGTAATGATGCAAATGATACGACCCCTAATGATGCTCGTATATCGAGAGAATCCTCCTCGAAGCAAGTGGAGGAATAAAAACCCCCGGAGAAAGGCGCTTGTCAATAAATAATCAATTGTTTCCATCGCCCTGGGACGGAGAGCAGAGCCAGAGCGAAGAGGCCGCAAATCCCGCCACACCGAGCAGAAGGAAGCAATGCAATCAATCCCAGGCCCGGGCCCTGTGATACCCTCTCCACAGGAAGGAACCCTTCCGGTTGAGAGCCGGATGAATGACGCTCCAAACGACGGCCAGGCAGCCAGGCAGGCAGTTTGCATAATCCCGCTGTTTACGTGTGTATATTCCACCTCAACCGATCCGCCGGTTCTCCCCCGGGGTTTTACGGTTTTTTTTTCTCTCTTTCTCTTGTTTTGCATGTGCCGATTTTATACTCGGTGAAAATGTCAACAAGGTGGCTCCTTGTGGCAGCATGATGCGTTTTTCATCGCATCGGTTCCTAGCCGGGGTCCCTGTTTTCGGTCACATTGCAGCGGTGTGAATTGCTGCTTGTTGCTGCTGGAACAAGCGGTGATAATGGATGCCCGATTGGAGGGACGCGGAAATCCTGTCAGCACCGACATCGATACGGCCCGCGTGCTGGTATGGGTTATCGGGGGAAAACACGACAGAAACATGTGGCCTGGCTATAATGACTCTGTTAAGCAGGGGATGCGGAAAGCGGCTGTTAAGGAGGATAAGTCAAATTTGCATATTGTGAAGCGCTCCGCAGCGCGTTGGCTTTCGACTTTTTGCGAGCGCGGAGTAGCACTGCATTGTTGCACCGTTTTCCGATCGAGTGATTCGATCGGGATTAAGAATCGGCTGCGGAGATAGGAGGAGAGCATTTCCATCTCATCGGTTTAGGGAAGTCGCGTTGGGTGCGCGTGGTTGCCCTGAAGTGCTTCAGTGGTGGAAAGGATTGCAAAACGACCAGGGGGAAACACGACATTTATGATTATGCGAATGATGGCTTCTGGGAGACGCAAATTGAATTGGGCGCAATCATCTAATGCACAAATCCATTCGAGTGGTTGACATATCGCTTTAATGGCCCATTCACGGAGGGATGTTTGAGCAAATCGTACAGTAAGCGCTTCCATGCCGAGAATGAAAAAGAGAAATCAAACAAACCCTAACTGCTGGCTGCAAAACACCTAGCTGACACCATTACGGCGCTGACCAGCTGAACTTCACCTACTAATGAGGCGGTTGCTGTATAGCTTTAGCTGGAATGTCCACACCAGAAGCTGATTGAAAAAGCGTCCGATGCTTTACAAAATAAAACGAACCCCCCCTAGCAGCGCTGCTTGAGTCATGAAAGCTCCACTCCACTTGCCCTAGAATGGGGGCTGGGGCGCTGTCAATATGGTGACCCAATTTTCGCACACACATTCGGCGGCTATTTGTTTGTCGTGTCTTGCCCCCGGGCAAGGCTCCAGCCGCGCGACATTGGCGCATCTGGTACGCAGGTGCGGTGGGCCCACGAAAGTTTGTTTGGGAACTTGTTTCGTTCGCATGCCGAGTCGCGGAAAATTGTAAAATATTTACTTGCTTTAAAACAAGCGTCCAACGACGACGACGACGAGGAGGAGCGCGACTATTTGTGTATTGTTTTTGCGCGCATACCGAGCGCGAGCGAGTGAAAAACCCACCTGTTCAACGGGTACGGGGTACGATGGGAAGCGGCACCTCACACACACGCACATGGTGACATGCGAGGGTACAATTTGCGGTATCCGATTTCATTTGTTTTGCGCTTCGCCACACCGTTCCGCGCGCAAACCGCTGGCCTGTTAAGGCCGTCCCGGGCCGTTGTGCTGAGTGAGCAATTTTCTAGCTTACAGCAAACTGACCAGCTCAGCGGCAACGCGGAAATCGATCGTGAAGGAAGTGCGGCGGAAAAGCAGGCCACCCCGGGGGCACCGTAGAACCGGTGTCGATCGATTTTTCTGCACACGTCCACAGAAAAGGGCCGCACGGAGACGATCGCGTCCACGCTGACAGTGGCCTTGGGAAAAATGACCCAGTTTTTGAAGTGGGACAAACCTGGAACGCTTCCTGTGGTGGTGTTTTTGTGTGCTTATTGCGAGGCTTGTGTTGGAAATCGGGCTAGTGATTTTTTGTTCCTTCGTTTGCTTAAGACAACATCCATCCCATTGTATGTGTCGATGCGTTATCGTATGCTAATTATGTTCGGAAGAAGACATCATTTTTCCCATATTCAATCGACACATACACAGAGCAGGAGATGATAGATTGGACATAGTGCGGAGCTTGTGAACGCAGAACTCAACACCGAGGCTACAACCCCATTCGATGGGAATTTGAACGTTAATGGAGCATTTCTTTAGCCCTACCGCGGACAACACAGGGTAACACGCACACGCGTGTCCCTCACACCGTCCGAACGGACTCCGGAATGACTCCGCAAAGCGCGCAATGGCTGAAATATGCGAGGTTCGGTCGCAAGTCATGGTCAGACTTCGCCTCAGAATGGCCACCGTGGACAAAGGAATAGGTGGCGTCTCGGCTCCACTTTCTTTCGCGTGTGACCGTCCGGTAAGATCGCTTGATCTCATTCTTTCGTGGCGATAGTAGCAGCAGCAGCAGCCGGATTTTTATGATTACCCAGTCGGTGTGTGTGTGTGTGCAGGAGTGTACGTGTACATGTCGCAGTAATAAAACAAATATGTAATAAACATTGAGATAATGGCCGATGATCTGCAACCGCGGTGTGCGCGGTGAAGGAGAGTTTGTCATAATGTCGCTTACACGAAACGTGGGCATGTAATTATTCAGTTACTAGTAGCTGCGTTTTTTTTTGCGCTCGTAATGGTCGCGCCTGCCATCGGCGCAACAATGCAAAATCCGAAGCCTTTGCGTCACAGCCGCGTCTTGAAGCAGCCGGGAAAAGCGTGACTGGAAAAGTGCACTGAGAACTCGCGGACGACAATGCCACTAATTGAGTCAAGCGTTTCATTTTCCAAACTATTGTCATATCAAATCGGTTCACAAACAAAGTCAACTCCCCGTGTAGGAGGAGGAGGCACAAAAAAAACGATCATTAATGATCGCCGCATCGCATATGCAAAAGCAGGCACGCCGAAACATAACGATCACGACCGTCCGTGAGAGCACAGAAGCAAATGACTTATCATCATCAACAGCATCAGCATAATGTTTGCAAACAGTAGCCTGTAGTAGCCGCAAGTCGTCGCTGGTGATATTTGGTCCCTTCGCCGGGGACGGTAACGGAGAACGCGGGGCGGCATCAACTAATAACCCACTTGCACGCCCGGGCTGGGAGTAGCTGGGGATTTTCATTATCTCTCCATCTGCGTTGGGGTTGGCGCTCGCATGCATGCGCTAATGTGCGTTCGGTGCATTGCGATGCACTTCACTCAGCCACGGTGCGCTCGGGAAATTCAATCAACATCTGAACTCGACGAACACGTTCACCGTGAAATAAATCCCGGCCCGGGGGTTTGATAATCATAAAGTTGGCGGTGCAGTAACATGGTGTGGGCAGCGATTGCACCGTTTTCGTGGTTTGCAAATCGCGTTTTTCCGAACGCTGGAGTAGTTCACGTCGCGTGTCTCAATCGCTTGGTTGAGGCTGCGCCGAAAATGAAACTATCAATTAGTCGCCGGAACAATGCGGTTGCTGAGATAAATGTTTGAAAGAATCAATTCCCAAAGATACCGCCATCGTGCACAGGGGTTTGGGAACCACATCGGCCACCTCGGAACTGTCGGATGCAGGCCCTGTCTGCCCGGCTGCCGTTTAACCCTTTCGCCGTTTGCGAGGACTCAAATGGCGGCGTTTTGTTGGCGACACACAAATCATCCACGCAGCTGGTCGCACGCAGCACTCGGCGGTAATTGATTTCGGTATCGAAACGAATTGCTGTCACCATTAATTCGTCCCTCTCTGCATCGGGCTCCGGACGGGGTAATCCTGAAAGAGCATTACAACAACAACAAAAAACGCTCCTTCTCTCGCACGCTAATGTCGCAGATGCATATTCCGGCTCGGAGCCGGACTCGGGGGGCCCCCGGCAGTCCGGCATGAAAAAACGGCGCGATAGAGGCTAATAATAAAGCGCAGGACCTTCGATGGAAACTGCCCCTTCCGGTAGGACGGAACTAGTTTGCACGCTCCGCTCATCGGCTGCAGCCGTTCGCCCTGGCTCATAATCTGATATTTGATCAAATAATTTCTCATTCACGCTGGCCGTGTGTTTGTGTGTGTGTGTGCGCACACGCACATGTAAGCGCTGTTCTTCATCCGGAAATATGAGCCCGGAGCATACTCACACACACACAAACGCAGCGCTTCCTGCCAATCCTCCGGTCGTTGGGTAATCCGCCGAAGGGAACCAACGCCATCCGTGTGCGCGCCCGGCGTTCCATATCAATTGATTAATTTATGCAAAACGAGTTCGAAAGGGAGAATCGGACAAATGCGTTTTTGCCCGGCTGCGACGCGTCCCGTACCCCTTCATTTCATTGCTGCCGCGGCTGCCAAGAATAAGGAATCGAAATTCAAACCCTTCATCGGCACGTCGCCGCGCTCCGGCTCCAGATTTTTGGCGGCACGATGTCCCCTCCGCAAGGCGAAGACGGTTAGGTTGGCCTGGCCACCGATTCGGTTGAGTGCTAGCGAATGGCCAATCCATCGGTTTGGTGGTTTCGTGGCTGTGTGACTCGCCAGGGGGTTCACGGTGGTGGTGGTGGTGGAGGTCGGTTGCAGAAGAACCAGATCCCATTAGAGATATCAGTTGCTCTGTACGGATAAATGCAATTTTTACCATGGGGTGAGGCGAATCGGTTGTCTTTTATGGCATTTTTTTACGATGCGATCCGAGCGAAACCTCATTTGATTATTTGGAACAAGACGGAGTGATTTATTTTATGAAACGACGACTTCAAAAATGGACAAAACAAATTGGTCAGTAGCGTGCTATGGATGGCAAGAAAGGAAGGATATTCAACTATACCTTCGGTTTTTTGTTTGCTAGTAAATTGGACTTAACAATACGTCTTTTTGATTAGTTCAATAACACTGTGACACTGACTATTTCAAAATATTTGAATAAAGTCACCCCAAGACAACCAGTGTTGAGAAAAAAATATTTTTATTCAATTTCAAAAGGAAAACACGAAAGTTCCTTCGGAATGAGAGAATCTCTTGATATCGTTATAATCCATCAATTTTCACAGCTGGGTCCAATCTAGACATGCAGTTGAAATAACAAGAGATCATACTAGCGAAAGGAAACACGTATCCTTAAATGATATTACTAGCTGTCTCTTTCTGTTTGATTTGTCCGGCAACCTAACGATGAGGGCAAGAACGATAGATTATGTGCGTTCTGATCGATATGGCGAAATTAGATTCACCTGTTGGAATTCATGTGACCACAGTAATGAGATGAATGTTTCCTTCGGTTTCAACCGTTTCGAATGCTCCAAAACCGGATCGGTCCAACCTCGGTACCAGGATATCATGTAAATAGGAGGTGCGCTTGAGCCACCATAGTAGAATGACAACCATTAGGTGTCTCTTTCTCTCTTAGCTTATCACAGCATCCTGTGATGGTAGTAAATTGGAAACGAAAGATGCTGCCATCTTAGTAGCCAAACCCATGTGGTATGAAAGGAGAACACGAATGGCGATCGATCAAGTGGCGAACAAAGGTACACCTTCTACTTTTGCATTCAGCCCTGGTATTACATGTTCGTACGCAACAAAAACGTGAAAAATTGGTGAAAGTTTGACGAAACGAGACAGATTGAGTAAATTTTGAAGAGCAGCTTGCCATGCCCGCTTGAAATTGCCTCATTAAACTATACATGTAAACTAACGCAACTATATCAACATGAATTTTCTCTGCATAACTTTGTTCTTTCTTGAAAAACGAAATAAAAACGTAAACAAAATAGTACATAACGTTGAATTATATCACTTTTATTACCGTTCTATCTTGCTGGCCGTCCATTCCGAGGGGTACACGCATCGCCCCACTGCAGTAAATTTCTCAAAATGACATGAACATTCGACACGGTCACAGCTCACGAGACGATCAATCGACACGAGGACAATTTCGTTGGTAACGATTTCCTCCGCACGAAGCGACCGTTACACGAGGGAGGACGTCTTAAGCGAGGGAGGACACCGAAAAGGAGGCAACCAACGAAAAGAAATCATAATTATTGTGATGATCGTTGATAACCAGTGCAAAGGGTCCGTCGGTCGGACCTGCAGGACTCGTCGCTGCAAGGAACAGGGGCACGACGTTCTTCCGATGCGGCATCGATTGACCACTTGACTTGAAACAGTGTCCGGTCGGGAATGGGGCAGCAGCAGGGCAGAGGTCGACGCCAGCCGGGGTGTTGATCGTGCGGGTGAGATAACCGCCCGCTCGAAACCGAGCCAACTGACCCCTCGGCCATTAACGAGCAAAACCCCCCCGCGCACACACAGAGACAGACGAGATATTAATCGAATGCAAACGTCGCACGGCAAATGACCCTTTGTGTACGTGTGTGTGTGTCTGTACGGGAACGAATCTGGAGGGGGCTGTTCGTGGAAAAATGCTGTTTCAATTTCAATTTTTCGGGTTTTTAGCTAATGTCTGCCGTACGGCTGCTCTTTCGCTGTGTTTGAGTGTTTCTGTTTTACGACCCCCATCCGTGGCACTTCTTTCACATGGAAATGTGTGGCAATAAATTCAATAAAACCGCCATCATTTGTTGGTGTTGTGTCGCCGTGTTTGTGTCGTCACGGATGGCCATTTCTGTGGTCGCGCCAAACATAGGATCTGACGCACGGGAAGGACCTCCGCTAAGGGGCACGGGTCCGTGTTGATCGGAAGCTCTCGAAACGACACCCGGAGGACATGTGTTTGCGGTGGAAACGGTGCCAATCGGCTGATGTCGGTAGGTCACGAACGGAGGAGGTCCTGCCGACCGATCGATAGAACCATTTCGCGATAACTGCCCTCGACCCACCTCCCGAAGTAATTCATCGATGAGGAATGGCCGGTCGGGATTGTTCTGCTCCTGCTCCCACCGCATTCGGCCGCTTGCGTGACTTTCGATCCTTCTGCCGACAGTTCGGTTTCATCACCGGCTCATGAATACGCTCGCATTCATGATGTTTGTGCATTCGGCGGCGGCCGCTGTGCAAAAGGATGTTCGAAGCGTGTCCGACGCGTTCGCACGAAGGTCAATAAACAGTGTGTGGTGGAATATGTCGTTTTTATGTCGGCTCGCTGATTTGCCGTCCCCGATAAGGCGACCGGACCGGCTGCGAGGTTATTTTCAGTTAGCCTCCCCGTTTCACTCTCTCTCTTCGATGTTTTAATAATGATAAATGTTGACTCATATGGCACCCGATTCCGTTGGGAGGCAGTCGGACGAATCACGTTTCTCACGTTTGTCTCAAAACTTCACAATCCTCGGCACAATCGATCGAGCAGCTCGTTCGTTGGAAAAATTCAACTCGAAAAGTGTCAATCCAACCCGAGCCAACGCAAGCTGCACACGCCACAGCCCGAAGGGTCCGAGCGTAATCCTTCAATGGCGCGCACAACAGTACGTGCGGACGTGGCTCAGCCCGCAAAAAGGACCCGTTGACGACGGGGCTGTTTTTCACGCTCGTCCTTGCCATCGCTACCGCCATGGGGCAGATATGCAAATCAGGATCGATTTCTTATTCTTGATTGCTTCCTTCGAATCCTCGATTTCCGTGCGGTGCATTTCGCTCGGGAAAAGCCCGTGCTTCGTCCTCGGCCACCACCGGGCTCCGGGAACGAGGGTTGACGTGGGCCTTGGCACACACACGCTCTCCACTCCATTGAACGGTATGCAAATTAAGGATTGAATTTTAATCCAAACAAGCGAAGCGTCAAAAGGAAAGAAAAAGGATTCCCTCTCCTTCGGCGCTCTGACTCACCCGGTTGAGTGTGTGTGAAAAAAGGTGGGAATCGGGCCGTTCCTTACCGGCTTACCGGTTCGCTCCCTCGTTCCTCGTCCTCGAGATAGCGATCCGGTGCCGGTGTCCCTGTTGGTCCGTTTAATTGATACCCTTTCATTGGGGACGGCGCGTAAGGACGGCCGGTTCGGAGGTAGGTTTGCGTGATTTTCCGATTAATGCAAGGGCGCAGCATTAATTTATGCACACTTCCATCGCTTCCTTTTGGCGAGCGTTGATCAGCACCCTTTTGTGTCTGATTTGTTTCGTGTGTGTTTCTTTCTGTTTTTTTTTTGTGTTTGTGTTGGCATGTGCAGCCCGTTTTCTTTCTCGGGAACCTCCGAGAGGAAGGCATTGCTTCCGCCGTGCAACGGTCGATGGGAAAATTGAGCTGAAAAATCGAGCCCATATAAGAAGGTTTAAAAATGAAACTGTCTTTTTGTCTCTATTGGAACGATCGTTTGATCTTGTCATCGCGCCACTGTTACGCACCTCAAGCACCGAAAGCTTTATGACACTGGGTTTGTGTGTGTGATGCAAATGGCCTCCCTCCTCCACGGGTGAGTTTTGGGGCGGATGTGGCCATCGAACAATTGCCCGCGCGGGCCGGACCGTGTGCAAATGTGTGGAAATTTATTCCGGACGTGGTCCATCGCGCGGGAACGAACGGGCGTAAAACAACGGTCCTGTGCTGATGAATCGTACCGTTTTTTTTTTGCTTCCTTCAAAATTTTATACATTTCGCTCGCTGTTGGGACGGATCGGAATCAACACGGCGCGTTTGGTTGGAATTTTTCTTTGTTTACGTTGATCCAACGGTCGTCCAACGTTTTTTTTTTGTTTGTTACTGTCGAAGCGTGTGTGTGTGTGTGTGTGTGTTTGTTGAGTCTGGTCGTCTTAATGTTCGGTTTGTTTGAGTTTTGATTAGACAAGATATGTGTGAATTGCACTTTGTTTCAGCGGAGGCGCGATGAGATAAGCGACGTGACGGTATGCGGCGAACAACGAAACGATGGTTTTTGTTTGATTTCTCTGGCACGGCCGGGATGAATTCGGATGAGCTGCGAAAGGGGGGGGGGCTCTCTCACACACTCACACCCACCAAAGTGTCTCTGCCCGGTGCGGTGCGATCCGGTGACGAAGCGTATGATTCCGTATCAAGGGGTACCGGGACACAAATTATCTGTTTATGTACAAACAATCGATATGAATGGATGAGCGAGCTCTACAAATAGACAACAATTACGCATAGGGGAGGAAATCGCACACGAACGCACAGCGCGTGAGAGAGACACCACGGTGCACAAACCTATCAATTCCGGTGCATTTGAATGACAGTTTGCATTACAGCGAACGGAAACTGGCCGCCATTGTGCGCCGTGTGTTCTATTTCCGCCCGTCTCCCTTCCTAATGCACCCCCCTCCCCCAGGGCACATCAATCGAAACGCACTAATTACGCGCATAATTGCATCGGCTGCATTCATGCTCCCGCTCCCGGGGCGGTTCGATTGGAAATGCGTAAAAATGGCAATCGCAAAACGTGTACGCACTTCCGGCGTGGCGATCACCCCTTCGCCGGAGGCCGTGTGCGTTTCGTTTTTAATTTCAATCATTATACCTTCCGCCGAGGTCGTTCCCTCGTGCGTCCATGGTCCGTCCCCGTCTGGAAGGCGCAACACCGTCTTGCAGTGAGATTCCAAGACCCGGCGAACGTTTCCTACTGGAGCGAACGAAGTGCAACAGTTCGAACAGGGGTTCGATACCGGCATAAATTAATGCACACGCAGCGGCCAAAGAAAGTGTGCACCTTTTCCACGGGCATACTTTATCGCCTGTGGAATGCTTCTTAAGTGGCGACCTCGGAGCCTCGCGATCGCTTGGGATCGTGGCGGTGTCCTTGAAGCGAACGAAGACGGATCGAGCGGAGCGAAGCGGTTTTGGAAAATGGAATAAATTAATAAACAATGCATTAAACACCCTTTGCCGTGGCGATTCATCACAGCAACAGTGTTCCTGTGTTCAATTTCTCTCGGAAGAGGGTTGTTCTAGAAGAGCCTTCCATGCAGGCTTCTTTCAAGGATCGAAAGCGCTAGATGCAGGCATGCGGCAATAGGATCGCCAAACAATCGACTCACAATCGGCTAGCGCCGTCGCGCCTGTCAACATTTGCAGTAGGAGCGTTTCTTTCTTTCGTCTTGAAAGGCTTTTTTTCGGGACTTCGAAATTCGATATCTGAGCGAATGCAGTTCCTCGGTTCTTTGTGTGCGGCTGCCATTTGCTACAAAACAGTCCTCCACGAAAGGGAATCGATCCTTACGCAAATTGCTCTTTTCCAGGCCGCGTGCACAAAGGCGAACGCGCTCTGCGGGCTCTCGCCCGGTTCCTGCTGGGTCGCCACCATGTTTTGCAAACACCTTAAGATTACCTCCCGTGTGCTTTTTGGGCACGAGCAGCCGGGAAGGGTTGTGGCAAATTTGAAGTGGCACTAATTGCACCAACAGTAGGAAATGTGCGTCTGAGTGGCTCCGGTTTTCGGCTCATTGGAAAGGATACTTCAGCGGAGCAATAGTTCTGAACTAGATGAGGCTCATTTCGATTCGATTGTGGCTGACATTCTTGTTTTACAGCCCACGATAGAGAGCGCTAGACCGCGAAAGGTGCATCCGAAGGAAGCGGCACACAAACCACAACAATGTTTTAACACTTAATTTGACTGACGATCGGCGCATTCACGCTCCACCGGATCCGGTCAACGGAGCCGAGCAAAAAAGGGCCCGCTGCCCACTGGTGAAGGTGAAGTCAACCGGAACCCGGCCCGCAGGAGTTTTTTCTTTGCTTTCGGTCTCTCTCTCTCTCTCGCTCTCCTCATGCTTCTGGAACAAGTGTTGCCGGTGAAGGCTGGAAGGAGCAAAAGGGGGGGAAAAATTAAATTAAATTAGGGACCAATTTTCGTGGAAGTTCGAAGCTGTCCGTTTAGATCGCGGAATGGCGCGTTCGGCGGCAAACGGCAAACTGCGAGGCGCGGTCGGCCAAATTGGATTCCGCCCGGCGGTTCCGGAATGATCGATGGACGGTAAAAAGGACGACCCCGGGGTTGACCACCAATCGGGTTTAAATTTACCCATCAAACCCGCGTGGGGCGTCTGATTGTTTTTATTTCTTTCCCTCTCTCTCTCTCGCACGCGCGCGCGCGCTCGCTTTGCATTGCGTTCCGCGTTCCGGCGGTTTAATTCGGCGGTGGCGGCGGATTAAGGATCCCGGATCAACCAACTGTTGCCGGTTCTCATGGGGCGCAGTCGCGGTCTTTGATTGAGTCGATTGCAAAAAACAAAACGATGCTGGCTGCAGCGCCCGTTTGCGATAATTGAATCGTGAAATACATTGTGATTGCGTGGTGCGGGTTTGACTCGCGTACTTCTTGCGGACTCGCGTACGGGGCACCGGCAGCTGGACCGATTACACATTGTAAACTGGCCGGCCCGGCCGCGAAACTAGGTCTTGCCATTGATGGATACCAATTTGTGATAGGTAATGATAGGGTTGAGGGCCATTAAACGCTGCAGTAAGTGAAACACACACACATGGTCGATGTAAAGCCGACCTGACCTATTTCAGAATGTGTTTTCGGGGCCGCGTTCTCGTGTTCACGTGTTCTGTTTCTTCCGTTTTCGGTTTCGGCGAATCGAGCCTGAAAGCATTCGCAGGCAAGATCAGCTCAGTTTGCCGGAGGCTTACGAAATGCAAGGTTTTGTCATCTGAAGTTAATGCATTGCTATCTCTCTCTCTTTCTCTCTTTCTGGCAGCTCCTGTTCTGTCTCACCTTGGAGGGCAATCGCTTACCTCGATTACAATCGAACCGGCGTTTCTCACTGATTCCGTGACAGTCGGCATTTTTCCGTTCAATTCCACCCGATGAACGGCCATGATGCGTTTTTTTCGTTCGTTCGTTCGTTCGTTCGTTCGCTGGTTCGTTCTTTCGATTGCCCTTCCCACTACATTAGCGTCTAGTTTTGTACCTTTTTTTGTGTTGCTCTATATTTTCCCACCACCCCCTTGGGTTTCCTCTTCGGCTTCTTAGAGTGCTTTCCGAGTGGCGGTGGACTTTTCGCACGAGTGGGTTGATTTTTCCGAAAATGCTCACTCTTCCATGGCAAATGGATGATCATCGCCCTGCTCTCGATCGCCGCCACCACCGCCACCGGGTCGACCCGCGAGTGTTGATGGAGTGGAATTACCGCTGGCAAGATTTACAATCGAAGACGGAACGGAACGGAAGACCCATCGGAGGCGGCCAGAAGGAAGAAGCGACTCAGTTATGGCTTTTGGCGCGCCGTGAGCGAAGTAGCGTAGAACCCATCACATGATCACGATCAAATGGGGATAGAATTTTAATCATGGGAAATCATGCTCGCGTTTCCGAAGATCGGGCCCCTCGCGAAGCATTCCCGCAGGTTTTCCCAGTGAGCCGGAGAGGGGTCGCGGCGACATGCAGGCCGAGAAGTGCCGATTATTGTTATTGCCGGGATGGCTGGATGGAGTCAGTGATCTGCAATCACCGCGTGATTTCTATTGTTTCGACCGAACGAAGCAGACGGCTTCGGGAATCGGGCAGGTAATGGGCCCCACCCGTCCGACCGCCCTTTAAAGGCTAGATAAAACGGATGACAAGAATTTGCTCTTATTCCTTCGTGCGCGTCTTCTGGCCTCCCCGTACTCGGGTTGAGCAGGGTTCTGAGAATTGATCCATCATAGCCACGCGGGAACGAATGTCTGCGTGCGTGCGGAGGAAGCATTCGAAGCCTTCGGCCCTCGACACTCACGCACTCAGCGATCTCTGCCCACCCCGGTAATGAGATGTTCCTTGGGTGCGCTAATCAAGATTGCTCTAATAAATAACAAGCGCAGGTGGCTCCAGAGGTCGACGGTTCGTTGGCTCTGCCGACTGACCCTTGCGCATTAATTACCGGAGCCTTCCGGCGAAGCCCATACCGCCGAGTGATTGGAATTGCCACAAGACGACACTGTTGGTAATACACTTTTTTTCTGGTTCGCTGTCGTTCGTTCGTGTTCGCCAACGCCAAGACGCCCAAAGTAAAACGTGCCGCCGTGGTGTCTGCCTGGCCATTTCCAAAACTTGAAACAATTCACTAAATCAACATCCCGGGAACGCTTCCGCTCAATCGCGCCCCGAAATGTTTAAAATTCAATTTGGAGGCGGTATGAGATTTGCCAAAAACACTTGCCAAAACGAACGAAAATACAGAAGCGAGAAACGGGACCCGCTGTCGCTCGAGAGGCCTGGCCGGAAGCCTCGGAATGGCTCGACCCATGCCTTAGCGAAACCCATTTAGCCGGCCATTCCTGCCCCGTATTGACAGCACTCATCAACGCAGCAGCAGCAGCAGCGACGAAAGCAAATGGGGATGACCGGCGGCCCAGTGCCACTTGGGTGATGCTGACCAGCGCTGGTTAATAAATAATAAATGAATTTAGTTATGCAAATGGGCGTCAATTATGTGCATAAATATCGCATTAAATTCTTTCGATTTCTTACCTTCAGCAAACAACAACGGCTGCATTCACGTGCGCTGGAGTGTGTGTGTTTTGGAGTGCATTCGGAGCGGCGCGTTCCGCGGTGGAGACGATTACTCACAGCTTGCAGCCGTTGCGCCCGTCCACAGGGCCTGTCGATGAGGCGAGCGCATGTGAAGCCGTTACCGAACGGTGAGGGCGCAGGGCGCATTACCTTCCCGCCTCGGAGGTAATGATCTGGTTGATGTTCTGGCTCGGATGTGGACGGATTCAGTCATGCCGAATGGCTGCACGGGTCAAAGAATCCGCTAAACTCGTTGGCCCCGGCTTGGGCTGCATTGAGCTGTCTCACCGTCTGCTCCGTCTGCGGAGGCCCGCATTGAGGTATTGGCGAAGATAATTTGAATAATGTGGATCCGGCCAGAGGGAACCGTTTTTCGGGTTGTGTGTGTGTGCGTGTTTTTTTTTTCTAAAGCAGCTGAAGCAGCGCCCGCTAACACAATGGAAAATGAGGAATCATGGCAATTGTTTCGCCGGAATTCAAGGTCCAGTGGCGTTAATGATCGCTCTTGAGATGGTTCGATGGGCGTCACCGCACGGTGGCACCGAGCGCAAGAAAAAAAAATAAATAAATGTTCATCAAGAAAAGTACCTCCACTGGCATTTAATTTTCAATTCAATAATCACATTCTGAAACTACTACAAAGTGATCACAGCCACATCCGATCCGAGCTATCTTCACGTGCACTATCGCAGCGTGCAATTATACTAATGGCCCTTTTTTTGCGCGGCTTCGAACGTTAGCACCAATTGAGCTTAGCCGTTCAAGGCTGGCGAGTTATAGTGGCGTCAAAAATGGACACATCGGTGTTCGCCGCCGTGCATTCACCTGCAGCGGAAATGGTGCCAGAAAAGCTAGCAGGGAAAGTTTGTTCGACCGGTGCAAGGCGACCAATACTCGAATTTGACTGTGACTCAATTAGTTTAATTCCATTCCGTGTCATAATTGTTCGTTTCAGAGAGGAGATGGGAAGGAAATGCAGACACCTGACGCCAGACTCCCGAGATGAGACGTGGCCGTGTAACAGCCAACGACCATTCTCATACAGCAAGGAGGCTCAGCACAAAACAAATGCATTATTTCTCTATAGCAGCCTCATTCCAAAAGGTCAACTAAGTAGCTCAGGTTGTAATAGTTTAGAAGTAAACTGTTCCTTCTTTGTAAAACAGAGGAAAATGCAAAGTATAATTGTATCGAAACATAGGCAGTGTCACACTTTCATAATCCCTCCTTATCTTGCTCAAACTGCTGCACTACTTGTGAGCATGCCTGTTGCCGTAAGAAAACGTTGCCTCGTATGCACTTATGTCTGTCCATATGTTTCTGATGTTTGTTTTACTATTAATGAGTGCGCTTCCGTCCTACAGCTTTCTTCCCCCGGTCCTACTGGCCGGTTTTGTCATGCTCTGAAAAGCTCTCGAAAAGTCCTTGACTTCTTACGGGAGTAACGCGGAGGTAACACACCAAAGCAGGCGCTGGAGCTACCGGTTGTCGAAAGAGTCGAGAAATTTTGATCACAGTAGGCACTGCGTCTGCAGACACGACAACCGTCCGCCCTTGCTGGCCCTCTGGGCTACTTTTGTTCCTTTAGGCGCTACTAATGATTGACTTCAACAGGGCCGTCGACTTAACCGGGCAGAAGCAGGATAATGAGAGCATAGCTAAATGGGAACACACTAAATACAAAAAAAACGCTCACACTCACACAAGACAACACACGGAGTGTTTAGAATGGGTTGAGCCCAGTCGCAAGGCGTGCATAAGGAATGCAATCCATTGCAACCCTTTTACCGAAGAGCCATTAGAGGCAAAGGTTTTCACAAATATTTGAATTGGTTTCGTCCTTGCCGTCCGGGCGCATTCGAGCACCGGCTTCCTCATCCACGCTGATAGGCAATAATGAGCTGCTGCGGGTGCCTCCCGTAGCCAATGGCCACCGCCTGCGCGGCCGGCCGTACCGTGGAACTGAGGCGATTGTTTTTCGCGTCGCGCTTCCATTTCTTTTGTCCGCAGGATGTGTCGAAAGATTTTGCATCGTTAAACACGTACGCGCGTCACCACGTGTGTGCGCAAAGAAATAATGCTCCACCGAACGGGGTAGGTAAAAAAAAACGTACACCGGTGCCGGTGAGTTTGTCTTCTCCTTCGCTACCCTTTGATGAATCGAAACGACAGCGCGACAATCATAATAGGAAGCAGTCGAGCAGATAAAGCGAAGCGAAGCCAACAAGCCAGACACGCCGGATACTTATAAACGCCAGCCAGCGACATCAATCAACAACGGCTACAACAGCAACAGCATCGGGGAAATGGTTCGAGCGACTTACACGACAATGCCCGACGTCATTTGGGAAATGATGGAGACGGAGGAACCTCCTCGACACGCCCGCGTGGAGTGGGCGGAAGGACAAAGGCATGTTGTGCCTTTTTTATCATCCTCCCGTCGGCCCTCTTTACTATCGCGCGCACGACAGCTTTGCAGTAATTGTCTCATTAGTAACGCATGGCCGCTCTGCCGTCTAGAAACCCCGTGAAGGCTTTCTTTTCAGCACTCTCGGCGAAAGGCTAACGGCAATCGAAACACTTCGATGACATTTGGGGTTTATCCCTTCGGATGTTTCTGATAGAGATATCAATCACGCGACAAACTAAACGCGGTGTAAAGTTTACATTTCGGCCGACTGCGAAAAATGGGGTGCTCGGAACGAAACGGACACCCCTCGACAGACATTTCAACAACGGTGTCAATCGGCAGATCGATCGGAATGCCAGTGTGTGACGAATGGCGCAACCGATGGGAGGAGGGATGTGCGAGGAAGAATTTAAACTATTTCCCGCAAGGATTGCGACCAGACCCCGGCACGTTCTGGCGGTGAAATTGAAAAATGTTGTGAACTTTAAAAATGCAACATTCGGGTCGCCTTTTTCCACTCCATCTGGACACGGTGGCACGATCGCCCACTTGGGAAATGGAGAAATGGCTTCCAGACACATTCGCAGTCGGAGTCAAGAGCAGAGGGAGCATTACGAATGCATAAGGACACAGGGAGCAGGAGGTGTCGTTCCGTGTCGAATTCAGTAGAAATGCGAAATTTAGAATTTGTTTTTAAAACTGGTTCTATAAAATCAAGAGAACTTTCTCGCGCGTTTGTTTGAAAGCGTAATTACCTGTATGTGTTCACACCTGTCCGGTGATGCCGGTCGGAAAAACGAGCTCGCCCCGTCCCAGGCGATCGCACAGCCGGAAGTGAAACCCATTTGGGTTTGAAAACAAAATCTGAACCGCATGCAGACCGCACTCCGCCCCATTCCAACGCTTTAATGGGTCAACAATCAAACACGCCGTGGTTGTTATTATTTTCATTTCAATTGTATTGAAAATCAGACAGAAAAAAAGCCGGAAACCGTCCCGGTGGTGGCTCCTCACAATCCAATCGCCCATCAAAACCCCCGTCAACCGATCGAACCGGCCGTGTTGTCGCACTTGTTTCTCTTTCCACTCCCACCCTCTTCCACCCAACTCCCTCCCCTTCGGGTGAGGTGACACTTCCGCAAACGGCGACATCACTGGACGCGGACGCGGCGGTCTTTTGTTTTGTGTGCCGCGGGCCGCCTACCGAGTTCCGTGTGTTGGTTGTGGCGTTTCCCGCTTCCGTAAATTGGATAACCTTGTTTGCCTGCTTGGGGCCGACCGACCACGCGCGTGTGTGTGTGTGTGTGTGTGTCACTATCTGCATTTCTCTATTTTTCATCACACGAAGCGGTTGGTGTTAAATTTATTCCGCATATTGAGCATAATTAAGTCCGTCACATAAGCAGCAGCAGCAGCCGCGGCCCGTTCTATCGGAACGCTTCGAGGCGTGTGTGTGTGTGTGTATGTCTGTGGCTGGGATAACTGTCGTTCGATTCAGTTCATTCAATTGAAGGTTATGCCGCACTTCTGTGTGTTTTTGTGTGTGCGAGAATGAAACAAAGATAAAACCCCCGAACGGCACGCTGTTGAATGTGTGTGAAATGGAATAAAACCGAAAAAAAAACCTCCCACTCCACCGACGAGAACCCAATGAAACGCCGGCGATATCCGTTGGCATAAATTTTATATTATTCTATTGAATTGTTAAGCGGGAGTCCTTTGGGGTGGAGTCCGGGGTGTAGAGACGCTGTTCCCCCAACGCGGAACGGAGCGTTTGTCATGGGCGTATTTGTGTTGTGTGCAGCGTGAGGGGCTTGAGAGCTGTTCCAGTTGGGTTCTTCCTGTGACCGCCGACCCAGTCCAGCGAACCCTTTTAGCGCTGTGTCATTTCCATCTCGGGGGGCCCCCGGGACGCGCACACACACATGCAATAAATGCAAATGACGATGCTGGTCAATCGATTGTGTGCATGGGAATGAGGGCCACTTCCTGCCACCCTCTCTCTCCCCCAATAGAGCCGCATGACGGCGTTGTTCGTTAATAAGTTCATTAGCAATCGAAAAACCCGAACCGAAACCACAAATTGAATCGTCCGTTTGACACTTCATCGATCAGTGCGCGTCAAAATAGGCCCGGGATCCCGAGATCGGGTGTGGGCTCAGCGGCACGCCACAATCACCCGCCCTGGTTCGATACAATTCGATTCGTTAGAGGGGTTTTCTTCGGTCCGTGTGCCGTTTTCCGACCTTTCTTCGCACCAACTGATAGTTTTGCAAGTCATCGATAAACGAACGCGAGGCGCGGTCGGCTCGAAAGAAGATCGGTTCGGGCCGAACCCGAAACTGTGTTGGTTTTTCCCAATTAACTTTTGTATTAGTTTAGGATACGCGCGCGCGCATTGTTGTCGCCGTGACGGATCGAGCACGATTTTGACGAGATTAACAAGACAAATAGCCGCTCGCCGAGCCGCCCGCAATTGTTGCCGGGCGCTGAGCGCTTATTTCGTGGCTTTAATCAATTTTCAGCTTCAGCTCGCGCACGGAGGAATGCCACGCCGGGAATGACATTCCGATTTCTTTTCAAATAGCCCCCCGTGACTACGTGACTCCGTTTAACAGGCTTATTTTCCGCTCTATTAGTGGCGTTGAGAAAATTTGGGACCGGGCTTGTGCTGGGCCGTAGAACTCCCTCTTTCCACTGGGCGAACGGGTGGAGTTGATTGATTGATTCAGAAGAAAAGGGTGTTTGCTTCGCGAGGAGGTCACCGTGTTGGAAATGACACCGAGAAGGCTAGACCGGCCTGTCTTGTGTTTTCGGCCTGAGACCGTCTTGAGAAAATGAAGCGTTGAAAGGCGCACCGTGTGATTGAAGGTGCGTCCTGCTCCTGCCACCGGCTGACACAATGTTTGACGGACAGGCTGCACGGGGTCCGTGACTGACGCGTGACTGAGTTCACACACGAAGACACGATTTTCCGAACGATTTGACAAATGCATTAAACATAGCGGAAACGTGCGATTGCATTTGAAGATGATCGCGTCCGGCTGATGCGTAATTTCCTTTTCTAGTCGTGAACGAAAACGAGGAGTCGTTGCTGGAAGTCAGGTGGATTGGGATTCGCTTCCACCTTACCTCGGACGGTTGTTTGTTTTAATAACGGGCGAAAGCCAGCTATCGGACTGCAGAAACGATCGGTTGTGCATTAGCCCACGGGAAACTGACAGGTGGAGGAAACACGGCTACAACTGGCTACAAATGACACATCGCATCGCAGTAGGGCTCTCTCCCCGACCCAGGCAGTCCATTGACTTGTATTGTTTCACAATGACCCAGCGTTAATCATACACGCCACGCAGTATCAGACGGCATTAATAACCAGCAGCAGCGGCAGCAGCGGCAGAAGGCAAATTCATAAATATCATTTTTATGCGTCATACCGCCATGCCCGAAGCTCTAGATTTGCTCTGGCTCAATTCAGGCCCAACAAAGCGAGGCCCGGGACGAAGAGATCAGATAGGGAGTGAGAGGGGGAGGACTGAGAGGAAAAGAGGTTCGCAATTGAAGACTCTTTAACTGAATTATTATTACATAGACACACATGACCGCGTCCCGTGAGAAAGATTTTCTCCCGGCTGACCGCAGCCCCGGGGGTGATTGTTCTTTGTTGGCCTGTGTTGGCTTTCCCGCATTCGTCCGCACCCCTCACGCGGACGATCGTTTTCCTCGCGATTCGATCGCGCTCCCTCCTTTGCTTTCTCCTTTTGTTCCACCTGTCGGCCGGCCAGTGTCCACGTACGCGGTGCAAGCTTCTCACACTCGCCAGTGGGTCGTGGCGGGTATGTTAAGCTTTTCCGAGCAAATCCCTCTGGGTCATTACACGAGCGGGGTCATATTTTAGACCGATTTTCCCCCTCGCTTGGACTGACGTGTTTAATTTTAAGCTTCTTGCGTCGCCATCTCGCTCTTGCTCGCTGGGGGTGGTGTTACCGTTCGAACTCGAAAGCAATTGAACGGAACACGGCGAACTTTTTGCCCGTCCGGGAGCGGTTCCTCTTCGGGGAACGACGCCCGTCTTCAAAGCAGATAGAACAGAGGGAAAATCTGGCGAGAAAGGGAAGAAAATCCCACTATCACTCATCATCTAGTTTATTAAGCATGTATATTTCTTCTGGTTTTTATTTCCTTCCCGAGACTTCCTGCCATTTGGCCGTGCATTTTCCATCCACGGAACGATCATTTTCCCGTTTTCACCGTGGGGAGGGGGTTCGGATCGTTGCGTTGCGTCAATTTTCCTTCACCCGCTGCCTTCGGCGCCGCACGCCAGCCGCAGTGCGATTGTTTTTTAATGTCAAAGTGATAAACCGGCGGTTGGCTTGATTTTCGAGCGGCAATGAAAAGCTACAATGTTCGTCGGGCTCAACCCGGACGCCCCGGGACCCCTGCCGAACACACGCAGCGGCAAGCGGGTGCCGTTTGATGGATGGCACAGGCACACAGGGCGGTTAGGTAAACGTATAAAGCGAAAAATTAATGAGGGCAAACGGCGAGCGTTTAATGATGAACGGAAATCCATGAACATGGGCTGGAAAACTATTCCCTGAAAGGTGGGCCGGGTGGGTGGAGCTGGGCTGTGACGTACCTCAATGTGTTGAGTTTTTTTTATTGCGCGAGTGTGTGAGCGTGTGTGTGTGTGTCTAGTTTTTTGCAAGCTGGTCGGTGAAATGCGTGACCTCGTAGCATAGGTTGTCGTAATCGTGTGCGTTTTATAATCACCAGTTGTGATGTTTGTCGTAAGAGCAACAACCAAACAACAGCGTTCATCGCTGTTGTATACATTACACATTCCATCTGCATAATGTGCGACGGTGCTTGTAGAACCATGTTGAAATTTGCAAAACCAAAATAGCCTGAAACAGGGTTTAATGTTGTTTATATTTTTCATAAAAGTAGCTTCCAACGAGTTTTGTTTCAAGTCAGGATTGAAATTATTTGCGAAACACCTTTCCAATGAATTCTGTTCAATTATAAAATCCAAATAACACATTTATTACTAGAAATAGAACAAGTAGTACTTGTAGAACAAGAAAATTTAAAAAATATAAAAGCTTTTTAAATGCGCGACCCGTGAACAGACGGCTTTATTCAATCAAGGAAGCATTGATTGTTTTTCTATGGTTGCTATGGTTTATTAAATAGGTATAAAATAGGTACTAGATTGATTTTAAAATGAAGTAAGACAAGATATCTCGACTAAAAGGCCACAATTGCCAATGGCTTAAAATTGATTCAGAACTTTTATAAAATTTTGTCTAAAACCCCCTTATTGACTACAAATTGTCATGAAAATCACCGGATCAGAGTGTAATGGTCTTCCGTCCGACCCGAAACCGATGCCCAACAGAGCCGCCAACACAATGGCCCCTCCAGTTTGAAATCGTTTGCACAGATGGAAGGGCAGTTGCTAGTGGCCCGGACCTATTCGCTGGTGGCAATAAAAAGGTAAAACTAATTAATAAAAGCTGATAGTTAACCCCAAAGCGAAGGCGTTGATGAGGCGATGTGCTTGTGTGCGCGTGTGTGTGTGTTTGTTCCGTGGCTTGTATGTGACTAACTGACTTATTAGCTTTTGTCTACTGTCCACCACCCGACAAAGCAAACAGGGATCACTCGACGCGCGTCACACTGTCACAAACGGTCAACCGTGCTTTTTGTGTTTGTTGTTTTCTCTAGCCCACCCTCTCGTGCAGGGGGTGTAGGAAGGCATCGGAAAACCCTCGCCGCAATGGCTCCGACCCACGATTGACCAACCGAAAAACGCGACCATAAAGCTAAACTAAATTTTTTAATACCTATTATGCTTCGTTGTGCTCTTTTACGATTGCCCCACCCATTGCCGCCCATGGCCAGCGGCGGGGTGTATGTTACGGAGCTTTTCCGTGGAGCCGGGTGGGCTTTTTGTGTGGCCCGTTGAGGAAGTGTGAGTGCGGAGCTAGAAACACGCGCGGAAAAACCAGCGGGGAAGGCGATCCCCGAGCCAATCGGGCACGAACCGCCCGAGAAGGCTTTTCCACCGGTGTCACCCGGAGCTGATTTGGTGTTGGTGTAGTTTTGCTGCGCGAGTCGTCCGGGTGTTTTTTTTTTCTTTCTTTTGTTGCCACCCGGCTTCCTCCACAAACACATGCACCCGTGGTCGATTCGTTAAAAATGCGTGTTATCAATCAATGGAATCAGCAGTTCGAGCTGTTCCCAACCGGAGCGAACTGACACAAAGAACATGCGGCCACGCCGGTGAGTTAGTTGGTGTTAGTGGGTTGAAATGTTGAACCGTGAAAAAGCGGGCAAAAAAAGCTTAAATTAAGGCAAACAACATTAAACAGGGAAAGATGGTATGCTGACCACGGGAGGGCGCGCGAGAGAGAGAGAGAGAGAGCGAGAAGAGAGCAGAGGAGGCTACGCGCGTTTAGGGTCGTTTGTGGAGAACAAAGAATTTTGTGGCTTTTCGCATCGACCGCGACGCGCACGAGGGACGGGAAAGCACATACATTTATGCGAATCCACAATCAGCCCCCGTGTGGAAAATGAAAAGCGGGTGGAAGCGGAAAGGATTGAAATTTATTGCCAATCGTTGGATATGGACTGATGAAAATGGGTTTGCGGATCGTTTGTTTGGTCCGTGTCGTGGCTTCGCTTCGTAGAATTTCGGCACGAACAAATTTAGCTCATTTATGAAATAATTAAAACAATAAGTGGAACATAATGGGCTCGGTGTTGGGAAGCGTGTGCCGGAAGCGGCACGAGAAGCACATCATGCCGTGTGTTCAGCTGGTGATAAGAAAAAATAAAAGTTAGCTAAGTTTAGAAGCGGAAGTAGCATTCTATTCAATTTTTTCACGAATAAATCATCATCTGCTCCGGGCACTCGGAGAGCCTTTTTTCGCCGGTAGAGCTCCCGTCCCAGACTACATCATCGTTGCAAACGAAAGCGGTGGCCTTCAAGTAGCGAAACAATTAATTGTTTTGTTTGTTTGAAATCGCAAGATTTATTGGACGATACACATTCAGCCTTTAATGGGTTTCCTATGCAAATGATCCGTCCGCGAGCACACCCGGCTGTTCCCGGTGGCCCGGAAAATCGTTGCTAGTGATTGGTGAAAATTCTCCCTCTCCCTCATCGGGCAGCAATGTTGCCGGTCGCGAAGAAAAACCAGTCAATTTCCGCGCAAACTAGGCGATTCCTGTGGCTGACAACGTGTTCGATGGGTGATGGTGGTGGTGGGCAATAAAATGCACATAAACGGCCACGGCTTCACTTGCACCGGCACTGGTAGCGGCGAGATATTAGCATAAATAATATTTCCTTTCGAAGCCGAAGCTCCCGTGCGGACAGGGCTGCTTCGGTGGGCCGCCATTCGGTATCGATTACAGTTGGACATAAATTATAATTATCAAGTTTTTCAATTTCGAAAAAAAAAACAGACTGGAACCCCGGCAGCACACTGGTGTGACTGGGAGGATAAAGGATGTTCCTGTTTTTTTCCTTTGTTGCCCTTCACTCACCCGATCTTTCCGCAGGACGAACAGCGCGCGGTCCGATCGGTGAAAAGCGCCGCTTGATTTATTGGTGCGTGCGACCGCTGCAGCGTTTTCAGAAGGAACCCCCGACGAACCGGCGATATGCAAATCGCGCAATCGCGGCTGATTGAATCCCGGGATGGCCGTGGAATCGTCACACTCAATGACGACCGGCGTCGAGTGTATTAGGATTCGAACACATGTTTCGAGATTTGGAAAAGAAAAACGGGGGCCGATGGTTGGTGGGAACCCGGCCGAAGATCGCGCCGATTTCACACCGGCACCGCGGATGTCCCGGCTGTGTCAGCTGGTTTATGCTAATGAGAGCCTCGCTTTGTGTGCGCTTTCAAGCGGCGACCTCGGCGACATCTGTTGCCGGCTGCCGTTTGCCTCGGGGCGCCTTTCAATCGCCATTTGTAAGCCATCGATGAGGGCTGATATCGATCATCTTTGGTGGAAAGTACTCCGGCGCCGAGGAGGGACCGCAGATCGAAGCAAGAGGTGTAATTAGGCAAGTGATGAGACACGAAGATAGCACCGCCACGTCAGCCTTCGCAGAGGTGAACGGTCGTAATTAGATGCACCCTTGTGAGCGTGTGTGTCAGTGTAAGGATGTCGTGGGGAAGGACACGTCGCCGCCACGAACCGTTTGGGTTGAGTGATCAAAATGTAAGAAATGTTGTAAGGCATTCGCTGGTACAACTGTAACATGCATATTTCCTATTCGCAGGGGCCTCAGGGCCCTCGGTTCGTTCTAACCGCTTCCTCCTTCGAATGGTGATCATTCTTCGATCGCATCTTTTGATCGTTAGCATTCCATTAATGACCATTTTCTCACAGTCCCTGTCGGAGGCCACGGAGGAGGACCGTCTAATCCGTTACAAAACATCAGGAACGCTGGTTTCGAACTCGAATGGGCTTAAAATCGGATCAAAATTCGTCAAAATTCCGCTTCGGAAATGACGATGAAGAATGATGCTTAGAATGGTGAGCTGGCCCGGAACTGGAAACGATCGCCTGGGAAGGCGTTCGTAATCGTTAGTAATGGGAAAATGATGCGCAAAGCGGATCAATAGTGTGTTGCGTTTCGAACAGGAACGATGCGTTCACACTGGCTAACAGTGTGCTCGCGTTTTGTTCGGTTTAACTTTACGTTTTGTGTGCGCAGCGGTTCGGTTCGTTGATGATTAATGATGCTGCAGCAAACGACACAACACACACGTCCCTCTACGGGCCATTGAAAGTGGATGCAAATAGTTTCGAAACTCACCGGTTTAGGTGAGTGAAAACTCTCCTCAGCTCGTCATGTGAATGTTTCGCCACTTTCGCAAGCACCTTTCTCCACAAAAACCATATGCACAATTTCCATTTCATACGGCACGTTTCACGTAAACTACACGTCCTGCAAGTTCCGCATTCCGTGGCGTTGTCGATATTGGGAAAGGATAATTTTTCATTTTTAATGATACCACACCAAACATACGACCGTTTGGAATACATTATGTTGGAAAAGGGTGAATTTCTGCTAAGTAAAACGTGAACGGCGTCCGAAGGAAGCACTGTGGACCCTTGCGGTGGAATGTCTTGGCATTGTGCGCGCGTGTGTGTGTTTAATGGTTGTTGTCAAACCGACAGTTCCATTAGCGAACTTATCACAATTATCGCAACAGCGATTGAGCAAACGAGCATGTGAATAATATCGTGATAAGGGTTGCTTTCGCCAGATGTAATGCAAAAATTGAAAGTTACTGCATTCCACAATAATGTTTTGATATCTTCCGGGAGACCACACGGAAACGGGTCCCAGAAACAGTGCGCACAATTGCATTGTGTTTATTTCGCAAACATATTAACAATAACCCTACTCAAGAGAGGAACCGGCAGCGGTGGGTTTCAAACACTCCTTGTCGACATCAGACGAATCAGATGAAAAATGGCTCACCCAGGGCAGGGGATTATGACAAATGGTAAGAAGAGTAAATTGATGAAATTGATTCAAACGCACCCGAGCAGCGCGATCCGCTCCGTGAGGGGGAAACCCGGAACCCTTTCGAGGATGTGATTCCGCTTGTCCCTGCGTGTCGTTGTTGCATTATTGAACCGAACGGGACGATGGTGGCAATGTATAAACGACGGTATTTAAATGAACCATCAAGTACGCAGCATTCGATCAATATCCGCTGGGAAACGAGATAGCTTCCGTTCCGTCCCTTTTACGGAAGCGCGGATTGCTTTGTTATGCATATGATCGTTTTTATCCTTCCTCGCGCGCATCGATTGCTTCTTTTCGTCCAAACCGAACCGAACCGCTCGCGATGATTAATATTCCGACCGTTTGTCGGATGTAGGTTCCGCTTGGGATGCGCCGTTCCCATGGCTCTCTCGAGCGAGTGGGTCCTTCCGGCCCTCCGGGCATGTAAAAGGTTGCTTCCGTTCGATTCGTTTGAAACGCCGCTCCCACACGCCACGGCCGGTGAATCCTGCCGGCGCGCTATAAACCGTACCCCAATGGCGACAGTGATCCTGCCGGCATCGGCTATCGCATTCACTTTCGCGCCCATCTTGGGCAGCATCTTATTTTTACGATTCGACATGGCGCACGGCCATGTTCGCGTCGTATTCAAATGCGACAAACCGACATCGGGCTCGGTTAGGGCGAAGGGCCCCGGTCGGGGGGATGATGGGGTGCACGATTTAGTGCTAAACGAAAATGAACCGAACATATTTTTGACACAAGGAGGGCGGGTGACGGGCGAGCCGCGGAGGAAGTCAATTTCGAAGATGAAAACCGACAGTTCCAATTGGTGTTCCGGTCCAATATTCTGATTTCGTTAGTCACTCTCGGCGCAGTGACTGCCTTTCGCCCGCCGTAGGCCTCGTTTAATCTATGCGGTCAATAAATCAATGCTAAGGAATTGAACTACAGCAGCAGATGCAAACAGTGCGTGAGAGGGAGTCTGGGGACTTTCTAATCCGGATGTGTCGAACAGCTTTGCATGCCACAACAACAGCGCAGGGCAGCGCAGGGAGCTAATAAATGAAACCAAATGGTAGCAAAAATCTGCCATAAAATTATCATATTCGATGGCAATGTTGCTGGTGCCCCATTTGGCTGAGTTGGGCTCGAGTGGCCATGCTCTGTCCATTCGCAAAAGATGGACCAGTGGCCGAAAAGGGTTATCATTTGATTGCTCCGTTCCGTTCCTTTTTCTTTCGGTTCGCTTTCTTCGTACCAGCAGCGCCTCGCTCGGCTAAGGCTTGTCTTAGGCTTGGGCAAATAAACGCTCTCGAAATAGTCATTACGATTAGTGCACTTTGTGATGCGATGAAGCAAGGGGACACGATAGAGAGAGGAGCTTGGGGTGGCCGAGACGACTATTAAAATCCATTAGCTGATTTTCGGGCGCGCGGGCCCCGGACTCGGAGTGGCGAAGGCTTCAATCTTACGCAGTTCATCAGTGTCGCGCTGGTGGAGCTAGTTTTATTGCAGGAGAAATTTCCACCGGCCACCGATCATAAACCTATACGACGCAGGGGTGACCTCTCTGGACGACCGTATCTCTCTGGTCCGGTCGGGAAGCTGCCGCAGGAAGGAAGCTGAAATTAATTGGGAGGAGATTCCGGTCCGCACTTACCGGCCTGGTACGACAATGCGCAATCAGTCATCAGAGTGTGTTTTTTCGGCTTTTGGCCCAGCCCGGTTTCACTTAGCCTTAATTAGTTTTAAGCACTATTTTCCTTTCCCGGATCGGTTTGCTCCTTCACAGTTCATCTGGTGCGGGCTTTCGGGATTGTTGAATAACCGTTGTGCGATGGTTTTACGATTATAAACTACCGTTTAACCGGACGCCTTTCTCTGTCGCTCTCCGCACCAACACCGGTTGACATTTGACACGCGTTAATTAACATTCAGGTGTGTGTGTGTGTGTGTGCGGATTTCCTGCCACTTAAACGCATGGTCTTAAGTTCGGCTCCTAATCAAGCTTCACTCGCCTTCTGCTGTTGC
The DNA here is from genome assembly GCA_000349145.1 of Anopheles dirus. Taxonomy (NCBI): domain Eukaryota; kingdom Metazoa; phylum Arthropoda; class Insecta; order Diptera; family Culicidae; genus Anopheles; species Anopheles dirus. Next base: position 2,680,500 of record KB672979.1, read on the forward strand.
AGTTCTTTCTACTGCTTTCTGCACCAAAGTGAACAACAAAGTTGCATATCATTCTCGCTCTAAAAATTGCCCGATCGTCCTGTTTCGTGATAAGAATTGCTCACAATTCAAATTGAAACACTTTCCGGGCTCAATCGATTGTATCGCTCGATCGCTCGATGCACTGTTAGTCAATAAAATACGAGGAACGAATCAATTAGGCTGAAAGCTTCCAGCAGTCTCACGTGGTACGCGCGTGCGCGCACACATCTGCTGCTTTCTCTTCGCCTTAAGCGGCGTTGACCTACCCCAAGGAAAACGGTTACAACTTCTGCCAGGATCCACCTGCAGAAGCGCTGCGTCACCCGGGCGAGAGGGCGCCGATGATGACGTTAGCTTTGGCGCGTTCTTTCCCGTTCCCGTCGCTCTAATTGGAATTCGTAACGGACGATCCTCGGCGGGCGACCGAACGAACGGCGATCCGTGTGCGATCAACTGTGACGGAACGCAACCGAGGGGAATTAATGTCCCCCCTCTGTGCGCGAAGGCAATGCGGGTCGTTGGTCCGAAGACGTTGGGCAACAGGAGACCGCTGTCCTTTCGTGTCGTGTTGCTGCGGTCAGCCAGTGAAACGACGTGTTGAGGTTACCGAAATGAAGGGAGAGCCGAGACCTTACTCCGAAGGTGGTCATAAAACTGTTCCCGCAGACATCGGCGATCGCGCTTGTGGTGGTGCGAAGGAAATGCGATTCAGTGGGAGAGGTTTCGAAAAAAGGATACACAACGTGCAGCCAGCGGCAGGTGCAACGGCAAGTGCACCTTCGCGGCTGGCTGGCCGGGCCGAATGAAACGATAATTACTGTTATGACGATGATGACGCCGCTGCTCCCGTTCGGGCCGGTATTTGTGGACCGCAGGGACGTTTTATTGATGATGTCAAGGATGACGACACGTTGCGGTTCAGCTGTTTCCCGTTCCCGGCGCACCACCATCGCTTACGATCGATCGATCGTATAAATCAGCTTAATCAAGAAGGCAGCCCGGGCTCCGAGAAAGGGTCGCAAGGGCCGTTAATGGCAATGAGCAATTTCGGTGCGGAGATCGTCCTTCACAGGATAACGCGCCTAGATAGACGGCTCGGTGGCATCGGGTGGTATCAGCTCGTCGCTCGTAAAACAACCCCTCCGTTAGTGACTTCATCCCTGCTGCCCTGGTTACGAGGGTGGACGGATATTCTGGATTCACAATTAAAACCGATTAAAAATTATTACTTATCATTTCCGTCGTGCCAAAGTGTCCCGAAAACGGGCTATCAAACCTGCCCACCCCAACCGGGTGGCCGAGCCGAAGACATTAAACCATCGAAATCCCGGTCCATTAGCACGTTCGGCATTTGCATACGGCTTTCCCTCCTTCTCCGACGTGGAAGGACATTCGGGATGGATGAATCATCACACCCTGGCGCGTCGAAGTGCGTCGAAGATGAAGTGAAAGGTCGTAAAATTATAACGATCATTGGTGGAAATCATTTGGCATATCTTCGAAAATTGAAATAAATTTTTACGACCACCGGTGGATGCGTAAAACTCCATTCCGAAAGGGGATTTGCAGCGGGAAACGGAACGAACATCCGGCACTTAATAAAGTCGGTACTGGTGCGATACAACGATCCGCAACTGGTACCCCAGCGATACCGGTTGGTTTCAAGTAAAATTAATTGAATATTTAGATGAAGGCGTTATACAAAATATCGTAAAAACAATAACCCTGAATGTCCTGCTGCTCCTGGCTATATAGCTCCAATTTTAAAACTGAACCAAGTATTTGAACATCTCCCGAAATTCGACTACAAACGGATAAGTACGCTGCCCGAAAAAAAAAGTGTATCTTCTAAACCGAACACGCGCCGTTAACCGAAGACGGGTGAGAGCGGAAGAGTGAGAAGAAAGCACATTAAAATGATTAATCCATAAATCATGACCATCGCGGACACGGTTCCATTTCGCTTTCCGCCCGCTCGCAGTTTCAAGAACACACTTCCTGCAGCGGGCGAAAAAGAACCAAGACAGGCGCATTGCAACAACAACAAAAAAAAACACACGAACGAACAAACGAAAGAAACGTAACTCAATTTTCTTCCGTTCAGATGCAATACGATCCACGTCCCCGGGTCCCCGGGTGCTGGGTGGACGGTGCGCGCAAAAGCGCTGAAGAAAGGCGACCACTTCCGCTCCGAAACGCTACCAATCTTGCACCGATGGGTACCGCAGTTCGTGCTCGAATCCTTCCTTCCTGCCCAATGATCGTTGCATTAAATCACCATCACCGTGCACTTTCCTATCACCTCGTGGGTGTGCTCAGTGCAGAAATGTGTGTGTGTTTTTTTGTGCTCTTCCTCGCCATCGTTGTTGCTAGGAGACCGCGAAAGGAAACCACTCAGTCGATCCCCGCGCTACATTGTTCGCTGTGAGTGGTGCGTGCTGTACTTCTGCCTCAGCTGTAAATAACAGCGCGCAGTCGGTGCGATATTTCTGTTTTTGATTTTAAAACAATTTATTTTAAATTGAATTTAGCGTTCAGCGTGGATGTGTTTGTGTGCTGCATCGTCTGTCAGTGCTGTTTCGCGCAAGCAGTTAACAAAATTAATCCCGCTCGGAGTGTGTTGCATCCACTCTTCCACAGATTGGTGTTTCGTCATTGCCTTAAGGAATCAGAAAATAAATACAATTTAAACGATTTTTTTCGGCGTAAAACCTCCATCGGCGGCTACATCCACCGCACTAATCCGCCTGTAAGCGTCTTTGTCATCGAATGGCACGGAAGACCGCGTCAGGGTGTCGCTGCTGCAAGTATGACGCAGCCCTGCATCTTGCAACGGACCCACGAGGCGCAAATCACGTTCACCTTGCTCCCTGCGGCCCTCCAGGGCTGCCACGTCTCACTCGTATAGTGTAGCTTAAATCGAAATCGAGCATCCCGGGATGGGTCCCAGTGCAAATACAGCCAAAATAAAACCTTATGCTGACGCGGGACACACACAGGCAACAAAAAAGCGGAGAATGAAAATCGCGCACATGCTGGCGCACGGGATTTTTCCTTCGGAACCCCGTGATGATCCCACCGAGGGCGGAGGAGGCAGCTGAAGCCATCGGATGCCTGCACACCAGCGCGGACACGCCGCATCGAGATGAGAAAAACAAGATTTATGATCAAACAGAATTTTCACGGTACATTCGGTGCCGGGGCGAACGAACGACTGTGACCGAGCCGAGCTGGATTTTTCCGTCCCGGCTCGAGCGGGTGTTTGCTTATTTATTTATCCGTGCAAAACCAACCTTCACGACGGAATCTTCAAACACACCTTCCCCCGCGCGGCCCCCGGTGGGCTCTGCGAATGAGGGGAAAAAATCGTACACCAACATCTGCTTGCTTGCTTGCTTGCTTAGGCGGTGTTTGTGGTGGCGTAAGGATTTGTCCACGTCCTCGCTCGTCCGCCGTTGGCGAGCTAGAGAAACAGGCGTGGCAGCGGGCTCGGGGAGGTGATGGCGAAATGATAATAATAAATTTGTCATATTCTAATCCTGACACTGAAACAATTGGATTTGCTCGGGCGTTGTAGCTGCTTTCCCACTAGGAATTATTCAAATATTGCTTCGACTGCTGCCTGTCACTGGTCACCCCTAGAGTGTGAGCACTGTCAGGTGAGACAAGTTCGACAAAATGGCTCCTTGGATTAGGTTCGACACTCGCGCCGATAAAATGGTTACTTTGATCGAAACACTCCGGCGAATGAAACAATGAACCATCTGGAATGCTTTTCGAATACCAAAACCCCCTCCGAGCCGTGCAGGTGGTGAAACTAGACTTCACGAAAATGGTATGCAAATATGCCCGAGGCGAGGACGCGAAGAAAAACGTCACACACCCAGCCACTATCGAACGATTCGCACCGCAAGAACCGACTTCATTCGGCGTAAAGGACTACACAAGTCTATGAATTATCCCACCATTCCACCGTCACTCAATGTCCCGGCGCCCGGAGAATCGCCAAAAGAATCGAAAGTCGTATAAACATAAGCCCTCTTCACCGCCTTTCTCCGGCGACCGCCACCGTCAGCCGCGCAGAGGGCGAGCCCAGCGGTACTAGAATGTGTTCCACGTGTCTTGTATGCGGGAATGTGTGTTTTTATTGCCTTTCGCTATTTGCCGCTGTCGAGCGTAGCAGGATGGCGTAGTGTACCTTCACCGGCGTGCACGGTGACCGCGTCCCAGAACGATGTTTACGGGCCTGCGACCGGATTCCTTGCCGGCGGGGGAGTATCCCTTTTTCCATGTGTGATGGCTTTTCGAATATCTTACGAGTAATTTTCGGAAAAGCAGTTCAAAGCCCCATCACCCGAGTGCCCGGGACATCCCCGGGACACCCATTATCGTGTGCTTCGGCGAGGAGGGGGCCACAATCAGTTCGGGTTGGGTGGAAGCCGGGTGTGCGACACGGACACGGTCGCTAACCGGAATTTTCATTGAACTGGAAAATCATCTCCCCCGGTACGGCACGGAACGGAACGAATCGTTCGGGACCGAGCCTTTCGCCTTTCGGGGCTGATTGTCATTCGCAGCAACAAACGGGGGCAGACGCGCGCCCGTTGCGAGCAAAAGTCACAAAAAGCAATAGATACATAAAAGAGTGTGGAAAGAATTTCCAAATTTCCCAAATTTAATAGACTGCGAGAAGGGAATAATTTAGTGGAAAATTTTAATAAAAAACCGTACCTCCTTCTCATACACACCCACGCACACATACGATCGAGACTGGCGTGTGTGTGTATGTGTGCGGGGGGCTTATGCTGACGCTTGGAACGGGTTGTGAAGGCGTGTGTGTTGCTTTTGTCGTCCCGTGTTCCGGTGTCCTTATCGAGCCGTTCGCTCCTCCGACCCGGAGCCATATTTTATGTATCCGATGGCGAAATATGTGATTATGGGAAATTTGGAGAATTTCCCATTTCGCTCGCAAACAGCGCCATACGTGTGCTGCTGTGTTTGTAATTAGCATACCAAGTTTTTCACACGGAATCGGGAATGGATGAACCGGGGCTTTCGTTCGGCTGTAGTTCGAAATGTAATTTTATCGTCATGTAAAATTTATTGCTCCCACCGAATCGCGTTAGCCATGGTGTTTGGTGTAGCGTGTGCGCTACACAACACCGACCGGAAAGGGTTGCTTGGATTGGACTGTTTTTTTTTCGGCTATGAGCGAGAATTATCCGTTTATCACCACGGGTTGGGACATTAAACTCACCGTCGCTCACCGGATTGCATGGGATGGACTTTGGAGCGTGATCTCGATTCCGGTTCCGGAACGAATGGTTATGATGGAAACCGCCGTCCACGCTCGTGCTGACCCGAAAACGGAAGCCGAATGCAATTACAACGTTTTTTTTGTTTGTTTCAACGTAATTTGTAGTGAAACTTTGCTATCGCGTTGAGGAAGAATATTCAAATCGCCTTCTCGCTCGATTATCGGACTCACAGAGACAAAGGCGACCACCCGCCCGGTACTAAATCCTCCCAAATGGTAGGCACGTGGTGCGCTCGAGCTGTGGAAAAATATAAATATTACATCAATAATTCATATCTTTGTATTGTGCAGCTTTTTTCGGCGCTCTCCCCGAAGATAATGTTTGGAGCGGCAAAAAAGTGGTGTTCAATCACAAAATTTTACACGGGAATTGGGTTACCATGCAAAAAAAACTCTCAACCACCTCAAGCCCTCTCGAGGGTTCGGAAAATGTGCGCGTATGCGGCAAGGCCATGCCAGGCCAGGCGTCAGAGCGGTCCGTATTAGAGTCGGTGGCAAAGACAGCCGAAAAAAAGCACGATGAGACCACTACCCCAAAGCGACCTCCTCCTGGCGAATGAATTGAAATTATCTCTACACCCTTATCGGGAAAAAGGGATGATCCCGCTGTCCCGCTTGCACCCTTTGGGCCGACGCGGCCCGATCAGCGCCCGGGAGGTGTTTTAGCTCCGGTGCCGGGCGCATCGATGGTGTTAAATTTTGTTTCACTTTCTTCGCCTCGCGAGGGTGTCCGCGGGCGAGGCGCGTTTGCCTGTGTGTGTGTGTTTGTGTGCCACTAGGTTAAAAAAAGTAGTTAAAAAAACTTTGTAAATACGGAAAGCATCCCGGGACGCATAAATGGGATTAAGTTTTTTTCTCTGTTACTTGCCCTATTTCGTTCCTTTGCGTGTTCGGTACATGCCCAATCTAGGGATGGTTAAAATTAACGAAAAAAAACTTATTTCAATATTTCATTACCCTCCTATTGTTAAGTAGATGACTAATGCTATCGGGAAGGAAGGTGTTTTTTTTCTGGCCTGCTCGGTGCCCGTTCATAAATGGACAAAATTTAAAACCATTTCGGATTCATATTCGGCCGTGGCCACGGGCAAGATTCACCTCGACCGTCACGGGCTGGGTAGTGTCTCCGAGGACCGCTCCGGAACGGGCGCAGTCCTTGCGCATCCACGTCCCCATGAGAATTGTGCGAGGCGCTTTTCACGGCTTATGATAGTGTTGCTGGCGGGCGTGTGTTTTTTTCTCTTCTGCGACCGATTTGTTCACGAAGTGCCAGTGATGAGTTTTTTTCTTCTCTTCCTCTAGGTGGCTCGTCCCAAAACTCACACAGATAGTCCCCGTGATTCGGTTCATTTGCTCGAGCGCGGCGCGGTGCATGTTCGAACAAAGGCAGATTAAATGAGCAGCACGTTTATCAATAATTGATTATGAGCTGTTTTTTTTTTGTTGCGTTTGCGTTTTACCCGCGTCCCACTGGATAGCTAATATTCAAAAATAGGGGATTAATTTGGTTTTTCGTGCGCGCAAAGAGCAAGGGAATGATTAGGACGAACGGTGCGCCACCATCTGCCGATTGGAAAATCTGCGATTGGAACGGGCAGGGACGGCTTTGGGAAAACATTCGGCGGACAAATTTGATTTCGAGCGCAGGGAAATAAACATTAATGGATTAATGTCCCGTTGGGAAGCGCATTCTGGCCCCGTAAATAGTGGTGATTGCGTACATTGCATCGTTTGTAATTTAAATTTAAATCGAAACGCGCCTTTCCTTACGTGACTACTCTTCAGCCCTACGGTGAAGAAGCCCCCGCAAGGTGATACGAACGTTATGTCCAATTTTGTACGGTGTTAATTCCAAACATACCGCACATGCCTTCTTCTCCGGTCGATGAATTTTGTGCATCAATTAAACATTAACCGTGTACATGCCATGGTGAACCCCTTCCGTGGTGGGCTCCGGAACGGGACGATAAGACCATTTTAAGACAACATTTTCCAATCGGTAGCCTCCTGACGTCAATGTGTATTTACTTTACCCTGTCCCGGATCCCGGCGCCGGTTGGTTCGACGAACCGCAGCCGGATTCGTTGGGCTCAGGTTCGGGCCAGGTTTGGCTAGGCGCACCGTAAATGTAGCGTCAAATGTACGCCGCCACCCGTGAAAATCTCTCCTCCGCGCTATCAATCAAACACTTGCTATATTTATTCTACCGGGTGGAAAGCCGAGCGAGGCACCCGGCAACCCGGTTTCCTAACCTCGCTCGAACGATCACGAGAGGCGATCGACTCGGGCGCACCGGGCCTTTGGTTTTATCTGTTTTCGGTATGAATAGTTATCAATCAAAGCCGGAACTAATGTGACCGGGTGCCGTTCAGCGGGAAGCTGTCAAATCCTCCACCGGAACAACACCGAACCGAGCAGGTTCCTGAACTCGCGAACCCGGAACCGCGGCTCGCGTTCTTCCGATCGTGCGCTATCGCCGAAGCGAACCACGGGGTAGTGGAAATCAATTCCAACGCTAATCAACAAGCCCCAACTTCTAATGGTTGCACACGCGGGTCGGATTCGTTTAAGACGGCGTTTCGAAAGTCGTTAAATTTTTCAACTTCTTGCTGCTGCTGCTGCCGGTAACGACTTATGATTTAACATTTACTTTTCGGAAATCACATCGCAGGTAGCCTCTCCCCCTTTTCCCCGCGGTGGGGAGTGACGTCTTTCCGGCCATTGCGCTCATTTAGTTCTCGATGTATTTTTAACCGATTCCGCTTCCTGCCTCACTAGCATATTTGACACGTACTGGTAAGCTCGAGCGGTTTTCATGAGTGAGAAATCAACAATAATCGTTTTCCACCCTTTGGTGGAATGAAATGTTTTAGTTGTGTTGCCCAATTTTCGGCCCCGAAACCTGCCGGAACCACTGTTAAGCAGGTTGGTGATGGAGAAGAAGTTCTGTGCAGATGATGAGAAACCAATGGTAAAAGGCTCTCATGCACGAGTTATATAAAAAAGAATAATAAAACTTTCAACGAGAGTTTGGTCGTCACAAGTTTTGTAATAAAATGTAAGCCCGATGCTTTATCAAACAATTTATTCACATAACCGTAGCTTTTCCGTGCATAAAGAACTAGTTTCGACGTCGTTTGCCAAAGATGGACGACCCGATCTGCGCTCGGATAAGTGGATTTTCGGAACAGTCGCAAGGGCAAGTAGATTTTAATGATCCGAAAAAGACGAGAGTCATCGACGAGGAACTGACTTTACGAGCGTACGCCAGCGGCCAGCGCCGCAAGCGTACCCGACGATCGATTAATCAGACAGTTTTACTGTCTATGTTCACGCGGTTCTGAACCCCCCGGCGGCACAGGCCCTGTACCGATCGCGGACATTCCGGCCGGCAGCACCTGTGAATTTCAACTAGCTCCGCCGTGCCAACGTGCAGCGCTCTAGTTCTAGGTGAGCAAAAAGCGGCCCGCTCGTACTCCTACGATCGCCCGGCCCAAGCCCCCCCCTCCCCCCTTCATTCCAGCACTTCGCTTAACGTGCCGTAGTTAAACATTGTATTTCATTGTGCGCGTGTACGTGCGTCCGCAAGGCGAAGACAGCAGGCGCACAGTGACGCGCGACGTGACGCACCGCGACGATCACTGAAGCATATTGAGCATCATTAAGGATCCACTCTAGCGTAGAAAATGTTCAGCCATCAAATTATTGTGCAAAAGGTTTTGAAAACCATTTATATTTAAATGTTGTGCTTGGATGCATTGTTTCTTGGCGCATGTGAGTTTTTTTTCTGTCTCTCCTCCGCCGCTTCCGCTATTCTTCAATCTCTCTTTCTCAGCGCCTCCTGCCTCCTGTCAGCGTCTTTGTGTGGCTTGGTGGGCACGAGACAAAAATGAGGTTTGATGGATGGAATACTCCGGACACGAAAAACAATAAATTCTCCGATAGTGCGTAGTCGTTTTTTGGGATGAAATTTAGCATTCGCGGCTTTGTACGCTGGCCACGGTCAATGGTATTGGAAGCCTGCCACAAAGAGTCGAGGACGACGCGAAACATGGCGGAAGTCGTTCTAGAGGTCGGTTTTTGATTATCGCTTTATGCAAATCGGCAGGAGCTCCATCTTCACTGAGGAATATGCTTTGTTTCAAATAACATTATATTTTACGACTGTTTTTGTGTTGTTTTTGTTGAAGTTTTTCTATCTAAAAAGTGATTATCGATAATTAGATTAGGCACAATTCGATAAAAGCAACATTTTATAGCCATATGACCTCATGTGATACCACTGTTCCAACTTCACGCGCATTAATGCACCGCCTCCTTCTCTGCAGAAGGCAACGCATACGTCTCATTAATGATCACGAGTTTCGCAATCAAGTGTGCATAGCGAATAGTGAGCTATGACAGCAGGCACCAGGCAGAGAGGCACAGATTGCGCCGTACAAGTTCCTTCCCGCTGTCGACCACGTTTCTCGACCCATCGCGGACAGCAGCGTGCGTCCAAACACCCACACCGGCCAGTGGCGAATGTGTTAATCTAAATTACCAATCAACCCGAATACAAGCCGTCGTCACACATTGAAACTACTTCCAGCACAATGTCCGCGGCGTGGTTAGGGAGGTTGGCATCGGCTTCGGGTCGGAAGTGGCCCGTAACGACGGTGGCTTATCGCCCGTCGTCTTCGTCACCGTCGCCAGTGCGCTGTGCGCATTAGTTAAAGTGTGAAAATGAAATAAATTGATTACAGACAGCAGATGGATGCCGGGGCATTTAACTCGCGACGGAGCGAATTGTTTATTTATTTTATATTTTTTACAATCCCTGCGCGTCCACGCCCGGAACACGAGCGCGAGCGCGCGCGCGCTCGCGCGTTCGGACAATTGAGGAACTCGAGGAATCTGGCGCATAGATAGCGTCGTTTTGCCTATGATAAATTGGCCAATTTAGCGGGAATTTATGATACCGTCCCATCGAGGTCAGGGAGCGTGTGAGCATGTAGTGTGGCGGTGTGCGCGAGAGAGACAGACAGAGCGCGAGAGAGAAGGGAAGAAGAGATTTTTGCAGATTGAGCCTGATAGACGCATCGTACTTTTTGATTGGAATTTCATACGTGGGCGGTGTGCGATCGTGTACGGGATAACTAACCCCGATGCGCCGCAGCACCGAGGGTCTTAATCGAGAGGGATGAATATTTGATGAGTGTGTGTGTGTGTGTCGGTGTCCGACGACCAATTGGCCATTGGCATGTCCAGGCCGCGTTTCAGGTGGGAGGCTGCGAAGATGCTGCTGCCGTTCAATTGCAATTTCCTTTAATTTATGCACCATATATGACTGGCGGTGTCCGGAACCGGCTGATAACGGCACGGTCGCCGTCATCGCCGGCACGGGTTCACCAAAGATTTTTATTGTTTCACAAATGAGCGCACAATTGGAAAGACGGTGGCTACCATCTGGTGTGGTGGAGCCGTTTTTAATAAACGTCTCGTATCTTTCTGCCGTCGGAATGCCGTTTGTTGCCATCCTGCATGTGTTAACGCACCCCGACCCCGTCCAAGATTCGCCGAATGCGGTACTAATCGCGCCATCATGTACCATTCCGCAAACCGGAGCGCTTATTATGTGCCGGCGACGGCGACGGCGACGGATGCCGTACCGGGCCACTACTCAAATGAGAATATTCGCCGAAGCGCGCTAGTTCAATATTGACACATTCCTTTTCGCTGAAGAGCGTTGTACTAGTTAGCAAGGACATGACCCACTCAACCCGCCACCACGCACCGTCACCGCGCGTGTGGACATCGCGCCAGGACAGGCTGTTTTTCCTGCACGATTGCACCGCGTTGCCAACGGGACTCGTAGCCCTGTGTGCGGCCGCCCTTATGAGCCAATGAGCTGATGAGCCGGTGCATGTGCAAGTGTGCCGTGTGCAGTGCGCGTTCCTGCCGATCCTTGCAGCGTTTCGCACAAGTGGCCACTCTCATTTGTGCGCCCAGCTAAACAGCGCTGGCCCTTGGCTGAAGTGGCGATATCATAATCGTAGCACACACACACACACGCGCGCGTAGACCGGATGCAGCGTGCTGGTCGCACGGACATTTGGTGCCGGGCTAGAGAGCGAACCGGGACGACATCGCAATGTATTTTTCTGCATCAGTGCCGATCCATCCGTTCGGCGGCGCCAGAGGGAACGTGAGCGAGCGCGCGCGAGCCGGTCGCTCATGTTGTTCGTTTCGAGATGTTTGCTTATTTTCATATCATTAAGCCCAGACTCCCGGTGTAGTGTCCTGGGCCGGCCGGCTCCATGGTGGAACCATTAGGTTGAAGTGTTGATTTGTTCTTGTCCCCGTTTTCGAGCCTATTTGTCGGCTCCATTTGTCGCCCGGCCCACCAGCTGACGGGCCGTTCATTGAGTTGAGCTAGCTGGCTAGCTGAGCTCATCTCATTAGCCAATTTGAGCCCCTTCCGCCCACCCAAGCGAGCAGTCCTTCCCGCGTGGAACCCGCGCTTGACGATTGACGAGCGTTCAAAAATTAATCATCAACAATTGAGTCCTTCCGAGTGAGCCCGAGAGCGGGGAGCGCATCTGTCAATCACGGTGGAAATGTGGTGGAAAACAATCTCGACACGAATGCGCTGGTGGTGGTGGTGGTTTCTGCCCGACCGGTGCCGACCGGTGATTGAGCTGAGAAAAGCCGAAACCGAAAACGGAAACGGTTCAAAGCCGTCGCGCGCTCGCCCGCCGAAGGACATAATTAATCATGAGCGGTTGGCAAGGTTTGTGCGCGTTGAAATCGACCGGAACGCGCCAACACCCGCATTGCCGCATGGCATCCGCGATTCGACACGCGGCGGAAAAAAGAGCGAGGGACGTCCTTAAAAGGATCGTCTCACGTCGACGGGCATCGATGTAAATAAATCTACACATGTCACCGGGGGGAAGGACAGCCAACCCGGGCAAGGTTTAGCTGGCAGGGAAAGTGCTTCACAACACATTTTCACCAGTGTATTTGCATTTCCGATAAATTATGTAGCAGCGAACTCGGTTCCGCTTGATCTTTCGTTGGCGTACAACTCGCTCCCTAACCGCGTGCTGTTTCAACAATCGATTTTGCTGCACTAACAGAAAGTGTTTAGCAGCCGTGTCCTACACTCACCTCGGGGAGCATTCTCACGTCGGCTGCGTTATGCTTCTCCGCTCGCTTTCGACCCTTTCGGTCGGGAAGATCTTATTTTTTGTCTTGTTTCAGAAAGGGGGCAAATTTATGCATCGTGAACAGCATGATGTTTGGGTGGATTTGTGTCGACATTAAATTTTATTGATATGGCTACGTGTGAAGGTGTGAGATCGCTGACGGATAAGCACGGCCGCGGACTCGCGTTGCGGCGGTGCTGATAATCAATTTCAGAAAATTCAAAACCGGTCGGCTGACGACGACCGGCAGCGGTGGCAGCGGCGAAGGTGATGGTTCCAGGGCTTGACTCCACATTTTCTTATGGCTGTTGCATTGCAAATGATGCAACGCCCACTTCGGCAGTTTCATCTCGGCTCCCGGAGCCGTTGGGGTCGTTGTTTTAATTTCTGATAACGCAAGTCTCGCACACACACACACACCCAGAGATCGTTAATGCGTCTGACATGCACCAGAAGCAGCAACAGCGCGCACATAAAGCTCCCTATCACGTGCTAATTGTTGATACGTTTGCGCCGCCATAAACCTGCCGAATGTGCCCGCTCGAAACGATTTCTCCCCCAAAATGTCCTGCTTTATTAAACTGCTTGTCTCGCGAGTTTTCTTCCGAAGACAGACGCTTCTTTTCGTGCGATGGCAGCCTGCTACGCTCGACGAACCCTTGGGCAGGAATGTCGATGCGGTCTAGGCGTGCAACACATTGTATTTTATCCAAAACTCATCGCATGTACACACAAGCGTAACGCACGAATGCCACCGGTGGCCGGGTGGAATGCAACCACCGATCGTTCTGTAGAGACGAGAGAGAGAGAGAGAGAAAAAAGGCTCCAAAAATCACACGAATGGACCCGTGGAACAGATAGTTTTCCGCCCAAGAATGCCGAATCTCTTCCACCACGCGAACACGCAGACACGGCCACATAAGACACAGAAACGGCCACAAAAGACACCTCTGCATTTCATAAATAAATCAAATAAATTTAAAATAATTCCTGTAGCCGGACCGCCGAAAGTGCGCGCGCCGCGTTTTTTCGCTGAGCTCGATTTTATTCAATCTTGATCGTAAAAACCTCGAACCTCCCGGGTGATGGACGACCGCGGCGCGCACATGTAAAGATGGGTGGCGTTTTCCGACCCTGACTTCGGGTGCGGGTGCCTGGATGGGCTGGAAACAATTGGACCGGACACCGGACCGTAAGGAGCCTTGCGTAGGAGCCACTTCGGGTTCGAATTTCGAGACAATACTCAAGCACAGGTGGTGGAACGCGATGGGAGCAGGTGAAGAGAGCGAACCACAAGCGAACCGTGGTTCAAAAACAAATAAAATGTAACTGAAAGATTATGATAGATTAATTTCCGGAATAAATTAAAATATATAATAAAAAAAAAGACAGGCACCCCCTGCGAGACAACGGCTCGGTCGGAAAATGGACAAGCAAACGGATCGGACTGGAAAACAAAGGAAAAACTTACCCCTTGCGGGTCGCCCTCCGTCACGTTCCGATCGTGTTCCTGGAAACAACGATTCATTTGACGTCGCCGGCAGCCTCGGCGGGAGGCGAACTGGCGAGGAAAACAAAGGCGAACACGGTGGTGTAATGACTTATGGTTTCGCAGGTCGCTGGTCGCATCGCCGCCGGCGGTCAGTTTCGGTAAAGTTGTGCATAAAATTGTTCAACCTCAGTAGGCACTGCGGCCTTTTGCAGGGCTTCTTCTCCCGCCCCAAGTCACGTTGGCCGACCGGATGTGCGATCGCGTAACTGAGTCGCTGGATGGGGTTACTTTCTTCGGCTGCCATCGTGTCGTGTCGTGTCAGTGGCCGTGTTTCACATCGTGGAAGATGGAAAATCGATTTGCATCAAAATGGCAAGACGCTGGATGCGCTCAACGCATGGACGAGCGTCTCCAACTTCGCCACCGTGATGATTAATAATGAAACAAATGGCGACGGCGCCGCTGACGGTCGTACCCCGAACCTCGACGCGGATTTACTCAATGATGCATTAATGCAAATCCACATTGAAGGCAGAGTTTACGATCGGCCATTGAAAGATGCTCCACTTACCGAATCAAGACAGGGTAATAATCCGTTGTTTATTGCCCTCGGTGGGTGGGTGTGGGGGTGGGTGAGGAGCAGCACCAAGGTACACAGCAACAGGTGCACGCACACCGACTGGAAACATGTCATAAAGCAGCGAAGCGAAAATTTATTCTTTCAAATAATTCATACACCCTGAGAGATTCCTTGGCCGGAGAGTTGCCTTTCTTCGCTGTTGGCTGGTGAATGAGATTTTCCCGAGGATCGAGCAGCGATTATAATGGTGCCCGCCGCATGATGCGTTATTCATATTTGTGGGTAATTTTTCCTGCCCCGGGCAAAAGAGAAATCCGATGGTGTTCGGATTCAATGATCGGTTTTTTCGGCGTTTGAGTGGAGTTCGACCATAATTCATGCGAGTTTATGTTGGCATTGGCAAGATCACGCGTGAGTAATCTATGATCTATCACGCGCACCGCACCCCGGTCTGCCTCGTAAACATCTCAAACGCACGGGGCGTGGGGCCGCGGCCGTCGTTCTTGTCGCCGGGAAAATCGTTCGCTTCCTGCAAAGGCGACGCCACGCACAATGCGCTTCCAGACAACCGGCCCGGCGTCGGCGAGCGTCGTATGAAGACGTCTCACGTACGCGTCGCTTACGACTTACGACGGTTCGGCGCGCAAAGACATTGACAATAAATACTTCGAAGGCAAAATGGCAAATGGATAAGGCAAAAAACACACACACAGCCCGGGTGGAAATGGCGTGCCGTATCGGAATGGCGATCCCATGCAGTGTGCCCTCCCGGGCAAGATCTGAGAGAGCGCGCACAATCTGAAGGAGCACATCTTCCCTCGTCCGTCCGTCCACACGGGCAATAAATGTTCGACTTTTGCCGTGACAGCCCGGTAGCCCGGATGCCGCGCCACCGTTCTCGCCTGCGAGATGTCCTTGTCCGCAGCCGTTGTTGTTAATTTGTTCTTCGCTTCCACACACACGCCCGATGCGTTGTCCGTCCGTATCTTGGGTTGTGCATCGAGGAAAAGGTCAGCCTCTCTCGGGGCCCTGGACGGCCGGCTCCCGGTGACTGCGCGACTGTGTGACTACCAGTGTTGAAAGTCATCAATTCCCATTTCCCATCTTCACTCCCGCCGGGGAAGCCAGCTCCCAATCTCGGTGCCCGGGGAGCACGAAAGCCCTGACTGGCTTCGCTAAACAATAAATATCTTGGACCATATTTTATTGCTGCCGCGCACCACGCGTGACGCCGGGCCGGAGGAGGCGCTCGATGCGACGATTGGACGGTCGAGTCCTCGCGTCCTTCTCGGCACGAGTCGCGAACACATACAAGCAGCGCACATCGCCACTGGAGCCACCCGTGTGCCACTGTTGGCAATGTTTTCGGGATGTCAAGCTCACGGTTCGACGACAGAGCACTGTCTTCAATACATACCAGTACATGATCCTTAATGAAGAGAAAGAACTGAAGAGAAATCAATATCCACACCCATGATGTTACGTCTCAAGAGCAGCCCAGTGGAATGCCAGCCGGTGTAGTTTAACGTCCATAAAGCGTCTTTAGAGCATTCCTCGCGCGCCAACGTTTCGCTTGTGTGGATGAAAATTCATAACCCATGTTTCACCTTTCTTATGCGACTCACTCGTAAACCTGCAGCAGCCCGGCAAAACAAACAAAATGGCTCACCCATCAAACGCTAAGCTACCGCGCGTTAAATCCGCACTAAACTACGCGGGCGTGATCCAAACTTCCGGTCACGTGGGTTATGTGCGCAGAAGCCCGGAAAGAGCTCGGGCGCACTTCTTAATGCATCACGCATCTCCACGCAGTGTTGATGAGCGCCGTGCAGTTGTGTAGTTTGCCCGGTCGCCGCGACGAGTGTTAAGTGTTTTCTGACAGGTCGTATAAATTCCACTGCAACACCCGCCCCGAGACGCACCTGCGCAGCAGAACATTTCGCACAAACTTCGCCCTAGCCACCATTCGGTGGTTTATCTTCTTCTGGTGCCGCCCTGCGCCCGTAAGTTATCGTCGCGTAAGCTTCCTGCAGCGCCGCCGGGAGCGCACATGAACTGTGTCCGGGGCACGCGCTCCATTGGCGCATACATTAAGCCGTGATTTCGTTCGCGCTTGGCACGCGCGCCGTAAGAATAGAACCGCACCGCCGCAAAGCCGCAGCGAACGGATTAAAATGAGGCCGCTTTTGCAGAAAACAAACAACGTAACGAACGCGGCGGCCGCGGCGGCTGCAGCTGCCGGTTGGAAATTGATTTGAAATTCTAATTAACGGCCCAGAAAAGGTGCGCACGGCGCGTTGATTGCCCGAGCAACGCCTCCCGCTACCGGTGCGACGGATTAAGTGTGGCTTGTCGTTGGGGGGAGGGAGCGATCTGCCGGGCGTCTTAACGGTCACTTGTCAAGCGCGCGATGGCCATCGGACAAACCGCACTAAATCATAACGATTCCATTCGCCCCCTTATCTGGCCGTGTTTGCGTTCGTGGGTCAGTGCATTCACGGCGTTACCGTGGAGGCCCATTCGAGCTCGAGTTGGATCGAGTTCTTTGGCTGGGCTTCAATCGGGCGTTTTTTTTTGGCCTGTGGCCGTTCATTCATGTTGCAATCCGTTTGGAAGCTTTACGGCGGCAATAGCTTGAGGTAAAATGTGATCTTTTTTTTCGTCGTCGCTTAAGAGCGGCAGATAATCACAAGAAAGCATTACGGATGCAACGCCGCTTATCGTCGGAACGAAAAAGAAGTGTTTTTTCGGCATCCATCTATGAGTAATCCCGTCTGACAGTCCCTAATCAACTGCTCGAAGCGCGCCAACGGGCGTGCGATCTAAAATTCAGCAAAAAATCGAAACAACACGCGACCATTTAACAATTCAATTTAACTGTCATTTTTCACGCCTCGTCTAAAGTGCTTCAAGTATTTAGCAAACACCGACTAGGAGAGAGAGAGAGAGAGAGAGGAAGAGAGTAAGCCAGCATGAAAAAAACGCACCCAACACCTCCGATCGAAACCTGACACTTTCTCCGTGAAAAGCGCTCGCACGTGAGTTCGCCGGCATGAGGCTGGGAGCGTGCGTCAAAATGGCAGGGCTTCGTTCGCTCGGCAAGAAGCTATGTCCCACTCCCCTAGCGAGAGTTTGAAGCAATGCGCCGCCTGAGAAAAAAACGCACCGTCTTTTGTGTCTCCTCCGTGGTGAAACCGGAGATGAGTTCGATTCACCGGTGGTGAAAATTCCTGTCCCTGCCGCTTGTTTGATCCTTAACACCGCTTCCGGTCACGCAGAATGAAACGAATGAATTAGAGCCGATGGAAAGGAGCGCAACACAACGAGCGAAGAAGAAAAAAACGACAACCCACGCTCGCCCACCGAATCCAAACGAGAAAAGCCACAAGCATTTTCATGGATTATAAATTCATGGCTAATATTGGCGTTCTTGACGGATGCTCGAAGGACCCGGCGAACGGACGGAGGACCAGAAGAAAAAAACCTCCCACCCGAGATTTTACATGAATCACTCTCCCCAGGCGCTCCTGGCATGTTTGTGATGCTCGGTGGCCACCGGCCAAACAATTTCGGCGTGCCATTTAGGGGTTGGTGGTGGTGTGGCAAAAAATTAAACGGGAAAGTTTGCGCCTCCCTCCCTGAGTGCCTTCCGCTCGGTTGAGGCGAAGGGAAACAAAAAATCCCATCTTTGCATGAAACTGCAGCCCGGTGTGATCGCGGCCGAAGCGGAAAGCGGTGCGGTGAAGATCCCGAGAAGCAGAGGCGACGGAAAAGAAGAAGAAAAAAAACTTATCCCATCTGGAATTTGGATCTCCTGCCGCCCGGCGGGAGGGGAACACCAACTTTTGCTCTTTTTCCGAATGCAATAATTAGTATTTACATCTTTTTATCTCTAATGGCGTAATGTTTAATCTTCCTTCGGCAGGATGTGTCCGGCAATCTACTTCACGCCCCAGCTGCGGCGACTTGTGGTGCCTAATGACGGTGGCAAGCTAGGAGGGTGGCTGGTTCTTACTTTTGGACACTTTTTGAATGTTTCGGTGTTGTTGTTTTTTATCGTTCACGTTGTTGCTGTCATTCTGGCCCGTGTGCGATCGATTGGGGCAGGACGCAGAGCCGGGACGAATATGGTTTATGTGAGAGAATGGATTTTGGGAAATGTGTTTTCACTGGTTCCGCTCGAAGCGGACACCAAATGGAGCGTTCAACGAGGGAGGCATTTCGGTTCGGTAGGAAAAGAAGGCAATTTTAATCGAAAAAATAATTATCCTGAAAGCGTAAATTACCGCTCGCTTATCGCCGGTCGAAGGAGGCTATGGAAAGGCGAATTAAATTCTGATTTTTTAACCGCCTACTGCGTTCAGCTCAATTTCACCGCCACGTCGTGTGAGCCGAGTGACATGCGCCTTCCTCGACAACAAAGTAACTCACACCATTTCGTGATCGCGTGCTAATTCCCAATCCCGCTTCCCGGGCCAACTTGTCAACCTCCTCGCCGCCTCGAGACCAATTTGTGACTCATGTCACATGCTTTGCTTTTTTCGCATAAAGTATAAATTTTCCTCCTGTGATTTCCTTCGCACCGAACCCGCGCGCCTCCCAGCCGCGGTAGTCGATCTTCGGCGCACCCCGTCCCGTATGAGGGGTGAGAACGTGGGGGACCACGTCGGGCGCGTATGAGACCACGAACCGGCAGAAATCACGAGCCGGGGTAGCCGACGAGCGCGCTACCTTTTGATCTGCGTCCAATAAATCATGCGGATAAATCTGATTTAATTGGATTTCATCTTTCTGGTCGTACAACATGTACAATAGATGAGAGGGATTTGATAAGTTTTCACGTCGCCGCGCTGCTTCTGCGCTTACTGCGGACGCCGTGCGCAGACGCCCCGGTGACACCTCGTCGGTCGATCTGCACCTCGCCGCATGCTTATCGCGCACAGAAGCACAGAAGACACGGGAGGCGCAAATACACACACACCCACAGGCACACGCAGTCTTCGTCTCATGTGATGCGTCGCGATCACTTCACGGGCCACTTCGAGACCCGATGATTGTGGTTTGAATTTAAAATCACGATCCACCCTCCCGCCGCCTGTCTCGCGCGGTCCAATGACCGGCTCTTTGAAGGTGAAAAAGATCGCTATCGGATGCGGGTGCGTCTTTGCTTCGTGCCGTCGCAGCAGACGACGATCCTATCCGCCATCGGTCGGCCCGGTCAGCCCGGTCAGCCCGGTTGGAGATGACTCACTCAACCCACCCGGCTGATTGTTGGAGACTTTCGCAGCCACACAGCTCCAACACGCTCCAAACGTCAATAAATCAATTTTGAGAATATAGCCGCCGCGTCCGACCCGAATTCCCATCGCACACCTTTCCTGGCACAGTTGCGACCCTCGGTGGCGCACTATCTGGCTGCGATACTTGCGAAAGATTTATTTTCCACCCGTTAAAAAGTCGACCGGCTTCGATTGATGGGCACCATTTTGAGTCACCGCCTGCTACGTCCGGCCCGTTAGCTGCCTGTGCCTGTCGTTGATAGACAGTGCGACCAACAGGTTAGTGCTTCATTTACGAGCCGAAAAATTTATAATGAGAAATTTCAACGTAAATAATCAAATTTTTGTTTCTGTCTTGTCTCTCGGGCTGAGCTGCTTGCCAGCTCGGCGAGGCAACAGGGTGTGCTTTTTTTTCGATGCTGACTCCTTACCCGCTGCGACGGTGCCAACGGTGGAGTTAGGCAAAGGAGAGATGGTAAATTTTATTGCGACTTTAATTGAAATTCATTCACGAATGGCGCGCGCGCGCTCGCGCCCGCTCTCGAGTCGCCCGAGTCTCAAGACCCCGGGTGTTATGTCTTTCGTCTTCAGGTCACTGGACGGGGCGAGGCGCGAAACGCAAATAGCAAAGTGTTGGGAAACGGCGTTCGGGGTGGCGGGGAAAATGAAAAATAAAACACAATCACTTATCTTCGAAAAGATGCCGAGCGCTTCCAGGGCTAACAAGCAAACGGGCGACATTAGCCGAAACCTATTTTTTCGATGCATACAGGAATGGAGACAAAAAACACACACCGAGAGATAGCACTTTCGGCGGATCCGGGAAGCACCGGGGGCAATGCGGGCAACTAGCCAACGCGGGAAGCTATAAAAATTAATCTCCAAATGACTTCAATTGATGTATGGTGTGTAAGTGGCCCCTCGCCAGCGCTGAGAAGATCCATAAATTTATCTAAAATACATTAGGCAACCGGCGAGGCGCAAGAGTCGGCTGGCTAGTTTCGGTCATCCACCGCAGCCAGGGTGAGCAAGCGAGGAAGTGACATTCCTCGAGGCTCGAAAACCATCATAACCATACGCAACGGCAAAAACAAAGCAAGTTGAAACGATTCAAACGCTCCGTCCGGGCCCGGAGACCGGGGAGATAAAAACCAAACACGACACCGCCTCAACAACGATTTCTCTAAGCGTCGAAATAAAAACAAGTACTTGCTTGTCATCATAAATATATCAAAATATATTTTAAATTTAATTAATCCACACGCACACACTTGTGGCGATGTAGGGCAAAGTGAACGCCAACGTGCGTACGTGAGACCGCGAGTCACCGGCCGGATCAGCCATCGAAAAGTGGACGATCGTTCCTAGGAAATCCATAAAACTGCGCTAAAGCAACACCAGCCGGGCAAAAGGAGAAACAAAAGAACTCGGTACACTTTACCGCGTCGAGGCGGATGCGGAGAAAGATAGGTACCGGTACGGCGGAATTATTTCACTTAACTTTGCTCTTAAGTACTCTCTCGAACTATCCTTACCCCTTTTCGCTCGGCGCGGCATCGGGCCCGATCTCGATCTGGAATTGAAAATGGTATAAACTTTTATTGCCACGCTCGTTTACGTCCTCTACCCATCACTTCCTGCAACGCCGAAGTTCTGGACGGCCGGACCGGCATTAATTTGGTCATCTTTCTCGCCGCATCGGCAAACACCGGTGATCTACAATTTTCTTGTAATGGGTGCTCTCTGTTTGACAACACACCGGCTGCGGCATCGCGTTATTGATGCCAGCGCTATCTGCCGAACTGTTCGGATCGGGTTAATTAGCTTCAGTTCTCGGTACAGATCAACCTCGGTACGATCATCGGTGAGAATAAAAGTGACCGAGGTGTTTAAACGATCCCATTAATGGAACGGCTGACTTGGGAAGTACTAAACTGAACCGGTATCAGTAAGTGTTTGAAATTTCGAAGATCGATATGTATCACTTGCTAGGTGAATGGTTTCGAGGGAAGAATGAGCTCCTATTTCTCTTGAAACAATGTTCCTAATATGTTAATATCACATGGTCGAAATCCAAAATACTGCTGTTAAATACTTTGATCGTCACGAGGCAAGATAGGAATGTTATTTGATGCTTCCAACACAGTACATGCATCAATCTCCAATAAGGAACCTTTATTACTTTACTGGTTGTAGACGTTTCTTATTGCATTCCATTATTGCAACATAATTAGCTTCAGGATGTTAAACATTCCTATTGGTTTAAGGTTAAGAACTCATTAAATTATCTACATTTGTCTCAACAAGAGCTAACGAACTAGGAATATGTAGTATGCAACATCTCCTTCCACAGCAAAGCATAGCAACCACATACACCTTCAATGTGCCCACCATGTTCCATCGCCTACTAGGAACGACTCACCAACAGACTGAAGCAGCAGTTCCGTCACAATGCATGCTTTCCAATCAACACTAAAACTATTTTCGCCTAATCGCACGGTTGTCACTAATTAACTAATTAGCAACGAACGATCCCCATCCCCCAAAACTCATCATCATCGTCAGCCCACCGTGGCAGGCGTTTTCAAAAACTTCGTCCCAAACCGAAGTCAATCGAGTCGATTACATTCAATCTTTTGTTCAAACAAACCACGCCACCCTCCCCGGGGGCGTCCAGCGGCCCGGGCCAGGAACTTTCGTGCGCTGACGGTTTGCACCGAACCTGCCACGAAACGCTCGAGACGTATCGGTTGACGCCCGGAGCGGAAACCCGTAGCTAACCTGCAAAAACCGCACACACAAATTAGTCTAGGTTAACCACCACAATCACAGTATCATTCCCTTCAGCCACCTCTCGCTCGGGCATGTGTTGGGCGGCCGGGCTCCGAACTGGGTACGCGCCGAAAATCGACACACCGACACGATAACGATCTTCTAATCACATTAGGAAAATTTAACCAATCTATATGCAAACAGGGAAAGTCATCGTCCAAAGTGCGCACCGGCTCTCCCCGGGCTCCCCGGTGCGGTCGATCGTCTTACCGTGGTGGGTATCGATTCCTCAGGAAGCCAACGTGCAGCGCACGTCACATCCGGTATCCGGTGTCCTTTCCATTGGTTCCTCCTGCGGCCGCCTTCTCCACCGAACGTTTATCATTTGAGTTTGTTTGCCGTGCCCCAGCGCTTATGACGCTAACACGCTGCTGGCGGTTTTTCCACCTCCACGTATCCAGGCAGGAAGTCAGACACGGCTTAGACGATGCTTCTATCAAAGAAATCTCCCCTGCTCTTCGCCATCTAAACGGTACCGGTCGTAGCCGTCTGTGTCTCGAGCCGGATTTCGATGGAAAACTTATTTTTCTCCCAGTGGCGCAAGTCGAGTGCCTGCTCACCCAACCGTGCCCGCTCTCGACCGATGGTGATAGCAAAATAATCAAGGTGTTCAATTTGTTTAGAATTACTTTCCGGTGGGTGGGATGCTTGCGCAAAGGAGCCCGGTGCGCCACCGAGTGGAGGTGAAAATCTGTCGCCTTTCGCCGTCCTGAGTGCCTGCTCCCGCCCGGCCAATCAACAGGTGGTTCATTTATTGGTTCTGTCTTATTAAATTATGAAACATTGATGATAAAAGCTTTTGATAAGTGGGTTTCCTTCGGCACCCGGCTGAACGCTGGTCGGGCGTCTTCCGCATCACCGCGTCAGACCGGTGAACCGGCGCAGGGAATTTCGTAAGTTTGCGATCGCGGAGCAAGACCTTCGCAGGAACCCTTTCTTGCCCCCCGGGGGTAAGAACGGGTGCGCGCATAAGACGCGATGCCGCCGCAATGGAAAACTTTTCCACCTGACGATGGTTTGGCGCGAATCCTTTCCGAAGGGTGGCCAAGCCGCGCTTTCGGCGTTTCTGCGTCCGTCTGCTTGAACTGCTCTCGCTGCCTGTCGGCCCTGGAGGGAGTTGGGAACACGCGGTTCCGGTAGCAGGCGCATGTGGCAAACACCTGGTTCCGGGAGGGGAGTGTGCGCCCCGAGAAGAAGAGCAAGTTTCGTTATGCTATTAGACACAATTTGAACCAAGATTTCTGTTTGTTGATAAAATTATCGAGTGAATTCCGGAAGAATTATTGCACTTTCATTGTTTGAAGGCGTGCTCACACACACACGCACACGCACGGTAATTGAATTCCGGTCGCCCGAAGGGATTGCGGAGAACGACACAATGAACGTGTCTTTGAAGTGAGTTTTGAAACGATCGGAATTTCATCGGAGCTGATGATGAAGTGAAGCAATGGAGATGGAATCTCGGTGTTTATAGTCCCGGAGTCAATTCTCGTTCGATGAGCATTGAAACGCTCGAAGGATTGTTCTCTTTTAGCCACAAAAAAAGAGGCAATCACGTATTTGCTTGCCCCTTTCGACTCCAAATCCCTGCGAGACGGATTTCTGTTTTTCTGCAAGAACAAGACCAACCCATTAGGCTGTGGGGAGGGCACAAAAACCCAAAACAAAGCAACCCCTAATTCCCAGTCGCAAATATTAACCCTTTCGGAAGTCAAGATATCTTACCGCTGACTATTTTTTCCCGATTCTCTCTCTCTCTCTTTCTCTCTCTGGCAGTCTCCAGAACGAACGGTACCAGTGGAATCGTGATGCTATCGTCAGCGGCGAGCGTCGAAGCGATGCGTCTCCAAGTGGCCTACGCGACGGGTTCCCAGTATCATCCCTTTTCCCTGGTGGGTGCTGGTGTGCTGCACTGAGGCCGCGTGTAATACCATCCGATACACGTCTGATTAAGCACGCAGGGATGCTTCGTGCAAATAGAAGGAAAAAAAAAGCAACCAGGAAAGTCAGTGGTTTCGCCATTCGATAACTCCTGCCCATTTGCCCGTGGAAAATGCCAGACCGAGGCAATAATTTTACATTAGACGCTTTCCCCTCCCCTCGGGTTCCTCCCTCTCATCCTGCCAGCCAAGTGCAAGTCAGTCCCGATCGGTGTTTAATAAAATATAGTTTCTAATGTATGCAAATTTAGTCTGTTTAATTATTAGGGATGCTTTGTTCCTTCAGTTCACTACGACGCGACTCACTTTTCCGCCGTTTTCGTGTGTTTTTTACTTTTCGTTGCTCTCGAACAACACGACACCGCCAGTAGTGGTCTCCTGCTTTCCGGCATGCTACCGACCCCTACCATCTCCGGTGCTCGGATCGTAAATTATGCTTCTCACAACCCTTCTGCGCGTCGCGGACGAGTCGCGGGATTTTGGTTCGCGCCACGGTACACACGGCAGGGCTGGCAGATTGTGTGGCCGAACGCACGGGCACTAAATGTTTATCGGCGTTTGAACAGGAGAGCCGGGAGAAGATGGGATAGGAATTTTTATGGCCCTTTGGCAGCCGTCGCTTATCAACGGTGCAGAAGACGCGCTCGCTCAGTGTGGTGAGGAACTCGGGGAGTGTGTTCCTCTGGTTTTGTCAGGCAGTCGAGCAGGACGAGCCGAAAGGATTCATCGGGCGGCAAATGCGCCGAAAGATGGTGTTTTGTTGCGGGAGATAATTTTTTATGCATCGAGTATAAATAAAGCCGGGATGTGTAATTAAATTCTGATCCCACTCCGGGCGCACGGGAGCCCAAAACCACGAGTAACGCCCTCCCGATGGAAAAGGAAAGGGTTGCGAATCGATTCGAAAGTTTTCCGAAACGGGGGCGTGCGAGGGTTCTCCGAGTGAAAGCAAACGGTGCAGGACGACGCCCTGATGGGAATCCGAAAGGGAGCGATAAATTTCCTCTGCAGGCGTTGAGTAAACTGTGAAATTGATCGGGAGTTTAGTGGTGGTGTTGTTTTCATTTCAATTCCTCCTTTCGTTACCCTCCTTTCGAGCGGGAGTAATTGCACTTGAAGTAGAACGTACATATAAATTCGAATCCAGAACAGTACACGTCGAGTTTACAGTCATCGATCGAATACTTCCATGCATTACCGTTCAACGGCCTGCTACGAATCGTTCCAAACATCGCCTACTACGATCATTTCCTCGCAAGAAACTCGCAGAAAGGCTGGTGAAAGTCAACGATGGATCGAATGAATGATTTCGCCTTGCCCACCGCACAGCCCTATTACCATAACGGCCGACAATTGCGTTCAATGATATCCGACGACGTGAAACGCACTGCAACCGTGACAATTTCACCCACGCCAAGTGCCGGTGCTCCTCCCACAAAAGGGAAAATTTAATTTTCCGTCAAATTGCGCCATCGATGATGGAGCTTTAGGTACGTTTTTTTTCTCCTGCTTCCTCCGCAGAGCGTCTTCACGTACCTCTTCCGTTGGTCTTTGTTCCCCGGTTGGCGAGCGCACAGAGGAAAAGCTCCAGCATGATTACCAATTGTCAACGGGCGCGTTCGGTTCAACACCGCGCGCTGAAGATGATTTGCTGTCGTCGTATGCTTCATATTTCACTGCGCCGCAAACAACCCTTCGAGGGCAGCGATCTCCCCGCCAATGGTTACAGGTGAGTTGGCCCCGGCGTACGTCGCCCGCGTTCGCTTC
This sequence comes from Anopheles dirus, assembly GCA_000349145.1. Classification (NCBI taxonomy): domain Eukaryota; kingdom Metazoa; phylum Arthropoda; class Insecta; order Diptera; family Culicidae; genus Anopheles; species Anopheles dirus. The sequence goes on from KB672979.1 coordinate 2,706,918, forward strand.
ACTGCACCGGCTGACTTCCTTTGTCACCGGGCGGAGCGGAGGCTTCCGGAGACGGCTTTCCTTCGCAACATTGCGCTTACGATTACATAATGATTATTGTTCTTTTTAATTGCTGTCACAAAGCTCCAAACCCCCTCCCTGTCGAGGGCGATGGCGTGTCCGTCGTGCACCTGCCACCGGGACGCCCGCCTGAATGGCCGCCCCACATCGAAGATAAGAGCAGCGGGCAGTGAAGCAAGGATGAAAAAGATGCAGTTCTGCCACTGATTGAACGGTCTATTGCATCCTGGGCTGGTGCGGTCGGTCGGACGGACGGACGGAGTAGAACAATTTTTTGATTTATCAGACTCGAATTACGCGGTGTGCTTAAGCATGCACCATGCTGCGATGCGTGCGAGAACTCACGACGGAACCAGGGACGGCACAGCGGGCCGTCGTCCGGGGAGAATTTTTGAAGTGGAAAATTCAGCATTAATTTTCTTGTGCCTTGTGCCCTGCCGGAGCGGGGGGACCGTTGTCATCATATCCGGCGGAGTGACATTAAAAGATGGTGCAGGTTCTTTTGCCTGCGGTCGGTCGAAGTAATCGTTATGATTTGTACGATTTTAGAAAGAAACGAGAGCAGCCGGGCGAGCGGCGTGGAATGCCGTAGGAGGAGGCGAGCGTCAGCGCCCGCCCGTGTGCCGTGATTGCTGTCAACGTGTGACGGTGGGCTTACCCGGGACCGGACCGGCGTAGCTGCCTTCTGACAATGGCAATTACCAATGAGCGGGCGCGTTCCACCGAACGGTTGGATGGGCGCATTGATGGCCGACGGCCTCGTCGACGCACACTACCACACCCGTCACAATGAACACGATGATCAGCGGTCTGATGATGACAATCAATGACGATTATGCACCTCGGACGCAGCAATCTGTCATTTGCCATTCAATCCACCTGGCCGGGAAAGGGGTTGTTAGCTGGTGCCGGTCGTTGGTGTCGGTGTGTTGGTGTGCTGGTGTCGCACCAACGCACGGTTGATGCACTTTTCGATGCGTCCGTCGGCTGCAACTGTGGACGACGCACGACGGTGCGCTAATTACACCTAGAACAACTCGGATACTCGCCTCCCCGCGTCAGTTGGGTCAAAGTCAGGCCAGACGCCGGAGTGTTTATCGTGAAGGTGTTATTAATATCATTAGTGGCATTTCTTCCCAGTGTGTGAGCGCGCGCGGGGCGGGAACGCCAACGCCATCTTGGCGCACGCTGCCGCCAACCGATGCGCGACCAACCGAGCGGGAAGAGCCGAGCGCAAACATGCCAAAGTCTTCGCGTCGCCGCTGCGGTTATCCTTATCACGGGGCTTCAATCTTGGGCTCCCCCGTTCGGTGGCGTATATAAATTAGTAATTATTGACAAATGACTTGTTCTCGGCGGTTTATTCAGATATAAATTTGAAATGCTTTGATGAGTCTCGTCATCTTGATCTGACCGGGGCAACGAGGAAAACGAGACGCAGCGCTGTCGGGCGCTTTTTTTCCTGTCTTCTCCATCACCTACAGGGTGGGGTCGGTGTACTCCAAGCGATACCTCATTGCGCTGCGGTGATTCTTTGCTGCCTTTCCTTCCTGCTGACGGCAACCGTGCCCGAGGTGGTGACCTACCGGCTTCCCCGTGTGCGGCGGCAGTGACTTGATGAAGAAATTAGAACTCCACCGACGCGTCAAACCAACCGCAACAGCATCGAATGTAAACGAGACGCGCAAAGGAAACGTGGATAAGCTGGCGGAGTTACCAAAAATACACGTGCACACCAGCGGAACACCAGCGACCGTGACCAGAACCAATTTTGCCGATGGCGTTGATGAATTCGCTCCCCGAATGCTTTGACAGTTTCGGCGTGATGGATGGAATTTCGAAAATCGCCGTACATTTGATTTCCATTAAATGTATGATTTATGAGCCGGCTGATGCCCGGACTGGCCGGTAGGTTGGCAGAGAGTGTATTTATGATGCCCGAACAGGTTCATTTGAAGTGTTTTTCTGCGAAAATGTGTTCGGTATGTGTTTCTTGTAAGTAAGGCAAGAACCTAGTGCGAATCTCTTCTCGCAAAAGAGACAGCAAGCGATTAGACAGCACATTAGTTGCTCCAGGCATCGATAGAAGATGAAAGCAGGAACATTAAACGGCGAATTTCACTGATTTTAGGCCCTAAAGCAGATCGGAATCGGGAAAGAACAGCATGCAGCAAACGAAAAACTACACAACAACGGCATCTCCAGACCAGACTCGACAGACCGACTTCCGACAGCTCACAAATAAATTCATTTATTTCACAGTAATCAGCAAATCTGGAGGAAAAATCTGGATGCAAATGAAATTTTAATTAATTTTTTTTCTCTTGTGCTTGCATCTAGCTGACGCAGGATGCTGGGCCCGATGGTAAGAACCCCCCCCCCCTCTCCCCTTGAAGGCCACCCCAGGGACGCCAGTGTGTTGGTCAAACCGGGCGAAACACGGACGAAAGGGAACGGTCCTGTTTTTCCCTAACGATGACCTAACGACTTCGAAACCGGCGCGAGTCCGATAAACGGAACAGAACTTGACGCGCGAAACAGCAAAACCCCCCAGACCGTGCTTCCGTTTCTGGCGGTGCTTTTCCATTTCATTTCGCGCGCGCTCTCCCAAGGGCGCTAGGGCCACGCCACCGGGTGTCTCCGGGCCTGCCCGGGGTGGCCGCGCTTTTCCGGTGGATATTAATCAAAGTTTGAATATGGCGGGAAGTAAATTAAGAGCATGCAGCGGCCATACCGGCCAGCACACACACACACACAAGAACAGGAAGAAGACGAAGAAGAAGAAGGAAAAACAACAAGCACAAACGAACGCACGGCGATGCCGACGCAAGCGGAGAAGGCCTGATGGAAGCGGTGAGATAAGTTAAGTGATTTCCTTGCTCGGTGCGACGATCACCCGTGTACTCGTGCATTTCACGCCCGACGCCCGACGGCACCGGGGGGAACTGGGTGGTTTTCTTGGCAAGATTTAAATGCTCGAACGTACGGGAAATACATCATCCTCAGCCGGCCGGGGCCCATGGGCGAGGAAAAACGGCCGCATGCCGGTGCCGAGCAAAGTGACGTTCACACGAATCTCCAATTTGGGTGACAGCGTCCCTCCTCCCTCCACCCCCCTCCTACCTTCCCATCCCATAATGCGTAATGTTCGCATTGCATGCATCCTCTCCCGTCAGGTTCCAGGCATTGGGTGAAATGATCCATTTTTTAATTTCTTCGTTTTAATTATTTGCTCTACGCCTCATCTCCCTCACAATGCGGCACTCAAACACACACACACACACACACACTCGTACGCATTCCGGCAGGGAATTGTGGCCGGGGGGGCTGTGGAGCACACAAAATCATAGAATGTCATCGCGGCGTTGATGAATTGTTTCGGCAAACGGCGTTATGCGGAATTGAAACAATTCCCAGGCGCTATCAGTGCTTATCCCATGCCGATGCGCGTGTACTCGCATCTACCAAGAAGCTCCCTTGCAGGCAAATTGGCCTGCCCCAAAAAGGGGGGCGGCGGCCCGCCGGGAGGATTGATGGCATGGGCTACATCCGAGGCATCAACAGCATCAGCGAGCCGGGCCGGGCGTAGCATAGGCAAACATCAAACGCATGTCGACTCGTTTTCATCCGATGCAGAACGCCTGCCTGCGGGACAAGGGCTGACAAGGGAGAGCGAGAGAGCGCGGGTTGGAATGGCTGGAAAACATGTTGGCGCCACGGGTTGGATCATGTTTGCACGAAATTCTTCGAATGTAACATAGAACCCCAAGCAGCAACAGCAGCAGCGGAAGAAAGGGAACCTCGAAAAGATTGTACCTGTGCGCGCATCGTACTTTTTATTTATATTTACCTTCGCCGTCATTCGCGCTGGCGCTGTGGCGAGGCTGTGGTGTCCACGTTCCGCAACCGGCCTCGGTGCGTGCATGGCCAGGCGTTCTCGCATGAGTGAGTGAAACTTTTGTTTTCTTTAAATTACTGCACGAATTGCGTTTATGTGCGATCGTCACAGCGAAAAAAGCAAATTATCTCCATTCGTCGTCGTCGTCGTCGTCGTCGTCGTCGTTGTCGTCGCGGTTCTGATTCTGCATACACCACCCGGGTTTTTGGCGTTTTGTGTCACTGTCGCAACATTAAACGCCTCTCACAATGCTTCCATTTCCCCTGACGAATGTTTCGGGTTGAATGCAGCGTACACCACCACCACCACGACACGGTGTGCAAGAATCAACTGAAAACCATCCGTAAGTTTATTGGGACAAAGAGACATTCTTCTCGGGAAGCTACTTTTGGCTCAAAAGGCAAAGGAAGAAAGGGGAGCGATACGAACAAATTATGTTTACCGTGACGAAATATTGTGTCTTTTTAGAAAACGATACTTAAAACTAATGAAATCACATAATTTGACGAGTTGAATTGTGGAAAACATTTTTAGTTGTATCACATTTCCCTTTCAAAACCAATAGAAACACTGTTCCGATGGAAGCCAACACAAAAAATGGTAACACACGCACCTATTTGGTCAAGAAACAAAGGACGTGGTGCGTGCCACGAACTTCACCAACCAGCTGGGCAAATAAATAGCGAATGCTAATAAAATTACTCCCTTTTCCGGCAATCCCAGTTTGTCCCAATCACACGGCATAACTCATCAGGAGTCCATCTGACACATTGATAAAGCTGGAAGCGAAACATATTAGCGGCGATAGCGGCCTTTCCGCTCGCGATCAGGAGCCCGCCCACAGGAACTAAGCCACCGATTTCGATATGGCCACTTGTCATGCGAGGCACACGGCGCTTCGTGCCATGTGCTGCGTGGAGTAGTGATTTTATAAATTTATATGATTTTTTGTAATAAGCCCGCGGCTGGCACGGGGCTGGTGCTGGCGGTGTTGTTTTCATTTATGGCGATAATTTTTACGATTCCAGCTCTTTTTTCCCTAGCTTTTTCGACCGCCACCCGCACCCAACGTGCGTCGTGGCGATTTTACGACAATTTGAAAAGCCCTAAAATGCCCGTGACCCGTTGGTTTCGGAAAAGGGTCCCTATCTTTTCGCTCCGGACCACCTTCCCCCCCTTTTGCGCCTACAGCGGTGCCATACGCCACAAGTTCGGGAGTTACACTAATAAAATATTCAATTATACACTTAATCTTACCGCATTTGCTCACATCGGGTGGGTTCCGGTAGGGTTCGCATGATGGTTTTATTCGCTTTTCAGTTTTTTATTCGTTCGCACACGTCACATGTACTTTTATAGTTCGCGCCCGTTCGAACCGTCGCGCCTTACACGAAAAGTGCGCGCCACCGACCGCGGTGGCCAAATTTCCGAAATGCCCATTAGCCACGACATCCATCGACGACAGTTTTTTGTGTGTGTGTGTGTGTGTGTTGGTGTTGCTGTAGTCACCACCACCGCCGTCAGCATGATGTTGAGGGCGGGAAAATGTTTGCTTTTGTTGAAAGTAATGGAAAAAAATAATTTAATAATACCCATAAATCACCCACCTTAATAACTCAACTCACCTGGACGAAACTGTCGCCCTTACGCCCCGGGCCCGATGACTTACGGCTTCCGATGTACGTAAAGGATTCCACTCTTCCATATTCGTTATCAATGCGTGCGGAGGGCGTTTGCCATTCGCGGTACATCCACAGGGTTTCGGGCGTCATCCCTCCCACGGGCTGAGCCTACGCAAGGCTCCGAATTTGGTGGTCAAATTTGGTCGCCGAGGAAGATGGCACGCTTCTGTGTGGCAATTAAAGTGAAATGCTGAGTTGTTGAATTTCGACGTTGATCATTTGTCTTTGTATAGCATTGCGAAATATCGGGCCACACACACACGAGCGAAGCAGCTGGCGATGGAAGTAAAAAGATGGAAGAAATTTTCGGTAACCATGAATTAATTTTTCAATTTAATTCCAAGTATCAAATCAAATATCAAAGTATTAGTTCCTAGTATAGAACATATATCTCTCCAACTAAGTAATCTTCTTCAAATGATTTACTCTGCTGCAGTAGCCAGTGACAAATCATACACTCCTGCACCTTCAGCGGTTCCGTTGCTATGCTCGATTTCCTCACACGCAATTCGAAGAAACCCATTTACCTACCGCAAAGCGCAAATTCCGTCGGACTGGGTCGGATGATTTCGTTTGATGTACTCGGCCGTCGCCGCCGCCACCGCCATGTGCAGTAAAACTACCTTTTTTTTCGATATGCTCTCCGATTCCACGCGGTGTGCCGGCTGCAGCAGCTTCTGGCTTGCTCATCTATCAATGTGTCTCCATGGCAACCGAGCGCGGTGCATATGGAGAATGTGTTTCTGGCGGGTCAGAGCAACAAGGGGGAAGCAAATAAAACGCGTGAAAATTTCCACACAATTTCTTTTCAAAACATAATTACAATAATTACATGTTAATTAAATGCACATGCAGCTCACACGCTGCGCGAACAGTGTCGCAATTGGCGGTATTAATTTTGCAATCGTGCTACCGGGGAAGGCCTCATCGCCACTGCCATAATCATCGGGATAGCGACGTGTCTGAAGACTGATCAAACAGTTGATGAACGCCCGAGCGGCTCTGGAGCAATCGGCTCAAGAGTCAGCGGCGGGCACACGGTGGCCAAGGATGGGTGCCATGTTTACCGAACCGAACCCCTCGCGAATGTGGCGAATGTGTTGGAAAACTAATTGACAGAAATATCGGCATGATTTATACGTGCAAACGAAGGCACTGCCTGTGCTCGAAATAGATGCGTTCGGTCGTGGTTCCAAAGTCGCTCGGTGAGGTCTATTCTAGTTTCTTTCAACAAGTTGAAGAAAAGACGATTGAATCCCAACCGAAAGTTGATCCTTTGCATATAAGCGACTGCATGTTCCGGAGATAGAAAAGTTATGCTTCAGGAGCAGTTTCAATTCTTCGGCATTTCTATTCCCATTCCTGGAACAAAACATCCTTCTTCGTAGAAAGGATGCAGCGAAGACCGCTCTTAATTAGAAGGCGAACGTACATTGACTTACGACAAACCCACGCACACCGCCGACTGCCGAATTTCGATGCAGAAGTTGTGCTCACAAAGTTTCAATTCACCTCAAACGAATAAAACAAACGACTCCTTCGGTGTGCGCAGTAGCGGCGGAGCCATCGTAAAACTGTCAAATTCAAAATGCTATAAAATTTTTACGGCCATCCTAGCCCATCCCTTTGAAGGATGTCTTCTTATCCGTGGTCGTAACCATTTCCACGGATTTTGAGCCGCGGATTTCAGCCGAAATCGGACCATTTCTCCCAGTGCACCCGGGCGAGCGTCCGGAAGGCGCTCTCGAAGGAAAATATGATAATCATAAACATCCGAACCGATGGATATGGATGACACTGTCTTCGAATGTCCTTGGCCGGGGCGGACCGGCGCGCGGCTCTTGGATCCTCGGAAGTGCGGCTGCGAGGTGGGAACACAATAAAAATCCACCAGATCGGTACGGTTTTCGATTCCGACCGGCCGAGCTTCTTCGACCTTCCGACCGACCGACCAGCAGGAGGCACCAGCGCGCGCAGCATGAGTGCAACCGGGAGAAAGGTCGTAAAAAATTTATACTTTTATGTAATTTCTTGATAAAAACTAAAAACACCAACACAGAACGGCCTCCCAGCAGCTCGCTCCACACGCACGCACGGAGGCACTAGAAACTCAAATTAAACGATCGACCGAACGGGCACGGGCTCTGGACAATCGGGTGCAGGCGGGAGGCGTTCAACGGGAGCCCACCCAAAGCAGCGAAACGACAATATTTTACGACCCGGCTCGATATCCATCTTCCAGACTCCATCGTCCGCAAGACACATACCTCCGACAATAGGAGGTCCAAACTTTGGTTACAAAATCTGTTCGTGTTAATTGGATCAGACGTCTAATCCTTACGCCGCTGCAGTGGATTTGTTTTTATTTTGGGGTAGCTTTAATTGGACCGATAACCACCCGGCAGCAATTTTAGGACGCGAGCGAGTAATGTGACTTCCGAAAAGTCGTTTACACCGTACCGGACTGGCATGCGCGCGCGCGCCCTGGCTTCGCCCTCATTCATATCTGGCGGCATTGCGCCAAAAGGGTTGCCATGGCAACGCACGGACAGATTCAATCCATGCCGTGTTTATAGCTCGAAATGGGTTTGGTATCGGCTACTACGTTTTTTTTCTTTCTGTGCGGAGGAAAGTGTACACCTTGATTCCTTGAACAGCAGTAAAGATAACACGTCGGTTGGACCACCAACTTAGGTGAAGCTTGGTGGGAGAGAGAAAGAGTCGTCATATGTGTGTGAGTTACACCATAAGCCTGCAGTGTCTAAGCATACACGACGTCGACCACGCGTTATGTTATGAGATGTTACTAAATCTTTTATCCTTCCAGCCCAGCCCACCGCCATCGCTGGCTTTGGGCAGGATATTTTACATTCTCCTCCCGTGCGTCTAAGGAAGATCGCCACAGTATGGCTACCGCACCTTTCCCAACTCTCACCGTGCGTTTGTGACCAGAATTTCGGCAAGAATTTTTACCCACGTGCGTGCCGAAATTCCAAACTCACTCGCAGGACTCACGCTGGACGGGATTGCAGCTAATGTGGTGCCCCGTACCAGCGCCAAACGTCAACGGCATCATCCACAGCACCGCTCAGAGCGGTCATAAACGCGAGCGCGTGTAAGGGCCATACGACCGAAGAAGCCCGTTGGTTCATTGTTTACCAAGAATCGGTGAAATGTGCAAATATTCTAATGCTCCGTAAAATGTGAACCCGCACAACCTGCGGGTGCCGGCAGTTCCCCGTCCACGGTGCGTTCGGTTTGCTCAAAAACCCTTTCCCCCCATGGGTACCGCCGGGTTGGGTCGAGGATGGTTCCGTTCAAAATTCTCCAACCCCAGGCACCCTGCACCCCGAGCTTCTCGATCGGGTTTGTTAGCATGTGCGTAACGTCCGTGGGGATGCAGAAGCTGTTGCTTTCGGAGCGGATGGATGGGAAAATATCCGACTAATCCCACCCGAAACGACACACCCGTCCAGAGACGGTGCACGACCGCTGCAACGTGGGCCCATGGGTGTGTGTGTGTGTGCGGCAAAAAGTGCAATGATGATGAAAGCACCCTGCCGGTGGGTGGAGCACACAGGGTCATCAAACAAAAAGGCTGCACTCGGGCTCGGACAACGTACCGGCGGACGGATATGAGCGTTCCCAGTCCAAAAATCCAAAAGAATACTCTCCCACCGGGTCCAGCGCGCTCTGGCCGGGCCGGAGGTCTTGGCCCAAAGGATGCACACTTCCTCCTTTGGAAGTTGGTGCGTGTTCCTGTGCACTGTACCATTCCCGGCGGAACGTACTCGTCCGAGACACCGAGTCCACAGTGTGGCTTGGTGTGAGAAACAGTTTATAAAACGTACAATTTCATTTAACGCATTCTTTACGATCCACTGATTCCTTTGTAGTGCCGGTGTGCCGGTTACCATTCCCAGGGAGGACACTCGGGACCATGCGTCTATGTCCCTCGGCCAGGTCGACGGGCTTAGCCAGGCCGGGATGCTCACGGATGCTCCATCGTCCATCGAGTCGAGTATATCTTTGGGCAATTTGGTGAATGTTTGACCTAAAATTACAAAAATTTCACTTCCTCCAACGAGGTTTTCGGTTCGGGTTTTGGCCACAACCCCGGCAGAAGGGTGGGCCCGTTTGTCCTGGCGTGATATCGCTATTTGCACGAATCGCTAATCTGTTGCTGCATATCTATTTGAAATTTGCCCAAACTCCAATTCGTACTCGAATACCCGGAGTTTATCTGTAACAGCCCCGGTAAAATGCTTTATTCATTATCGAACCGTAGCCGAGAGCCTACGGACCTGCGGACTGGGACAGAAGGTGTAAAAATAAATGTAAATACCAATAGCAAACAACTTCTCGTAAGGGTTCCAAATGGCCAGAGTGTATTAGAAGCCCAGCATAACTACTACCACCACTTCCAATCGGTTCCGGAGAGCTCCTTTCGACTAAAAATAGGATAATGGATCCTAGGAGTTGGAGTTCGGCAGCGGATAAAGTAAACAACAGGCCGGGTCCAACCGGGCCGAAGGATTGTTTGTGCTGATTGAAAGAATGGAATAAAAGGACCTGGCCGTGTCCCGGAGCCTATCCCTTTTGATGCATCCTCGGTAGCCTCCGTACGAATCATAACGATCCAGAACAAATGAACGGGCACCCAATGCCGAACCGGACGGGGATCGGGATCGGTGACAAAGGACTGACAACGGAAGTAAGACGCTCTCGAGAGAAGCACGTGCTGTCGTGCTGGAACGGCTCGAAGGCAGGAAAAACAATGATAAGGCTTTTTATTTGCCTTCACCAGCAGTTTGGGGCTAATAGGTTTGATTGCCGGTTGTTGATCCACCGGTGCCATGTGTTTGCTGCCAGGCTTTTATCTATGGTTGAATTGAAATTGGGTACCGGAGCTCGTTACAGATGGTCAGAGAGTCGCTCGGAGTCGCCTCCAGTGGAGTCCAGCTTCCAAAATATATCTTCCAGCTAAATTGAATATAACGTATTGCATGCGAGCACCTCATTGATTATTCGAAACAAACGGAACCTAATTTTATCGTCCCCCCTCAACAAAAACACAAACAACCACTCAATTAAATGCGCCGGAATGTGTCCCCCGTCCCCGTTCCGTTTGCGTACGATCGTTCGGTCGTTGTCGGTCGATCAAGTTCGTGCCGCGTCCAGCTGATCCCGGGTCTAGCTGGTGCGGAATGTGCCACACCATAAATTTAGCCCGATTTGTATTTCATATACGCTGTTGCGCTAAAATTATTGATAAGCCAATTCCATAAATCGCACATTTAGCGCGAACGTCGCGCGGCGGAATTCGGAACACGGACGATCGGCACGATCGGCTGCACGCGAATGTTTGCGTCCGCCCCGTCGAGTTGCGTCGCGCAAACGTAACTGCAACATGTTCTTATTTGCACGCGGTATCGGAAAGCGATGGTATTTATGCGAATTCGATTCGTCCGGCCGCTCCGTGGTGCCGGAGCGCGTGGTCCAACAAGATCGGTCACTCTAGATCAGCAACACGGCACTCGCGCAAGGGGGCTTCGAACATGGTCTCGGCTCCCTGTGGCGCCGCGTATTATTTGTGAACATGTCGCCAGGCGAATGTTTCTGTCTTTGTTTCTGCGTCTTCGGCCCGGAACAAATCGCGCTGCCCGTGGCTCCCGGGGCTTTTCCTGTCCTCTACGGCTCAGGGCGTCTGCTGCGATCGATCGAATCGAACCGTTCGTGTACGGGGCCCGTGTCCCGGTGAGAGAGGAAGAAAGAAAAAAGAACGCTACCCAATGCACGTCGGGTGGACAAATTGATACAAATTCCCTACCGCGCGAAGCATCGTCATACGACGCCTTCGGGCGACATGCGACACTCGGTTCGACCTGGCCTCCCGACTCAATACATCCATTCCACGGTGAGGTGAGTATCGGATTGTGTTCAAATCCTTCCACCAAGAGACCAAAGGCATCCAAAGCTCCAAGGTAAAGCTAACTCGCTCCGTTTAAACGGCTTAAACGGCGAGCCGTAGGAAAAACCCTCATTAATGGGTAATGAGACGCTTAATTGAGCTCGCTCGCCGTCGCCGCCGAAGCCATAGCCAAAACGACCTGTGGCTTTGCCGGGCTTGCTCCAGCCGAATGGAGTCATCTTCAAAGGAAACGCGGGCGCAACAAGTGGAAGCGCTACAATAAACCCGAAAATGGTTCGCGCTGTCCGGCCGGGAGCGTTTGTTGGTTCGAGCTCGAGTTGCTAGTTGCCGGCAGTAACACGGCCGAGACAGCCCATAAATAAACATTCCCCGGGCATCATTAATCAATACCATCGATGAATGATTCCTCTCGCTTTCGGCCGCTTTCGGGCGTCCATTGAGCGGAGGCATCGCTTTCTTGCAGGAAACGCTTTTAACGACTCCGACTGACGGACGGACGGATCGAAAGGTGATGAGTGTTCGTGCGTGCCTGAATGGAACCGCAGCCGTAGATAAGTGGAGCTGGGTGAATGATTTTACGGTTCCCATTAGGAATCATTATTTGATTTCCCATTGTGAACCCGATCGGTGGTGGTTTTGGACGCTTCACAAACACACACACACACACACACACATACACACACGGGACGGACGGTGGTGGAGTAAGAAAAATTTGATTGTTTTGTTCGATCTAATTGAGTTGTCGTACCGGCATGGCCGCCTTGGAACGGGGATTGATTGCAGTGGGATTGAAATATTGTCGTTTTGTATTGGTAGTTGGTGCGATGGTGCGATGACTCTTTGCGACTGCCACAGGGAGAAGAGTCTCAGATGGAACAGTTCCCATCACGCCGGGCAGTTGGGGTTGCGATCCGTATACAAAATTAATTAGATCAAATAAATCACCTTCACGGTCCTTCACGGACACCGCCGTGCATACTTCGAAAGGTCACAAAAGATGAAATGAATACCGAAGATCAAAAAGATCGAAAAGATCACAAAGAACACATTCCGTACCCTGCTGCACGCATCGTCCAGAGCGACCGCTGGGTGGTGAAAGTCGGTCGGTAAGAAATTGTTTCGCCCTAAGAAACACAACCGACGGAAATCAAACAACACCCGCGTGGGCGCGTAGGCGCGCACCGAAACTTTTCACCCTCTCCAATCAAAGGACACGAATCCTTCAAAGACAGACCGCCAAAGATGGCGGCACGCGGGCCCACGTCCTGTACAAATAATCACGTGCCCCGGAAAACCACGCCCGGGGAGGAAAACTAGCCCCGATGCTTTACAAATAGTTTTGGCGAATCCCTCGGGCCAATTCCCGGGCAGCCAGTGGGTTATCGGCCGGCGGTCACACATCCGCCCGGAAGAAATGAAACGAGACGAATGCTGTGCTCGTTTATGGCCCACCGCACGCAGTTCGGTGCGAGTTCGATGTTGCGAGCAGTGTGTTGGGCATAGTTTTACAAGCCCGCGCATCCTTCGGGCCGTTCGAGCCGTTGGCCCAAATGCCGACGTATCCTGCCAAAGATCGGCGGCCCATTCTGTGTGTTGTGCCGGGGCACAAACAAATATGATTGCTCAACACGCAGCCGAGCAAATATTTACCATCATAATTAGACACCTAAAGTGCCGGGGGCACTAAAATTTCGGTCAAATCGCGCACCGGCTGTTGAATGCGCTCGCGCGCGCGTGTGTGTTGTTGTGCGTGAAAAGTTTCATCAAAGCAGGCGTTCTCTGCCAGTTCGATTGAGGCTTTGAACTTGAAGCATGGGAAGACCGGTGACCCACTTGCTACACACTGCCGCTCACCGCACTCACCTACATCAGCCGGACATGTTTTATTTATGATAGTTAAATTTCCTGGAAAATGATTCATTCAATGCGATCGACTCATTGGCACCTTCCTGTCGCGGAGCCATTAGGCAGCCCCCGGTAACCGTAGCATCTTGTCACCCCGACGCTGCAACAACAAAGCAGCCTTTCTTACCGGGCTTAAGATGCCGCGACGAAATACGTGTCCATTCACACCGGAGAACCACTTCTCCGTGGCAGGAACCACCGGCCGACTGCGCATGAATGAGCTGGACAAATTGATTCTACATCTTCGGGGGATGGAGGTTTGTTACGGTCGAATCTATCGGAATCGGAAGGCAGCCGGCAGCGGCTGTTGGGTGAGCTATAAAATTTTATTCAAATTTTATTTCTACATCGTCCCTTGTCTTGTCATCGGCTGCGGGGCGCACCGTTTTCTAATAGACTCGAACGACGACTGCTATTGACTCTACGCGTTGAGACCCCTGTTCACGTTTACGGGAACAACTGGGTAGCGTTTAAGCATGAAGCATAAACTTACACCTTTCACTTATCGACGATCGACGGCAGGCTCGGAGAGGCGTTAAGCTATAAAATTTCAATATCCGCTATAAATCACCAGCTGCCCGGCGTCGTCTTGGTACGCAATCCACTCCCGAAAACACATCGCCAGCCGCGTCCAGACCTGGGTTCTAGAGTAGAGAAAGAGAAAGAGAGAGAGAGAGAGCGAGCGGGAAAGGTTTATGGACCATGGCAATCGTTCCTGTCGCACTTGCTCGTGCTGGAACGTGCTCTCTGGAAGCTGATGACATGGTCGGCTTCTTGGAATCACCGCGCACCACGGTTTCGGTCGGATTGGGTTCGGCCGCGCCATCGAGATCGTACGGAATTGATTTCCTAGAGTCACTTGACTCCGATTGCTCAACCGGAATAACAAATTGGATCATTTGAAGCGTTCCGCACGCCGCCGCACTCAATCTCGGTGCGGGCACCGCGAAGCGTCGGCTCCAGAACCTGGCGGCCCCGGCGCAGGTTTGAATTGATGCAAAAGAATCGTAATAATGCTCCCGGTTGCTGATTAATTGCGCGGAATTAGTTTCGGATTAAGTCACCGACATTGGCTCCGGTCGGGGCTGGCCGGACCCCGCGGGCCATTTCGGAAAGCGTCGAAGCGAAAGAATTGAAAGACATTTTTCAAATCGAATGTTATTAACGCCATTAGTGGTGGTAGGGTGGCGTTGCTCCGATGCTCCGGGTATTCGTCGGCCGGCCGTTCAAAGTTTGCCTTTTGTGACCCCGGGCACTGTTTCCCGTGGCGGTGTCGGCTCGAGTCGGCACGGGTATTGGAAAGCGCGCGTACACCGCAAAGAAATCAACCGCTTCAATATCCCGCCGGTGGCTCCGGCGGCTGGCGGATTGGAAACAAGGTGCCCGAACTAATTTCTCATCTCGCGCGGCTCGGGCGCGTCCCGTACCTCCCGGGAGGCTCCCGAGAGCGATGGGATAGGTGAACTGATTTTCTGCCGATGCCAAGTGTGCGCTGGACGCTGGTCGGAAGCTTCGGAAGATCACCGGTGCGTTCTCGTTCCTAACCTCTCACCCAAAAACCCAACCGGGCAGCGGCAAAACCGCAACTAAAACCGTGCCCGAACCGAACCGAAGAACCCGGCCCGGTTGAGTAATGGGAAAGCCTTCGACAGCGACATCGAGAGTAATGGTGAGCAAATTTTTCATTTCCAACCTTTTCAGTGTTACGGTACTACACCAAAAAGTTTTCTTTCCTCCCGGTTCCTTCGCACACTGCATGATCTGGACGGGCACGTTTCGAGGCGGGTTTGTTTCTTCTTAAATCTGACCGGACACGAGTTGGTGGCTCACGCTGGTTCGTGTTTTCTCAAATCTTTCACTTTTCCGCTGTGATGCGCATTACTCACCTTGCTTTCTTTTCTCACCCCGTGTGCTTTCATCTTTAGCCGAACCGATGCCGGTGATTTCGGCTTTGAGCGTGCGTCAACAGCAGCCATTCTGTTGCACTTGATGCGGAGGGCACCGTGAGCTGATTGAAGACTCTCCTACGTCACGTTGGAATACGCTATCACCAAACTGTGTTGTGTTCAGCAAATTTAGTATGGAATTTCAACTGTTCCACCGATAATTTGCCGAGTTGACTCGTAAGTATGATTAGTTCCGCTAACCACCTGAACGACCAATCCGGTGATTGAATGATTTTTCGGTGATATTGTTATTCGCTAACGTCACCCCTCATCCCGGTGGCAGCACGGAGAGACTTCAGTGTTGAGCACCTCTCCGCAGTGACACACAACAGCGACTTGCGCCTCGTTGATCGTCCGTCAATCAAATCGAATGACTCTGTAATTCGGCAACTGATTTGACATTAACTCAACCTCCGAGCTACGTAAGCTGCGATTTGCTTCAAGAGGAAATAATCCAGAGAATGCCACCATTTAGATACTTTGTCATTAGCCAACAGCTCGCTGGATGATTAATATCGGAAACATACGCGCTGATCCAATCGAAGAAGGCATGGTTTCTAGATTATTGACAATTTGAGTTTTGACCAAACTTAGCGTTGAGTTCTGTTCTGACGCGAAACATCGGACAGATCTTGCGGACCATTTTGAATTCTGTTCTCATCCCAAAGACTTTTCAGAAAACGTTCAAATGCGGATATAGCATAAAACTGCCCTCAGGTGCCTGGAACTCTTGCAATCGATTACGTTTATTTCCATCACTAAAGCCGACACGACGAGCGGAACGGTGCTACCGACTGACATCGCAAACGTTCGTAAGCACCACGGTCAAGAACCATACACGGATTGAAGCGGTTTGAATTGAACCGAGCTACCGGGTCTTGTGATCTCTGGCTCGAGTTGCCGTTTGAAGTTATCGTCGATTATCGTTCTCGCACGCCAGTTAAGACGAATCGAACAAAGTTCGGGGTTGAGTGAACTCTCGAGGAGCTGTTGGAAAGCCTTCAACCGGGGCTAGGAAGAATGTGAAGAATAATTGGTAAGCAATCGATCACGTACGATCCTCAAGCGGGATGCTCAAAACAAGAAACAAATACATCCCTCCGGATAGGATTGATCTGAAAAAATGTGTGTATGAAACGCCGTCGATGACTAATGTCTCAAGCTATTGTTGAGATAGTTACCGTAGTTTACTGAGAGGTTCTAGCTTTTTGGATACACCATTTCTCGCCAGGAGAACAACCACAATAGTGCAAGTGAGGCTGATCCGATTGTAAACACTGCACAATTCATTACAGATGCATCAACTGAGTTTGACATTTTCATCAAAACGTTTGTCTCCGTTTTAGAGTTGGTAAATGATGGCATTCACAATGGAATCGCAATCCGAAAACGGCGCACATCAAAATAGAATCGAGAAGCGAACAAAAAATGTCAACCAACCGCCGACGCATTTCCCGGTGCTTCAATTTCCATCTCCGTGCCCTGGCGCAAAATATCGCATCGTATCCAATTACTCGCTTCCGACTCCGAACCGAGCTACAAAAGAACAAAACCGACCGCTTCTCTCCCCGACATACACGCTCCCCAGTCGTCCACAATAACAATATCGTTTTCTGTTTATGAAGCGTGTTACGACGATGTGACGATGGAATGGCTATAGAATTGCAGTTGCAGTTGCAATTGCAGGCCCGAAATGGCACTGGAAGGCGAACACGGGAGGGTCACACAGAACACTCGATACGGATATGGTGGCGGCTTGTGGATGCGCTCAGGGCCATCAGCGTCACAAATCGGTTCTGGTGAATGCAATCTTCGTCGATTCAGGCCCTCGCCCAACTCGCCCAGGGATGCAGTCCGTTGCGCTTGAATCAACGCGTTCTGTGTGCGTGTGTGCCAGTGGCATTTTATTATGCTGCAATACACCTTGCAATCGCTTGCAGGTGGTTCGGAGAGTGCAGGAGCTAGTTCTAATCAGTGCCTTACACTGGCGATGGAAAATATTGGGCTCTCATTTCGCATAATCAATGCTTGTGATGTGAGACCGTATCGAAACAGTCCGACATATGGAGAATATTTCACAGGTGTCTTCTACCTGGTACTATAAGGAAGGTGACGCTCTTGAAACAGGTTGTACTCGACGTATCGAGTATCTTCGTGTTTGTCGTCCACGGAATATGAATGCTACTGACGATCACACACTCATCAGCCCACGTCATCCGGCCGAGCTATCGTTACGCAGATCAGCTTGCATTATTTGCGCTCTGGAGTCCGATTTCGAACCGCGTAGACAGAAATTGCCTTCGAACGAACATTTCAGTCCCGTTTTTGTTTTAATCGGTATTAATTTTTATCAATTAGTTCGTTTGGAGCAGACGAACAGGCGGCCAGGGACGGAGAAGGTGTCGGATCGGAAATGGAGTGTTATCTTCAAGATTTACGTCCATTAGGAGCGTTTCGCGCAAGTCGCCGCGCCTCACGCCGTACCGGAAGCTGCGTTTGGTTAATTTATGATACGGTCGCTTCACTTCCACGCACACGCGTCAACGAGCACACAAATGGTGGCAACTAAGAAATTAGTCGCCATCACATCACACATCACTGTTCGAAGGAAAGCCTTCGGGCCGGCCTCCCGGCCCAGGGCAGATACGGATCAGTGCTGATGGGCAACGATCTGTCGCAGCAAGCCATGTCTCGTGGCGCTGCGTCAATGGACACGGAATGAACATCTCGTGTCAATCGCTCCGCACTTCCGATGGACAGTAATTTACGTGCCCACTAGCGATTAATCTCAATAATTCAACTCGATGAACTTTTTCCGTCCCCAGCCCAGCGCAACCACATGTTCCCCACTCGACACTGCCTTCGAATGCTTCCCGACGCTTCTTCATATCAAACCCCATGGCGGATTGAAATATAAAACTGGAACGTTTTCGAAATGAGTCGATTGTACGCGTCACGGAGCGTATAACTCTAACATTAATTGGTCGAAGAAAACATACGCATAACCAGTTCCAAGAATCGAACGATCAGCACACACCAATCTCAGCCCTTCCCATGGTGATAAATTGCTATTGGATAAATATGAAAATTTCAATATTTCCAAACTCCAAACCGGTCCAGCCCGTGCTCGATCGTTCTCGTCGATTCGGAACCGATTCCCACGAGCGATGCGAACGTTTTCACGGCCGGATCGGGAAGGATCGCGCGCGGGGGAAGCACGACGGGAGGAATTGAATTTGAAATTGCCAAACCAGACGCGCCTTATCTCCGGACGACAATCAACGCAGTGTTCGATGGAGATCGACTTGATCGAGAATGAACGACTGGAGTGTCCAAAGTTTTAGTAATCAAGTTTTGCTGTGCGAGAAATTTGAAAACCATCAACAGCCCGTTGTTTGCACGCCGACGTCGCGGAGTCTCACCACGGCGGAAAAGAAGATTGATAATTCGAATAAATGATAATTAATGATGCACCATCGATAGCCTTCGTGCGGCTAGCGGCGACAACAGCCACCCGGGAGGTATGTCATCGATAGTTCAATATGCAGTCGAACGACACGATCATGTCTGAGGTTATCTCCGATAATCCATAATCTGACCTTCACCCGCCGTGCGATCGTGTTCGGTGCTCGAAGGAATTGATTAATTAGTCAGCGCGTCCTAATTGCTCGTCGGAGGCTCGGCCTCGATCAAGCGATCGTTCGGTGATCTGATCGATCACTCATACCGCGCTGGTGAGATATTACCAGGCAGCGGTTCCAGCCGCCAGTAGCGCGTCCATAAATCCACACTCCCGTTCATGCTGTCAGTGCCGGATGGATTCTCGCCACGGTGTTGGTGTTGAGATCGCGCATTGCTGATTTTACCGATGCGCGCAGCCGAAATTGATTAATGAACAATCGAGTCGGTCCGATCGCGTCGGTATGCATCGATACGATCGTGCTGGTGGCCGACGATTCCATCCGTCCCGTCCACCCGCGCCACCGCCGCTCCCGGGAATGGAAATCAAAATTAATGATTTCGATTGAACCCGCCTTCGAGCTTTACTCGATTGCCCGGCCTCGAGGGCGCCCGCACGCTCTTGTGAGGAAACCGTTCCCGACGAGGGATCGGTTGTTTGGTTACTCTGGTGCTTTGGCGCAATCCGATTACGAAGCGAAACAAATCATCACACCGGGTTGCCGTCCGTGCAAGTGACTACCGCAGCGGTCACATTCCGGGCGGGATCAATCCGTCCGTCGCGGCCCGGGCGGGATTACTGAGGATTCAATTCAATTCGCTTGATAAATTTACGATAGCTCCCGTCAAATTCAATTAGAAGCTAAACTTACGGGGTGTGATAATTTATTTTAAACCCGTCACCGATCTCACCCGCTTCTACTTTCTCGACTCAAGTTGATGGCGTTGCTTCTGCGGTGATCGTGAGTTATTAATGACGTACGGAGGTGGACTCTGCGGAACGAGTAACGAATCAACGTATTGGAAGGTATGGGTAACCAAGAGAAGGAAGATCAATAAGTATTTGTTATTAACTGTATCAGTTAAATGATCTAGTGGTACAACTTATAAAAGAGAACCAAACCATTATAAATAATGTATCCAGCTCAACGTGATCGACTGCGACAAATAGACAATATGTACTTCATATCTTGAGATTAAACATTCATTAGCAAACATTGTTGTATCTGCTGAAGATGAGTCTTTGCTCAACTAACTGCATCTCGTTTCGTGTATTCGAGAGTGCCAGAGAAGGCGGTCGAAAATCAGCACGCACCGAGACCGTGAAATGGCGTGTGACAATAACTAATGGCGGACAAGATTTTGCCATTACTGATATTGAGCGGAAACGATTAAGCCGGCTGCCGTCGTACTCATATATTTTCCGTGGCCCGCTTACCGGAAGAAACAGTCCGATTCGACGTGCGGCAAGAAGAGGGAAAGAAGAACAGTTACGGACAGGTAGCGCAGGTGACGAAGGAAAAGAAAGTCACTGACACGAAGACACCGGTACAGAACCCAACCACCGACCATATTCCAGTTCTGTTAGGGCCAGATTCCAATAAGCCATAAACTCTTTCTTCCTCGTTACATTTCTCACCGGTCTAGCAGGCATCGGTTTCTCCGGGATCGGGCTCGAGCTGGTGATGGTGTTGGTGTGTGTGTGTATATAAATGGCCAATGTAAACATTTGTCAATGAGTCAAATTATCAGTTAGTCAATCTTTACGAGCGTTTTCAAAGATGAATGCTAACGATAAAGGTTATGTTCGTCGCTCCATTCGATGGCTCTCGCTCCGATCGCTCCGGAGCGAGCGGATAAACGATTCGGGAAAAGCAAAGCCCCGTACGATTCGGCTCCAGTAAGCGTCCGCAGCATTCGAGTGTCTGGTAGCTTCGGAAGCCACAAAACGCGATGAGCAGTTATGGGCTGCGGGGTGAGTTATAATCGAACGCACGGTGGACTAGCCTATCAGCCAAAGGTCCACCAGGTCCGCCGGGAAAGGCAGACTCGAACGAGCAGAGGAAGATCGCCGTGAGAGATCGTCGAGGAGATAAGATACCAAACTGCCGCTGCTTCTGTCGCGGATCGTTCGGGGTGAATGAAGATGACTTCTCTTTTCATGGCTTCGATCGTTCGATTATGGGTCTCGCGATCCAGCGACACACTCTTCCGGCTTCACCGTGCCGTGTCACCAGAACGTCACCTGGACCGGGACGTGGACCAGCCCCGAGAGGTAGCTGGAAAGCATATAATAATAGTTATTATAATTTATAAATTTTATTGCTTCCCATTTGTCCGGCACCGTGGCTCGAGCGTCTCGATGGGCCGTCCGAGTGCGTCCCGGGACGCTCATCGAACATTGGATTCAATATGTTACCGCGACACTCGAGACGGTGGCGCGTTCGAGGGGCCCGAAGGCTCTTCAGAAATTTGTTTGGACATTTATCGAAAATGAATTTTTCCCCGTCTCATCCCGTGAGCCATTCGCCGTGGCCCGCCTAATTTGTTCGACCACTGTGTCGAGGGGCAATTATCGAGCTAACAGGCGAGCGTCTTCGGGTGAGGGTTGTTTTCGTTTTTGTTGGGGACACCGATTGTCCTCAGCGAGCCAAATAAGGGTGCCGTGATCGAATGGTGCCGATAGGAACCAGATTGGACCATTGGATCTTCGAAATTCGATAAATTCCAGCCGAAAACGAGCTCGAACGCTCTAGAGGATGTTTGAATGGCTTTGAAACGTTTTCTTCGATAGACATTAATTAATGCCCGATCAGCCAACGAGCAGCCAGTTCTGAGCCCCCTTCAAACTTCGTTATTTAAGGCACGTCGAGCACCCGTTTCCCAAAGGATATTGCATTCCCATCTAACGGCTCTAACAATGTGAAACACCCGGCCAGCAGTCCGGTCCTAATGGTGCAACGGTACATTCTCAACGGGACCTAGTTCGCCACACTCAAAGGATTCCGATGTTACGCACAGATTAGTCACCTCTGCGTGATCGATATCAACCCCCCGGTTTTGTTTCATTTCTCTCTCTCTCCCTCTCTCTCTCCCGCCCGGCACGGCACGGAGCCCACGTAAATCATTTCGATTATGTTTTGACATTTATTGCACCCAAATAAGGACTGCGCCCGGTCGCTTCGTCCTGTGTCGTCCCGGGACGAGCACGGAACCAACGGAACAACCGAGAGAAGGAAAGGTAAACCCACAAAACATCCAACACGCGCTGCGAACCGCTGCGCGAAAGAAAGGCCAACCGATCCTAACCTGATCATCGAGCCCCGCACGATCGAGAAGCTCCGCAAAACCAATCGTTAACCAGTGGATAATTTATTCGTTTTCTATTTTTATTGCACCTTCTCTTCTTTTCACCCACAGCGCCCGACGGCGCGAAGGAGGTGATCCGCACGGACGCAGCCACTTGTCCTCCTGCTGGGACTCGAACAAGGGGACCGGCCCAGATGCATACCTGGGCGCGGACCCGTCCCTCCCGGCCCGTTCTCGTGACTAATTTATGTGAATGTTCGATCGGTGTTTGACTGCGTTTTGTCGCTTCCTTTTTTCTCCTCGCGGTTGGTAATTTATTTCTTTATTTTCTCTTGTTTTGAGTGTTTTTTTTTTGCTGCTGCCTTTTGGGTTTCTCTTCGGACCGTTCTTCTGGCTGCCGGATCGTAGCTTTGTTTTAAGACTTTTGTTTTGTTTTGTTTCCAGCCGAAGATCATCCTCGACCGGTACGTTCTCGGCGGAACCCTCTTCCACTGGCGCCCTCGCCGTCCACCGTGGACCATGCGCGTAGTCGTTCGGCGATCGTTAGAGGCAAGAAAGGGAACAACAAACCAACAAAATACGGTGGCTAAAGTTGCGTGATGCCGTTGCGTCACACACACACACAAGCGTGCGCGCACGCTCAGGAACAACCTCCGCACGAACAACGCGGCCGACAGCTTTCCGATATCGCTTCACGTTTCTTCGCATCGTAAAATATTTTAACATAATAATATTTCGATTTTGGTAAATAATATCATAAATTGATTCGGATTGAGTGAGGAGAAGGTCCCGCTCCCATTCCGCTCCCGGTGGTGATAGCGATCGTGCCGGAGGATAGTTTCGTCCGGAGCGCTTTGGCCGGGTCGAGTTTCCTGCTCGATCTTCGCGCACCCGCGGACCTGTGGGGTGATAAATTCCGGGAGCGCGTATAAATTCCGCCCATAATCAATTCTAAACGATCTCGGACGAAGCGAAATTATGACTCCATTTTCCGACGATATGCACTCTCGGTGTTTGGTGCTCCCGTTTCTGCATTGCACTGTTCGGGACGGGATGCACGCGTGTCTCACTAACCGGAGCAATACAGGGTTTACCACAGCCGGTGACACATACTGCACACTTTTTGAAACAAGCGGCATACTCACTTCGAAGCCGCGGTGTGTTGACACATCGCGGTGGCTTCGAAGTGAGTATGCCGCTTGTTTCAAAAAGTGTGCAGTATGTGTCAGCGGCTGTGGTAAACCCTGTAAATAGCAACGGAACTGGTTTGAAAGTATGGCGAGATTTAGTTTCGCCTAGAGACGGCCGTGTGTACTGCAACCGGAGAGAATTGAGCGACCGAAAAGATATGTAATGGCTTGAAATTCAAAAGGTTCCAGTGAAAATGGTTTAAGTTAACAAATACCAGTTGAAAGACTAAAACAAACTCATCAAAGAATACGGCTTCCAGCAGAAAGTTTTTTTTCCGAGAATCGGTTCCCCACGCTGTTGGGCCAAAGTAATTAGAAGCCTTCACTAGTTCGCCAGCGGATGCATGATTGATTATTTTGCGCTAATCCATTTCCCCGTCCGTTTAAGCTGCCCGGCCTGGATGAGCGCTGGCTTTTCGCGCCACAATTACTCGCCGCACGAGAACTCCAAACTCGTTCTCAGCTCGCCTGCTCACGGACAAAGTAATAAAACACTCACCCCTCCCCGTTCGGGCGAATGCATTCCGACGGGTGCACTTGCCGATTTGGCACCGGCACTGATTGATTGCACATGCATCGGGCCCCATTCCGGGAAGTGCGTTCACCCAAAATGCCCAAAGCGGCTGGGATAGCGGCCATTGAATCCTAAAACTCCTTCTTCCGATACGCGCACGAAAGGGGTGGCTCATCAATCAATTCGAAACTTCCTCCTTTCTAATAATGCAGCTCTCATCGGCCGGCAATCGGTCGGACTTGGCCCCAGATGTGGGAACGAATCTGGCGGACGTGAAATTCAATTATCGAGTTAAAGGATGAATAATTATTGTTCACCAGCATGTACCATTATCATGTGCGCTCGAGAAAAAAAAGCGGAGCAGAAGTCTGTAACTGACACTAGGCCAATAGGTGGCCAATCTGCGGAATGAAATTTTGCGTTTTAATTACTTTTAATTTCCTTTTCATTAATTTTAAACGCCACTCATCGGTGCCTCCTTTCGGTTGCCATCGGTGCCTTGGGGGTTTGTACGAGTTGTTGATGCGATCACTAACGCCATAAGAGCAGGACGCTTCATTTGCGCTACCATGAGCTTTTGCACTCTCCATTCATCGATTAAAAGAAGCAAAAAACACCGTATCCTGTACGGATGATGCGAAAAATTTCATGTTGCCATACAAGGTCTCTTCGTTGGGGATCGAATATCGAATGAAAGTCTATAAAAACAGGAAAAAACAACACGGCTCCACGATAGAAGCTCAATGGCTCACGAGAGGATAAGGACTAAGTACTCCTGTAGAGGTAGAAAAAAAGCAAACTAGAACAACACAAAACCCACCATTCACCGAACCAATACGGCACGCGCTTGAAGGGTGAAAAAAGCGGCCCAGTAGAACGGGAGCACATCGTTCGTGGATCGAACCGGGAAACTCGCCATCCCCGGCGTGAGGTGTTTTTATTGGCGAAATGTTTTACACTTGTTCGGACTCTCCCTTTAGGCCAATGTTAGCGTGTTCGCGCTTTAACCTTGCCCGCACGCGGTCAGTTGATCCGGTTAATTGACGCACGACCGCCCGACCGCTTGGGCCTTCGCCACGGTCCCGGTGCGACTAATCGCTGCCCATTATCCCCGGGAGTGCCGTCGCCGGGAATCGCCGTACCCTGGACGCGGGACAGAGAAATATTGCAACCGATAATTTATAACTCTTGCCCAATGTCGGGTGCCAGAACGCGAGAGTAGGGCCTGTGCCGCAAGGACGGACCACTGCAATCGATAGCTTCCGGGGATGCGAATGCAAATGCAGTTGCAATCCCTCGCTGAAGGGTGGAATTCGCATCCCTTCGCGTTACGTATGGTTCTTTGATTCCGGGACTGGGGAGTTGATGCTGGCCCTGCTGATGACGGTGCTGATGATTTTGCATACCCAGAGGGTTAAGCCACACGGCTTCCTCGCTCGAGCGTTTCCGCATGGAATGTGCAGTATGCCAATTTTTCCGGCAGCACTCGATGAAATCACTCGATGGCTGCATGAGCAATATTCGAAGCATGTAATGAAATTACCTCCCCGCTCCACGCTGGTGGGATGTCCCTGCCCGGGCACGGTAAACCCGTGTGAATGCCGCAGGGGGATGCGTACCGGGACGCGGCACGTAATCGAATTGACACCTGTTGGAGCGATTTTAAAACAATTTACCAATGTTATGCAAACACCCACCCACCCAGGCCTGCCGCACCGGAATGGCATGTCACACATTTGTCTCTGTCAGCTCGCGTGGCTTTTCGCAGCTTCACCTTCCGGTTGAACACCTCTTTGGTGAGAAAAGAATGTATGCGAATAGGCTGTGGATTAAGGGACAGGAATTTCGGTTTTTACCATCGGACGTTACGCAAACTCAATTAATCACCAATGTCCTTTCAAAGCAGTTGATTTTTGACATTGAACTTGTTCAACAAAGATAATGATATTGAGAATAAATGTAATACGTCCTTTTCAAACAATTAATGAAGAATTAATTCGATGGTAACAAATCGCATTTCTCAACCAAACCCTATCTATAGAGTTCGTTTCAAAATCGTTCCACTCCATATTTGGCTCTCATCGTGGAGGTCCGCGAGCATGATCATTCACAGCTTTGTTGTTGCTAGTTGTAAACCCACCTTCGCCCAGATAAATCAAGCATAAACACACACGAGCACACGCACACGTTGGCACGCTGGCTATAAATCCCGAAGATGGCCGGAACGCTCCATCTTCCCCCCATTAGCGACGCCGCAGAACCAAACTTTGCAGTCGATGAAATCGAATCGATCAGCGCGATCCAAACGGGCTGCCCACACGGTCCACATGGACCTAATGTGCCATTGTCTTCTGCGCACCGCCGGTGTCGGTGTCGTGCCGGGTTTGTGGTGGTTTTTGGTGACAAATTAATCCGTAATTTTCATAGAAAGCAAGCTAATTTATGACGTCCCCCGGACCGATGTCGAATGGCGATAAGCAAAAAACCTATTTCCAATTCGGCATCCGGGGCCATTCGCCCATCCATCGCGTTCTGCTTGCACCGGGTGCCAGGATCACGCGGCCTCGCCCGGATCGCGCCCGTGATCGTGCGATCGGGTAATAGATCTTGCGGCGAGTCCGAAATGGAGTGGAATGGATTATTTATGAACACTCCTGCGCGGTCCGGCTCGATCGATCCCGGCGAACCACCGGCGTAGAGCCTGACACCAATAAACAATCTTTCACCCAATAGATATCGCCCCGGCTCTCCCGTTGATCAAATTACACACTCCTTTAATCGCCTTTCTTTGGGCACCGGGTTTCTTTGGGCCGCATTCTCGCGATCTCCGTGCCTCCGGTCTCACGCGGTTCTAAATCCCGGCCCGAGAGAGAAAGAGAGAGAGAGAGCGAGAAAAAAGCTGTACGCACGGTGTGAGATCGTAAATTAGTGTCTGATGTATTCTGTCATTTTCAAATTTATTCGATCGCCACCAACACCGAGCCGGAGCCGGAGACCGGGGCGAAAGAGGTACAGTGAGCTTCGGGGCGATCATTTTCCCTACGGTCGGTGTTGTGCGATGTTTGGACGATCTCGTGAAGTTGGAGTGTTTGAAGGTTGATTTATTTGATGACCATTTGTTGCTCTGCAGTATCCGCCGCGCGTTTGGAAAATGTTGAATTATGGAGAACTTTGTACCAGAGTGTCAAAACAGGTGGTTTAGTTTAGTTTAGATTTTGTGTATATAGAAAGCATGTGTTAAAATTGAGTTATGCAATTTTTGTAGCATATTTCAATAGTGCCCGACATCAATTTGCATTAAGATCGTATTTATACATGCATGGAGCAGTTAGAATCGAATAATGTCCATTTCTCCTCAGCGAACAGCTGCCGTTCCGATGGTCAGCAAATGAATTCCCAAGTAGCAGTTGCTCCGTATAGCACCAATTAAAATTATCTACCCTCTAGCGTTCGCTTTCTCTTTCCAACTGTCGCCCGCTGCCACTGCTCTATCTCCGTGTAAAAAATTAACATAACATCATTTGATTAAGCATGATAATTTCCAATTCCAACGATCCAAAATCGACCGGCTTCCGACCACCGATGGAAGTCCGAGCGAGTCCGAGCAAGTCCGAGAGGGTCGTTCGTAAGCCGTGGGACCGTGTATCGTTTTGCGCGCCGGACCGTATCTCATGTCTTCCGCATGTAGAACAATACCCGTACACAGGGCAGGATATTGATAATCAGATAACGCGCTCCGCCGTTGCAACGCATGCATTATGCAGGAAGCGGTCCAGAACGGCTACGGTCCTCCGAAAATTAAGAGCACTTAATCGAAAATATTAAACCGCATCGGTTTGTTTGCGTGCTGGCAGCACAATGCAGACGCACGCACACTCACACACAACTCAGCTCCCTCCTCCGCGCACTGTTGACCGATGGTCAATTTCGTTCCACGGTGGTTGCTGCACGTCCCCCCGGCGTGGACCCCGGTCACTGAACCGAAACTCTCGTTACAGATGTGTCAAATCTCTTGATAAACGGAATACACTGGAAGGAAGATCCTTCTATCAGCCCGGCCCAATCAGACTCTCGGCGGCTGCTACGCCGGCTTTTCGACGGCTACTACGATGCCGTGGCTTCCGGGCCAATGAAGGCATCGTGCTCTTGCTCGCTCTTTCTCCCTGGCCGTTGCTGTCACCGCCTGCTCCGTTCCGCACCGAGCAGCCCGTGCTGATTGTTATTGGATTAATTTATTACAAAACTCGTTAAAGAAATTAAAGCGCCACTCGCCGTGGGTTTCTAGGATTTAGTGGCCCCGGCACGGGAAGCTCTCGGTCTGTCACATGATTACACGTGCGCACGAGTCTTCCAGCAAGCTGGAAGCCGGTGGCTGGAGAGATGCGACCGAGCAGATTGTGCTAGTTAAGCCCCTGATTCCCGCGTCATTCGACGCGGTGGCGGTCGCTCCAAGTCGCTCCGAGGTGGCGGTTTCTAATCAGATACAAACAGTGCTGCACTGCTACCGAAGCCAGGCTCCAGCAAGGCTGCGGTTGCTATCGTGCCAACACGTTCTGCCCAGCGACCCGGACCGACCTTCCAACATTGTGTACGGAACGGTGGCGCACACGGAACCCGATCGTGTTACGATTCCAAGATCGAGCGGTAGGAAAATGATCTTTCTAGGCACGTTTGCACGTAAATATTGGATGACTTATGATCACCGATCGGGGCAGTGCAGTGCCATCTGCTTTTGCAGCGCGCTCAAGAAGCCCGTTCATTTACATTTTCCCCCCAATCGTCGCTCCCCACCTCCAGGGTCCGCACGAGAAACAATCGATAGATATGTAGATTCCCGAGAATAAAACCACGCGTATAATTTATAGGCCGCTCCAATGCGCTCACTTCGAAATTCACCAGAACTAGTGTGTCTCAGTTCCAGCGAATGGCCCACCGCCGACAGACCAATTAGTCAACTTTTGAAACAACATGCGATACATCGCCATTTAAGCATCCTCGTCCTCCCTAGAACGAGTCCTTGACGACGGCATTGTTTCGCCCGGATCCCGACGATCACTTCACCCCATCTTCAAGATCTAAGCAACGTCGCGCGCCGATAAAAGGAAACCCAATCCTTTTGCTCACGGTGTTTCCCTTTCGCAATCGGCCAGCCTTCCCACCGGGACTACAAACCGGGCCCGTGCTACCTTTGGCGAAATCCCCACCGGAGTGTGCATCCGCCCGATCCGCAGCGCAAAATGGCAGAAGTCGTGCACGTAAAGACGCGTTTCATGTACGTACGGCCGGGCTCGGGACCGCTACAGAGTGTCGCCGAGGGCACACATGGAAAGCTTCGGCTCAAAGCGACGCGCCGATGCGCGGACCAATAAATATCGGGAAGGCTTTCGTCTACGGTGGTCGCCGTGTAGCACGGCCTACCACTACGGGACTGGCTCGATCCCGCACCGGCAGCGCGCCGGCAACGCGAGCGAGAAAACATGTTCCTGATACAGATTAATAGCCATTTTAACACGGCCCCGGCAACACGGACGACGGACGATCGTGCCACGAAAAACCGATAATGAATTAGCAATACTACACCTTTGGTGTTATTAATAAATGATTGTTTTTAACATTCCAAACCCTCGGCCACGAGGCTATTTAGAGCCGCTGAGGGAACCGGCCGATGAGTGCATAAATTAATATTTGTTCTGCATAAATCATCAAATCACTCTAATAAATTATTTAATCTTTGTTATGTTGGCACCACACATACACACACACGAGTGAGCGCGTTGCATATTAGGACCGTACTCCTTTCGAGCCTCCCACGGGGCCCGACCAATGAGCCGCGTACCAAATTGTATCGACTTAACACGGTCCCGGTGTTGACCGCCACCATCACTCGGCCCCGGGGCTCCCCGAGCCGATCCAATTCAGAAGTGATCAACCGAGTGCCCTTTGCATGTGTGTGATAGTGCGACCTCTTCAGCGTGGATGGATGAAGCAGTAACACCTTTGATCGCGTTTTCGCTTTTCTCGCGGCCCCCACACACGTAACGTACACGGGGCTGAGTCGAGTGGCCAGAGTCTGCACACGATGCTTTCAACGAACACTGCGAGCCATGCGGCGGCTCTCGCTGCCCGGGTTAGCATTAAAATGTGTCATATATCATTCCGGCAAGGCGGCGGCGGCGGGTTAAGCTTCTAGTGGGGCGACGAAAGCAGGCTCCTCCCGCAAAAGGCTACGTCACGTGCTCGCTCCCGCGGACCAAAGCCCAATGAGACAGTCAACGTTGAGTGAGCGCGACAAGATCTCGTAAATCTCGCCGGCGATCTCCTTTCGGCGCTGGGGCGGCGTTGGGGGAGCATAAATCAGAAAGGATGCAACTGATGAAAACGAGGGCGGCGGCGAGAGAGAGAAGGAGAGAGTCCGGGGTCGGAGACAGGACATTGACATGATTCTTGGGACGTAATTTTCTCGAACTCGAACCCAGCCATCGTGCTGCTGCTGTTGCTGCTGCTGCTCCTGCTGCACCACATCGATACCAATGACACTGTTTTTTTTTCTCCACCCTGCATGTTCGTCTTTTTTAGGCGAGGATCGTTCGTGCGCTATCTTGTTACCTTACCGATCTGTCGTGGTGGATTCCGCGGAAAACATTCTGTAATAAAGCATATAATGAGAGAAACATTGAGGATCGAGCGTCAACCGGCGGGACCGGCAAGTCTGTCGCAGTTTTTTTAATTCTTCCCGCCTTTCCGGCCAGACGAACGGAACGAATGGAACACGGCGGGTCTACGTATGCATAACGAAGTAAAAATCATAAAATTGGACAAATGCTGATTTCATGTAGCATGGAGCACTGATTCCGGTCTCGGATGCCGTTGCTGCTGCTGCTGCTGCCGTTGCTCGTCATCTGTATGACAATTTCCACGAACTTTTTATAGTCGTGAGAATAATGTTGCCACGGTGGATGGATCATACACATTTTATGGCTCTACGAATTCCAAACGAGCAGACCGCGTCGCTTCGTTGGGCAGAGCGTATTGCAGATCATCGAGGATCATCGTTCCTCAATCTTGAGGCACATAAATCGCCCCAAAACGTGGCGCTCGGGGCCGGAAAGTGGACCAGCAGGCTTTCCCGTCGTAAAACTTATTAAACTGTCAATTTCTATTCCACAAAAGAAAACACACACACATAAACCACTGTTTACTGGAGCACTGGAGCCCCTTCCGACTATAATCATCCTTAGTTCGGCGCGTATTTGCATGATGGCTTTGCGATCACGGCGCAAACAAACCTCGCAGCCTGCAACATTTTCGCGCTCGATCGCAAAATGGACGAAATTAGTCGCGCTTCATTTTGCACGGCTGGGCCGAGTCGGTGGTCCGAGCACCGGCCGATCTTCGATCACGTATCGGCGCGAAAACAAACCTCACGCGCGCGCGCGCGCGCACCCAGTCCCCTTTGATGCCGGCCGATGGAACGAATCGGTGGAAAAACAACGTGTAACGCCGGAGTGGCCGGGCGCGCCGGAGCATCACGTGCCCGATCGATGTCAATCTGCGGTGATTGGCGTTGAAAAATGTTTCCATCTCCAGTGCCCAGGTTGCCCGGAGGCGTCCGGCTGAGCCTGCACGTCTGTACACAGCGCACCCGGATCAAATGACAACAGCCCATCCCGGCTCGGCTTAGCAAAGGCGCGCAAATAATCGTAAATATCATTTTGAGGCTCTCCCTTCAAGCCGCAGCCCCCCGGGGGAGAAAACGGACTCGCCCGGCTGGAGCCAGGGGTACAGGCGAATGCAAATAAATCTGCAACTATAATATCATTACAAACATCAATAAATATGAATTTAATCCGATGAGTGAAACTAATTTTTAATGCAAATCTCGTGGTAGATCGGTTTATTGTTCCATCATGGCATCGACTAGCCGTGCACGGCCGTAAGACGCACACGGCTCGCGAAGTCACTCGAAGTTGCCTCCTTCTGGTGGCCCTCGCGAAACCCGCTGCCCCACTGTTTGGTTTTCTGTTCGGTAAAATTGATTATGACGGTGCAACGGGGCTGCAATAGCTGCAGCCGATCGGCGGTGTATGATTTCGCGTGATAAATGCAATTCCAAAGCGTACCGTGTGCACCGACGACGCTTCCAGTGACACTTGCGTCTCCAATTGTTAGCCATTCGCGTTGGGCTGCAAGGAGGAAGATAATGATTTTATTTATTTTCCCTTGTGCTCGATCACAACATTCGACCGTTTCCCGTGGAGCCGGGAGTGTAATGAGAGTGAAAAGAGAAACTCAGTCAGGCCGAACCAATGCGGATGCATTTCGAATCCGATCGGGCTGGCACGGGCGTTCGATCGGGTACGATAAATCGCAACGGCATTAGGCCGCTTCCAATTGCGAACGATTTGCAATTTGTGCCTTACGTTGTGTGGTGTTTTATGTTGAAAATTCATTTCGTGACTCCTTTGGACCAACCTTGCGCGAGAAGAATAGGTTCGCGCGCGCGCGCGTGTAATAATTATGCCCGCTTCCGCTAGCTAAGAACGCAACATAAAATAACTCACTCCCCCATGATGAATGGATCTGCAGCCCGGGCCTTTCGTACGAGGAAAGTCCCATAACTTATTCGCCCGGGTACGCGCCCGGCTGTGTGTATTCAATCATAGTGGAGAAGGAAACAATACGAATCTAAAGCACCAGCGGCGTGTCTGGCGGCGTTAAAGTTTATGCTCCGCGCCGGCACCTCAAACTACATCGAAACGTTCCCCTTTTCGGGGTGGCTCGGGCCAAAAGCCACAGCCATTGAGCATTATTATCAGCCGGGCCACATCTCGGTGGCCAGTGAAGCGCAAATTGAACAACGAACCAGCCCGGGTCCGCGCGGGTGCGAGCTAATCCGAACGGATTCCCGGTTGTTGACGAACGACTTGCAATGGCTTCCTCATTACAATATTTACCCCCCCCCCACCCCACCTCCCTTTTCCCGTTCCGACGGCAGCAACATGCAAGCGCGCGGCAGAAAGAAAACGGTAAAGAAAAGCGCGACGCGGCACAAAGAATGGGAGCCTCGACAAGCTGCCGAACGCACCGTTCCAAAGTAAACTTTACTAATCGCCCGCACTCGCGCTCGCCCCTCCAGTGCATGAAACAACATGCCGCAACACGGGCAACACGGGCAACGTCCCGCGTGATCGTGGCAAGGGGATGAAGAAAGGCTAAAAATCAGTAATAGTTTCGGTTGGGTTCGTTTTTAATTTATTAGTTTTATTTTTATATATTCATACACTATTAAAAACATCCACCCGTGGTTGCCGGTGTCGCCCGACTTTTCGCACCATTTTTCCCCCCAAACAAAGAAAATACAGACAGCACACACACACACACACAGAAACAAGAGTGAAGCGCGAAGCACAGAGGAAAGAGATGGGTGCAAGATAAATGAATATCAAAGCCGAGTGAAACACCGCACCAACGGAGCAACAACGAGACAACGACGCTGACGACGATGTAGACCATTTAAGCCATTAGCCATTGTGTGTTGCGCATCGTCGAAGAAGTGTCGAAAATGGCCCGCGGCTTGTCGCATGCCATCGCGCCGCCATCCTCCCGGTGATGCTGCCCACCGCACAGAGCCGTAGGCAAAATGCGCCCTGCTCCGCAGGAACAATAGTCCATAGATTTGATGACGAGGAAATGGTGCTCGCCAAACCGGGCGCACTAGCCAGCACGATGAAAGGTGCGATTGCGCTGATGGAGTCTCGGGGACCGGGGCGTGAGCTTTTCCCCGTGCAAACGACCGACGCCACGCGATTTACTCATTTCGATTGGTGGCCAACTCTTCCAAGGCCAAGTTCGCGACCGGGTGCACCGGGAGACAATAGCAGGAATCTGATCAACACGATCGTGCGCGATGCGTCCGTATCCGGTCCTAGTTCCGACACCAAGCCGTGCCTCGCTCGAATAATTAACCCAACCAGATCATCCGATCTCGCGAGCGCGCACCCGTTGTGGAAAGAGGCCGAGAAATGGCGCACATTGAGCGAGGAAATCAACGATCATCTCGGCCTGATAGGGAGCAGACGCGCGCTCGCACACACTCACACACCTTGCCCGTACTTCCCTACGTGAAGATCTGCGCGGGCTTGTTTAATGCTTAATTTTTCATTCAAACTCGACAAAACTGTATACCGCGGCGGGGTGTAGATTAAAAATTTGAATTTCCCTCCACTCACAAGTTCTACTTCCAGCTGATAGAGCGTCGCCCCCAGCCGAAAGCGTCCGTGCGAGGGGCAATAAAATTAAAATTAATGTAAATGGTGTCGTTGCTTTTGAATCAAAGATTGGTTTCGGAAGATACTCAGAGCTGCAGTGAGTTATATTTCTGCACCCTCGCCCCAAGACCAAGAGGGGGAAGGGGGAACACACACACACACACACACACTTGTCGGACATTTTTCCAGCGGCAACGCAAGCGAAGAGATAAAATTAAGTGTAACGAAAACAATGGTTTAGTAATCATGCCATCCCAGCCCGGTCAGCGGGAAGAAATTAAAGCAGACCGGGAGGGACTCCCGGCGCACAGGTGATAGGTGATCTGGGCGCGCGCCCTCACCTGCGGTCCGTCCCTTCGGCGATTGAATTCGGCAGCACTTTCCTTCGGAACGGACGCATCCGTTCACGGGAGCTGCGTTTTCTCACATTTGAATTACAAATACGCGCGGGCGCGCCCGCGCTCGCGCTCGTATCGGACGCGGATGTATAAAATCTTCATTTACAGCTGGTGGCCGGAGCCACGGCTTATCGTAAATGAAGCTTGACCTTCTTTTCGGGCTCCTGTCCGGCCCTTTCAAAGGGTGTGTGTGTGTGTGTGGGTTGAGCTCCGAACTAAACGGTGCCCTTTGCTGCACTGCTTCTTATTGGACTGTGACAACTTCACCTCGTTTGTTTTGGTTAAATGAAACACAGCCCCAGACGCCCCTTGTTAACGTCCAAATAATGTATCTCTCGGAGTCGGATTCGCTTTGCTGATGATCGATCGTACCGAATGGTTTTTCGGGAGTGCGAGGAGTACGCCGGCAACTAAATCATTGCCCGGCGTAAAACGGTGATCATTAGACGATCGTTCTGGGATGTTTGAAAATAAACTCCCGCCGCCACGATCGCTTCGCCCCGGTGCGTTGCACTGTAAACTAGCGCACATTTTATGGGCACTAAAATCATTTCCTGCGCTCCGATGATCGACGACACGGGCCGCCCGGAACATGACCGCGTCGCGTACCGTTCCTGCGGCACGATCAGACCCAACTTCGCCGCGAGTGTAGCCATGCCGGCCCGTATCGCTCATTAAAATTGCCATTGCCGGTGCTCACACATCGATCGGCGCGCATCAGGATCTAACCCGGGCGCGGGAGGGACTCTCAGAAGTTTGCGCCGGGGCGATCGTTCGCCTCCACTTCTCTGTGATCTTCGCTGTTTGTGTGTGTGGCTGAAGCCCCGGCGGTCTCTTTATTCTCGCGCCGCTCAAATATCCTCGGCACGCGAGAGGGAGAGGGAGACGATTATTTGTGATTGTTTTTATTCATGCCCGAAGAAAAAACGTTATTTGAAGAACAGTTTATTGCCGAACCGCGCCGAATCCGATTTCAATTCCGGTTTATTTTGGTGTTTATTTATTTATTTTCCTTCCAAACTCATTGCCTTCTGCCGGGGACCATCGCTCGATGAGAACCGCGCACCGTGCGTACTTAATTGCCGTCTACTTGCTCGGCCGTACCAGTTCCGAATGAATGAAGCTGCGCCCCCACACCGCAGGACAATCAAATCTGTTATAAGGCTCTCTTCCATGCAGGTTGAGTACGCCGAAGGATCACCTGACCGGCGAGGTTTCGAGGAAGTCTTAAACCACAATCGTACCCTAGAGGCTACTTACACGTACACCTAAACCAACACGCTCGTTTGCACAGTGATAAGAGATGCTGAGAGATGCAATAACACCGCGTTACCGACACTAGCTGCAGCTGGAAACAGGAAAAGCCACCCTTGTGAGGCCCGCCGTAATGCGCTTATCACATCGTTGAGGATCGCGACCGCGTCCACGATCCTCGCGCTAAACCTGTTTGGCCGCCCTGCACCGCCCCGACCGGCCGTCTCATGAATGAAAACGCGCGAAAGGACGCTTCGGTGCCGTGGGGCCCCGGACCGGAGCGCGTAAGTCTCGCTTTATCTATTTACAGGCTAATTAATAACACTCCATGGCGTGTTTTTATTTGTTTCGATATCTGATTCCGATCTGTGCGGTGGCGATCGCGCGCTGGAGGTCCCGGGCTCGATCGGCCGTGCCGTGCAGCGTGCTCCGCACTGCGTACTGCCGCAAATGTCCCAGTGAGAAGAGATTGCGCCGACCGTATTGATTTATGATTAATGATCGACGATTTATAAGCTCCGCGGTGGGGCCATGTTTCCGCTCCGCCCGGGGCCGGTCTCGTGGAAGGAGGGGGGGTTCGGCTCGTGCTACCGTTCTATCCCCCACGACGGCCTTTCATCCTACACCCCTGGGGTGGGCCTCGCACTCGGATAAAGGGTTTTTATTGAATTAACATTTGAGAATGAGGCTCGGCTTTCTTCTTTCACGCTGCTTCCACATTAATCAGCTTACGCGGCAGTGGGTGGGTGGAGTAGAACGGTAGCTAGCGCGGGCGATCAATAAAACAACCCCGGCAGAGGGACGTTAATAACCTTAAACAAATTGCAAAACGATGCACGGGCCGAGCGGGTGAACTGGAAATAAATATTTGTTTGACATGCAACCGTGGCCGGCGGCATGCGATTTTATGTTTTGAAACTTTTGCACCATAAAACCGTTGTGTAAGTGTACCTTCAGTTTTTCACCCGGTGCAATGTACTTCCATCCTGGCGCGCGCGTTGGAATTTTATGATCAGCCCAAGCCACACCACACCGGTCGTGATTAATCGCTACCTTTCAGGAAACTATTTTAATCACCATTTTCGCACCAGTTTTGATCGCCAGATCGCGCGGTTTAGGATAACGCACTTATCTCCGGCTTGCAACGGCCCGCTCTGCAGCACCGATCGCCGGCAGCAATATCGGCATGCGCAAGCTTGCGAGCTTTGCAGCGAAACGCATACCACGAGCAAACGCTCGCACTCACCGCAAGAATCAATCAAAAATTTGCCTATATAATTAAACCGATCTTCGAGCGCGAACCGCGAGATCGGGCTGCGGCGTTTGCGGCACAGCACAGTCCTTGAAATTGAGTATCCCGCCCAGATCCCTTTCGACCGACCGACGCGAAGGATCCACGGTCGAAGCCACTCCGATCTCGGCCAGCGCGTTCCGTGCCTCGAACTATTTAAAGGGCGTCATCTGCCCATCCAGCAGCAGCAGCAGGAGCAGCAGCAAAGGCAGCGTGGTGAACAAAAGAATAATTCCATCGAAATATCACTGGCCGATGGCCCTTTGAATGGCACAGGATTAAGCAAAGTGGTCTAGACGTCAAAAAGGGACCGGGAACGATGGCTGCAACCGATGAGCCGAGGTGCAGCAGCACAAGAGATAAAACACATCCCTATCCCCCCACCGAGCTCGCCTTTTGCCGAAATACAGGCGAGAGAATAAAAAAAACCCTCCGATCCGACGGACCCGTTCACGTCATTGTCAGTGCTGTCGTCCGCGCGTCTCGGGCCAAAAAGTTATTATTTTCGTTCGACTTCTGGCCGATTTCGGAAACCGATCCGGGGAGGAAATCATGGAGCTAACTACAACAACAGCGAAAAAAAAACCATCAAAGGCCGCTCGGCCTCGAAGCAGGAAGTCTGCGAGCTGTCGGACAGAAGGAAGATTGCAATTTTCTTTCACCGATCAGCAGCACCGATGCATTTTGCGGCCTGCTGCTGCTGCTGCATGCAAGAACCGTATGCACAGCCGAGCGAGGTCGAGCGAGAGATTCCTCGCGGCTCTCCTTCGAAGAGGGTCGGCCGCATTCTTCGGGCGGATGTTTGCGTTGGTCGTGAAAAGCGTTTAATTGCAACCTGTCAATCTGAGGGATGAAGTCAGCAACAGAAGGACCGAATGCATGAGGGCATAGATTCGAAAAAAAGCAATTTCGCGAATCGTTCGAGCAAGTCGTCAAATACAATATCAGCCAGTGGCACCAAAGCCTCGTTTGGAAGGCATTACAGCTAGCTGCGCTTCTAATAGCTTCGATCGATTGGAGGAAAGCGCATCAAACTACAACAGCTTTCAATTTCAATAACGTTCTCACAACCGAGACGGAGTAAGGCACGCAGCAGATTTCCAAAGAAACATAAACTTTATGCGTTCAATCCATTCCTTCGCCGTCTCCCCCGAGGTCGCAGTACGACGATTTACGCGAACGTGACAAAAATTGATCTCCCGATAGGTTCCCACGATCCACGCGATCGACAGTGGAACAAATAAATTAAGCTTCCCCGGCAGCGACAGCTCGCGCTCCCCGCCCGCGGAGCCCGGAGCCGTCAAAGAGCTGTGAATGTGATTAGTATTCGCCGTCCGTCGCGCTCCGTTATGGTAAATTATTTATCGATTGCGGCGGTGATAGTGACCAAAACAGTCGAATTTTGCGACAGTTTAAAAATCACGTGGTCTGACGAGCTACGAACGATCGAACCGAATCCCAGGTTGGCCCACGAGCGACCCAGCTGGTGATTTAGCATTTCCGCGTCGATCGTGATTCGACCACATGGGAGGGTCATAAACTACACCGGGTTTTCGGTTTGGTTTCGGGCGCGTTGCGACCGATTAAAAACTCCCACAATCTTTCACAACTCCGGTGGGGAATTAGCGGCGCATACTAACCAGTCTACAAATGCCACATGGGCTTGGGTCGTAAAAGCACAATGAGCTCATTCTTGGGACTTTGTTTTTCGATTAAAAACGAAAATTGCACTTGCAGCTGATGCAGCTCCGATATCGTAAACTCCGATCGCCTACCCTACCATCGTTACGTGGTGATACTATTGATGCGGCGAAGAAAACCCATCGCATATTAACGATCGTCGTATTGCGAAATAATCACAAAATTATAACCCACTCAGAACACAAGCTGCTTTCAGATGAGAGCGCCTTCAGATTGAGTGATTTGGACAAACAGAGCGATCGGCACGCAGCCAGCTTTGATCAATCGAACCGATGCCGTGCGTAGCCGAGAAACAGTGAGCATATTGTTGATCAGAATGGTTGCTCTGATCGTCATGTTCGCCCCGGGCGGAATTATGGGGATTATGATGCCGATGGCGTGGACGACGACGACGATGATGATGATGATGATCGTGATTAAACAACAAACTCGCACTCGCGT
Organism: Anopheles dirus; assembly: GCA_000349145.1. Lineage (NCBI taxonomy): Eukaryota > Metazoa > Arthropoda > Insecta > Diptera > Culicidae > Anopheles > Anopheles dirus. The sequence goes on from KB672979.1 coordinate 2,746,166, forward strand.
GTTTGAAACGCACCGCCGCGCCGGCTGACTTACGGGCTGAAGTGCAACTTAAGACGCGAGCATCTCCTTCACATGCTCACTCCATTCCCGGCTACTGTTTAATTTTTGTTTATGCTTTCTCGTTGCGCACCGCCGCCAGAATCGAGTGCGGCGAATAATCAATCTGTGATGTGTGTTTATGCTGTTGATTCACCCGGCTCGGCCCCAACCCAAACCCGGCCCGGCCGCGGGAATCGATCGAACCGCGCGATCGGCCAGCAAACGGTGGCAACTCGCGAACCCGGCATCGCGCGGCCATCGTAAAACACCGCAGCGTATCCGTAATTGAGGAATTAAGCTCTCGGATCGGAGCGGGCCACATGTGAATGTTCGGTCCCTTTACCCTACGAGACGCGTTTAGCGCGAGGTGGAGCTGTTTCTGCGGCGGAACCAACCGCGGCGACTACACATGATTGATGATAATAACGCAGCTGATGATGGCGACGATGACGATGCAAAGCGAACGCGCGCGCGAGAGAGAGAGAGAGGAAACAATCGAAATCAGCCGAAAATTGGATAAACACCCGTGTGCCCTACAGTGTGCTCCGCGATACGATAGCCGCGGCCCAGATCGCCGGTAGCCAGATCCCGCACCGGGAGTGATTCCGGGAATGATGAATTTCTGCTTTCTTCTTCCGCAAGACCTGCGACCCGGGATGTGTGGAGTATGTGCGGCCAAAGCGGAAACTTCAGACTCCCGGACGGTGCTACCAGCGTATGGAGGGCGAGCTTGGTTTGAAGATCGATTGATTGCCGGCACTTGCAGAATCCAATCATTCCGCTCCAGGCCGGCTCAAGCTTCCCCAGACTTTACGCTTAATATAATTTATTACATATTATTTGATTATGATCGACTGTCAAACGGGCAGTGGCGGGCGGGCCACTTGACGTGCGCTGCGCCATCGTCGCCATGCGTCACGGCGTGCGAACCGGTCGGACGTGCGATAACCAGCCCCTGGAGCAGTCATAATTGCTGCCGTTTGATGATTTGATTTTTTGTTTCTGACGTGCTCATTGCGTGCCGCGCCGTGCGGCGTTGGCGCAAGCGAGGCGCAAAAATCGAGTGAACCGGTTGACGCAGCTGGAGTCGATCGAATTCGTCTCCCCCCCTTTTCCGAAGCAATAACCGGCAGCAACGTTGTCCGGCCGGAATGATTGATCGCCACCCGGGAAAATGTTGACCATACCGTACGCGGCCTGGCGTCCCGAGCGGCAGGCTCCCGGTCGGTGCTCCTCATAACTTCTCACATTATTGATCGATTATGGAAAAACTCGCTTCTAATTTGTTCGCTTTCCCTGAACCCTCCCCGCCGGTGCCCACCACCCGGTTGCAATCGGGGTCGAGCGATTGGTAACGGTCAAACAGTTAATTACATTCCGACACAACAGCCGACGCCGGAACCCTTTTACCGAAAGGGTCGGTCACGAGGCAGGAAAATCGAGGGATAAGAAGCTGGAATCAATCAAATCCACCTCCGAATATATATCGAATATCAACCGATGTGGCATTTTGACACATTTCCCCTTGTTGTGCGCAACCATTCCGGCCGGTCCGAGCCCAGCCGTCAGGGACGCCCCACGGGTGAATGGGCAAAGAAGAGTCTGACACCGCCTGGTGTACCGCGGGTCGAAAAGGAAGAAACAGTGAATCTCGTCAGAATCGAACCCACAACACACACACACACGCGCGCGGTACGAAACGCCGCTGGCGAATAACGCTTCGGAACGAAACGCCAATCCCGAGGTGGTTGAGTATCATTTTTTGATTAGTTTTCATTTTAACTGTCAACTCCGTCCATCCCTCCATCACCGTTCACGTGGCCGCTCGCCCGTCATTCGGTTCGAAAGGGATGTTCGCCTCCGTTGCATCCTATCCCCGTGTGTGTACCGCGGTCGATTCCGTGATCCGCCGTGAGTGAGCATCTCGGACACCGGGGAGATACGGACGTCGTGCCGCCTCGGTCACGGTAGGGCACACGGATCCCCTTATTCGATCCGATTCGATGCTGATCTTTTTCCGTAATTAAACTGTCGAAATTGATTCTCCTTCTGTCCCGGCTGCCCGGCCACGGACCGCAGCGCCCGTCGATGCCCGCGCAAGAAATGATTATCGTACCGAGGATGGAAGGATCCGCGGATGGAACGCGTGATCATGCGCGATCGAAGGTGGACCCATAGGTCGGCTGGCGAGCTCCCTCCGATGGCCCGCGGTGATTCGTCCGAACGATTCGTCTCACCGTCTCTCCGGTCCGGGCTGCAGAACGATCGTGTTTGATCGCTTATGACGTTTTTGTTCGTGGCTTAGTCTTCTCCGAACCATCTCCCACGGTCATCCGTTCAGAAATTGACATCTTCGCCATTTCACGTGTGCCTTTCGGGGAAGATTAGAAATTTTGCAGGCTTGTACGATTACGCATGTAAACCTTTGATCGCATGACAGCTTAAATACAAATCTTCACGGATCCGTTCAAGACTTGATTATTGCACATGATGTTCAGAAGTGACTAGAGAGAAATGTAATACAAAGACACAAGCGAAGGACGAAGTGTGCATCTTTTCCAAAACAAGCCAATTCATTTGTTTATTAGAGCACGACCTTTCGGAAGACTTACATCGCTAAATGACAGCTGTAGGAGTGCCTAACATTTCAATTAGAGTAACGTTTATCGTGTGCGTGTGCTTGAGCGAACCTCGCTGACGAAGCAGCTTCCACGTGCCCTTTACACCGCGCAGAACTTGGCAAGGAGTCATTAGAAAACGTGTCTCCTGCTTCACGGTGCGCAAAAAGAAACAGTGCTACGAGCGACCGCACTATTTACCGTTTAAAATTCCATCACTTCATCAAAGCAAACCATGACCACGAGATCTTGCTCGAGATCACCCAGCGGGACGAAACCTCGCCGTTTCTAGTCAAGCTGGCGTGGCATCGCAACGTTGACCACTTGCTGTTCGCCACCACGACGACTTGGCTTCCCCGTGGCTTGCCGTGGAAGCTGGACCGAACTCACGGTGGCAGTGGCTGGACTGAATTATAAATTATAGAAAACAAACAAAAACAAACCCACTGCACACACACACACATACACACCCAAGTGCTCTTCGGGCGGGGTTGATGACGTTCCGGAGTTCGGGATGGGCCGGCGTTGTGGTCACTGTCGCCCGTTCCATGCCGGCGAAGAACGACTTCTTCTTCAGCCAGCGGGCACGAAAGTGGCTCGGTTGACAGGGTGCGAGTGGTACGAGTAGGTGAGTACGAGCAGCCGACCCGAAGTAAGACATACAGAACGGTTCTAACAACATGCCTCCTCGAGCGGCCCACGAGAAGACCTTGCCAAGGCAGCAACATCCCCCGGCGACGACGGTGTGTGGGCGCGCAAATGCATCGCGTTTCCGACCGAAGCCCCCGGGGACTGTTTATCATAATCACTTACACAAACAAATAATGGAACGGTTAAACAAATCAATAATATTCAGTTCTGGAGTGTGATGCAAACACGGCACACAGCACCACAAACGCGTCTCGTCGGTCGGTTGTGAAACGGATGCAAGCGAGAGAGAGAGAGGGAGAGAGAATGCCCCGTGAACGGAAGGCATCGAGCATTGATTGACCATCGACCGAAGAAGGAAGAAAGGTCTTATGCAAGCTAATGCAATTGAAATCGCATCGCCTTCTCAGGTAGGAGTCCTTTACCCGACGGTGATCAAGGGTCGCCCGTCGCTCGGCCGAGGCCCCGGCCGACGGAATGAAGGACACTTCAGAGACACATATTAAATATTTGAAAATACCTCAACGACATTTTTCCTCCTTCGGTTGGCACAGTTGACAATTTCTCGTGGTATTTCTACGTAGTTGGTAGTTTTTTTTCTTCTCTCTCGTTCCCCTGCTCGCCCGAAGAGCGAACACGATCGAACATAAACATGTGTTGCGCCTCACCACTGCCGTGTGCGGCTCTTGAGAGACGTTTGTGTTATTGTTTGTCAATAATGTAAGCGGCCTGTCGAAGTAGCTGTATCGCCCGGGCTGTGCCGGCCGGGTGACGAGCAACCGAGACGGATGACAATACTCGAGGGTCGGGCTCGGTGGCTTAAGGATCCGTCCCTTCCATTCAATCAAACACTTGAAATCCTTTTCTTGAGAATCTCTCCCAGCGGCTGTTGTAGGTGGCGGTTTTCCCGATGATAAGGGTAGAAGGGCCGGCACGCATAGGGTAAGCAAGAGGGAAACAGGCATCGGCTGAAGTGGAATTAGACTTGACAATCCGAGGATTTTTGTTTTCAATCAAAATAGCTCGATGTGTGATTGGAAATTCTCCTTTCATTGTTTGCTGTTTTTCTCTGTCTCGCTGTCTCCCTTACCCGATGCCCCGCAAGGGCCGTTGTTTCCAATCTACCTTATGCAATCGTCGCGGGACGCCTGCTTTGTTGGGTTGGTCGGGTTGCCAGTGGCAATAGCTCGCTACTATCGATTGATTAATCCTTCCCTTTTCTTTGAGAACGCTTTGTGGACGACTCTTTAAGTTTTTTGTGCGCTCCACCTTTCAGATTATCGTTTGCAGCTGTTCACGTAGCCATATTTGAGTGATGTTATAAACGAGTTGGAACACAAAGACTATGTAAATGTTCTACTCTGATTTAGAACATGAAACACCCTGTCGACGCATTCCTCCCGGCACTTTCCTTCACAGATGCTATAGGTCCAACACGAGCTCACTGGCAGCGCTCGCTTATTGACAAATCGTATCGTAAACCACTCGGAGGTGCGCCAATGAAAATCGAAACAGCAATATTAACAGCATCATAAAAAGGCGCGCTTTAAGCGCACCGATTAACAGCGGGCACAAGACAAATATCGCCGGCGTAATAAATGGTCAATAATAATTTATAATCCACCGAAAATCTATAATCGATGTGGGGGGTCCGTCCTACAGCCCAACGACAGTGGGCGCACGGGTGTACCACTCTGGCGGAGCAGGGAGACGGAAGAAAAACCCACAGCCAACCTTGTTCCTTTTCATTTTTTTTTTTGTTATTCCAGCCCGATTCATTTTTATCCCTTCCGCTACCGTTTCATGCAAACGATCAATTCTGTGCTTGTTTTCGAACGGTTTGAAAATGCGACCGCACCGCACGTGGTTTCGTGGGGTTGCCCGCCACCGCACTCACGGCAGGGTCTTCCGGAACTGGCTGGTCTTGCTGCTGACCGTTGACCGTGGAAGAAATGGGCGCGCGGTCGTGAGCTTCACTTCCAGCTCAGTTCCAGTAGCTGTTTTCCGTTTATTGTTAATATGTAAAGTGCCTTCGAATCACGGAGCGGCGGTTTGTTTGTGTTGGGGAGAATGTTGGCTGCCACTGCTGCTGTTTTAGTTATTATTTATTTAGTCCAGACCCAGGACCAGTTCTCCCGCCTGTCCCACGTATCTTCGCCACCAAAACCCACAGGCCTACTCGAAACGTGACCTCGACCGGCTCGCTACTCACCGACCGACCGGAATGCCCCACCATTAATCATTAGGCTTATTACGCTCCTGGAACGGTTACCAGCCGAAGGTGTGAGTGGAGGAATAGAGATGACAACTCCGGCAGAAGATGGGTGGACGCCGGTGAAGGCAATGATCGCGAAACAGCTGGTTTCAGGCGCAAAACGGAACGCGAATCCAGAACACCCGTCGCCTAGAACGACCACCGACAGATAATATCATGCTGATAGCAAATTTGTAATCCCATAGTATTGACCACCACCACCACCACCAACAGGTCGAGTTCCGTAAGAAGTGATCCCACAGGAAATGGGAAACCATGAGCGCTTAGCATTTATTTTTGCTCGAAACTACCTTCCACCTTCAGGCAGAAGCTCGTGCGACATAGCTACTAGCGACATCTAGTGCCTTAAAGCCGCACCAGAAGCGGACAGACGCGGGCGTTCGTAGTTACGAAGGAATTAGCAGCGAAGAAATCGATTTCTTGCTTTTCTTTTCCTACGTTCGACCCGCTGAGAGTGCACAATATTAATGATATCATTATAATAAATCAATTTAATTAATTGATAATTACCATTCGCGGTTCGAACGCGGTGGATGTTGTCTCCTCCTTAATGCTGGTGGAAGCAGCGCTCTCTAATCGGTCGCCATAAATCGTGCCGTGATTTAAAACTATCGATAGTTTCGTAACTCTGGCTGGTGCTGGCTGGCCCATTTATCATTAGTCAGAAATGCAAATTGATATCGGAGTGCCATAGCTTATGAGTGCCACAGCATTGGTTCGAATGGGAAAATCAATAACAAACACAGTGCATGATAGTTTTTTTTCGCTTCTTCATGGTAAGTGAATAAAATGGAAAACGAAACGGTCGTGCGGAAAAAAGCTCCAAATCGGTTCACCTTTGCCCGAGCGTGACTCGTCTATTTTGGTTTCAACCAATCGAACGTTTCGATGGCGCTTCCGACGGACTACATACGTTTGGCAGCAAACACATAAAACCCGTCGGAACGCCCCCCAGCATGCGGCATGATTCATCGAGCATGATGGAAACGATCAACCGACCGAAAGCCCGACCCGTGCGAAGAGAGGAAAAGCGCACGGAATTGATTTTATGTTTATCGATTGAAAACTGACCAACCGAGTCCATCAACCGGGCCAGCGACATGCGTTCCACACGCTCAGGGGCTGTACCGTGCGAGTGAAAGGCGTGCCGTTGCGATGATTGTTTCACGTTCGATCCCGGCGCACTGAACGGGTTGGAATCGATGATGTGGAAAAAGCACTGCAATGCACCGTACATCGAAGACGCAGACCGAGATGGAGAGAGCAAGAAAGAGAGAGAGAGAGAGAGAGAGAGAGAGAGAGAGTAGGAATTAAAACGAAACAGAGAATGGTTTTCAGTCTCGGAGTGCGGAGTGAAAAACTCGGCGGAGTTGAAAGAAAATGAAGGATGTACATCGTTGGAAAACAAAAACAAGTTGGTGATAGTACTAGGAATAGTTTAAACTAATATAAATCGTTCATTTCCATTTCTATTCACTATTCTAATCTTATGTTAACAAGCACACCATTCCATCCTCTTCTGTCTTTTTTCCCATCAGCCTACTCCGTTAACCACTGAGCTCATCCTCACACCGGGAACGTGTGAAACAAAACGATCTTGGTAGGCTTTGGGATCATCCGCTCCATCATCCAAAGTGAAACAATAAACCACCCCGTAATTTATCGTATCGAAAAAGCCCAAACTCCAAAACACACCAAGACCCACCAACTGCGGGACCGATACATAAATGACATAAATCAAATGATTATAATCAAATATCAAGCGCTAATGGGCAATAAAACTAATTTATAGACATTGATTTTTAAACAAATGGAAACGAGCGCTCAAACACACGCCGAGGTCAAGCGACCTTGGATCTGGCCTATTCAACCCAATAAAAAATCGTCTTCAGCTGACCCACAGCGCCGTCAACGTCTGAGGGTTTCCGTCACACGTTGTGATACGCTTGCGGAACGGAGAATAAAATCGACCCGAGACCATTACCTTCAATTGACAGTATTATCGGCAGTGCATTCGACCAGTACACTTGCGGCATCGACCAGTTCCAGTGTCGAAGTATCTGTTAGGTGGTCTATCAAATACCAACTTCTAAAAGAAGAAAAAAAACAGGAAGCGACAAAAAACAAAATAACTTCTTCGGGATCGTCTCAGAATCCGCTCAAACGGCGCCCATAAAACGATCCCTCGACAGGTTTCTCGAACCCTCGACAGCCCCGTCCGGCCGGTTGGACTTGTAAGACGATTTTATTGACTTTTCGTCTCCATCGATCGGCTCGGATCGTGACGGGCCCCGGGGTTGATGTGTGTTGATTTACGATCGCTGATAAACCGGTCATTTTCAGCTCGCCCCTACAGCCTGCACACATAAACTGCAGCTTAAGTGACTCGCCGCAGAACGGGTACGGTGCACACAATTTTAATGAAGTGATTGCAAATTCCGCATCGTTCGCCGTTGACGGGCAATCAATAAATGTTTGAAAGGTGTAAAAATGCTGCGGAGTTTGGCCAGGCCGCACGCACCACGATCTCCGGCGGAGCCATTTGGTGGAAGATTTATCGATTGTGGCGCTGTACGGACCGCGATGCATTTGATGGGAAGTCCGGCCGTATCGAGGGATGGGTGTTTAATTGGTTCTAAAGATGTTGACTCCACGAATTCCTCCCCCCCCCCTCCCCCCATGCCTGGCTGCACTCGAGCGGATACGGTCGTTTTGTGTCGCTCTCTGAAGTACCGGCGTCAATTAAAAAACAATATCAATTAATTGTTTCTTCCTTCGAGTGCGTGTGTGCGTGTGCTTTTTGTCATTCGTTCATTCTGTGTCCATAGGCACGGCTGTGCGACTAATGGAAGGGAGTAAAAAAATCTTCCAGAAAAAATCCCTCCAGTGCCACGTCTCGCGTCCGTAGGGAGAAGAAAAGTTCACCCCGCCGCGTGCCCAATTATCTGTGATTTTGTGCCCAACGGCGAGTGGGAAGCCAGCGGCGATCGCATTTACAAGAATTGCAATGGGTCAGTGAAGGCATCTTTAGTACAATGAAGGTCTTACGCCCTTCAATTGCAATTATCAATGGAGGTAAATCGGTTCGTTTTCATTCCAGTGGTTTATTTTCCCCCGTTCGCTTTCCAAGACGCTCGAGTGGCTGTTCGTTCCAGCCACGCTCCAGTGTGGTCAATCCAATAAAAATCTCCCACCATCCCCGGCAGGCCTGGCGCTGCCCGCCCGGCCGAGCCGGAAGCCTCTGCCTGAACGTCGATACAGAAAAACGACCCGCAATCCGACGCGGCAATCGCGCGGCAAAGCGATCATTGATTTAAATTGCGTCAAAAGATCAAAGTCGATGCCGATACCGGCGAGCATTCAGCGGCGAATGGATCGAAGAAATATGCTAAAACTTCATCACAGCGAACGATCCTGTTGTTAATGCGTGACCATGTTTTGATGTTCTCTTCCTCTCTCTCTCTCTCTGTGTGTCCTCTGGGCGTTGAGACCCACACCAACCTTCACCAGATCCACCTGGCCACCTTCGCGACCGATCCGCGACGTGTTTGACATTTACGCACTACCGTTGTCTCCCGTGTAACGCTCACACAAAGGGCTAAGTATTACATGGATTGAGAATTTCGGCAACGGCAACGATATATTTTTCACATCGATCAAAACCCTGGCGAAGTGAGAAAGCTTCACTTATCGTTCGGGCTGCATGATCTGATTGCGCATTTCATTTGAAATTATTAACATGCCTGCTTGGATCGGCGTTTGATGAGCGTTTGTGTGCGGTAAACGAGCGTTTGGTGGGAATAAATGACAAATATGTGATCAGGTTGCGTTTAATTGAAATAACAGCGTAAGCTGAGCGGTTCGATGTGACCGTGGGATTGGAACATGTTCACATTTACGCCCGGTGTGAACAGATGAGGAATGCAGTTTGAATTGAAATTAAATTTAAACCAACTGTATTTTGAACTTTTGACAATATTGAATCTATTTTATGTTGTATTTCCTCCGTTAAACCAACTTATAACAATGGACTAAGAATTACTCTCAAACAATCAGACAAATTTTGCAATGAATGCAGTCCAAGTTCACTGAACTCAAGACTCGACAGGCGTGTTGCGAATCTTCCCATCCCATCCGGGTTTGTTTTGATTTCTTTATCCTACCTCCTATCGATTATCAGCTATTCGTTCATTGGCATTTCGAGCTGCTCTCGCATGTCCGAGTTACGTTGGCCTGCCCCTGTTGGGAATTCCTTGCCGTTTTCAAATGGAATCCAGATTACGTCGTTGCGTTACACTTTGCCGACACTTGCTCCACCGCCAGAGGACGGCACGGCTGCATCCGCGATTCGATACGATACGATACGAGAGCATTAAATCCAATCAGTAATGGAAATACCACACCACAGCTGCCCGGTGTGATGCCGGTGATCCCGTTTCCGATCGGCCGCCAATTTCCCATGGATGTCAATAAGGATTTGAGCACCGCAGAAATCAACGGTGGCAGTGCATCTTCCAATACGACCGCCGGGGAATGCAGATTCAATTTCAAGGCCAACGGCCGAATGGTCTCGAGTAAAAGGTGCATTTGGTGCACGGATCTGGCCGGAGAACCTGTTCGTGGTGTCGTTTCGCACAATCGGCTTATCGATGCTATTTGCTTTGTCGTGAGTATCGAACCGAAATTCTTGGCAGTAATTTATCGCTCCCAAACTTCAACACAAACCACCTCCAACATGTAATCAGCTGGTCTGCTGCAAGAACAGCGGAAGGATCAAACAAGCATAGAACATACAATCAGCGACCGTTTCACAACGAATAATGCAGCAGGAAGGATTATAACGCTCCTCAAGGAGACCAATACAATTGATTAATTCATCAGCTTCTCTTCGAAAAAAAGGGTACGGATGCGTGGTCAATAGGGTGGTAAATTAGTTTACACATTGTTGTCCCCTGGGTGACGCTCGCTCAGGCGTGTGTGAGACCATACGGTCGTGAATCCTGCCAAACACGGCACTGTCCCGTAGCGGCGAAGAGATTTTATATTTATTGCTCCATTTATTTCGAGGAAAATGGACTGAAAAAGAAACCATAAAACTATAAAAGATAACAACGATGGCAACAGACGGTGGCAGTATCCTGTTTTCCGGTGCTTCGGGATCGTTTCAAACGGAATCGGAAAGGGGTCAGTGGCATAATTGAAAACATGCTACTTATCATCGGCACATTACGCACTCGGTTCACAAATCGGTTCGGAAATCGGCAAAACGAGGGTTGCGAAACGCGATTAGATGCCGGGAGGAGGATGTTATTGGTTTGACATGTGCAGGGAGTAGTTTCACAGATCAATACAATAGTTACTTCACGGTTGTTCCTGCTCGGAGAAGGATGATTTTTATCTTATTCTTCGCACAAATTGTTGACTTCTTGTTTATTATGCATCAAGATGTTTGAAAATGTATCTCATGCTAGTTTTCAGGATGAATACCTCAAAGTAAACACTAATCCAATCATATTTCTATTCCTTCCCCGGTGCCATCATATATCGAACCAATAAATAAACTACAAGAAACTTCCAACAACAACCCAACGGAATCATTGCCAAAGCCGTCCCCACGTGGAAAAAGCGATTCCACCAAACATATGTCGCCCGTAATGTCCGAAGCAGCACGACTCCGGTCGCCGTTCGGTTTCGGGCGAAGAAAAATGATCCCCGTGCTCTCCGTTCCCGCCCGGCGGGGTGGCAAGTATTTATTGTTTGAGTACTTTTCTAAAGACTTTTTAAATGCCTGGGATGTCCGGTCGATCGGTCGGGCCCGAAAGGGTCGAGCGGGCGCGCTAGGGAGACGGGCACGAAATGGGTGAAAACTATCGAAACCGCCTCTTCAGCTCGAACCCCACCGGGAGTTTTCCCAAGAGTTCCCGACCGCTGCGTTCTGCCGGGGGCCATTTTTTGCTGCTCGTTTTGCCCGGCACGAAACACTCAGCTTGACCAGCGGAGCAATTGTCCCCAAAACGCAGGCTCACCGCATGGATGCCCCGCCCCGCCCGCCCGGTCCGTGGCGAACGAGGATGGGCGGAAAGAATCGGCTGAAGTGCCAACAAGAGGAAAAGTGCCGTCTTCCGAGAGGAGCAAAAGTCTCTTGAGGAAAATTTATAGTTCTATGTTCGGTTCTTCGGCCATCCATTGGATGTTTCCGCTCGTTCCACTCTCTCTCTCTCTCTCCCTCTCTCGCACGCACACGTCCTACAGGAACAAATACACACACACACACACACTTGACTGCCCTCTCGATTAAGTTTTATTGTTTTCAAACTTTGGCAACATTCATTTTCGGTCCACCATTTGTTGTCGGTCACCTCCTTCTGGGTCTGACCCCCCCCCACTTTCGCTCTGCTCCACATCTCAGCGATGCTTTTAGCCGTCGGAAAGGCTCGGTCCACACGTTCAGCGGCGCTCCTTCGGTTCAGGCACTGCTCTCAGCCTTGTCTCCGGCTCCGGCGAAAGATTTATGAGCATTCTCATCCTCTCGCCAAAGCAGCGGGGCCACGCTGGTTGGACGCCGAAAGGGTTGAAGGACGAACTCATTGAAAGAGTGGTAAAGTTTCACGCACCTACCGACGATGGGCACGTGACCGATGGTTTGACGGTGCGCTGGACGGGGGAAACCAAGTGGAAGAAAAAGTTCCACCATTTTTTGGTCAATCACTTTCACTCAATTGAGTTTACGCAGCTTCACACGCACGTCCGGGTTGGTTCATCACCATCGTCATCATCATCAGTGTCGTGTCCTTTCTGTTGCTATTGGGCCCATTCACCGAAGGATGCGCAACGAGCAACTTCCGAGTTCGTTCGTTTGACAGAAGTTTATCAAGGTTCATGTCGACTGTCAATTACGCGTAACTCGGATGAGTTGATATTTTGTACGAAAGCAACAACACCAAAAAAAGCAGCACGCCGCATGCAGCATCCCTACGCAGAACGGGAACACTGCGCACCAGCAGCAACGGTGTGCACCTTGTTTGCTCGCCTTCATAATTACCGATCGTAAAATATGGTACCGCACAAAGCGACCTCCCCCCGAACGGCAAGCGACGGTGGCTAGATTAGAAGCAGCGTGAAGCGTCTTTGGAATGAGACAAACGTCAAACGTCTCTGCCGTGGCCTGCCTGACGTAAACAAGAGGATGCGCCGCACGATGCAGTGAGCACGGATAACGGGCAAACCCCTTTTTTCAGGCCGACGTGTGGCTGAGGTTGGAAAAATTCTAATTAGTCAAAAGTCATCGCACGAGCCTCGGGAACCACGAGACTGGGGGTGTTAAATCATTCCTCGTTATTTTTGAGAGGGTACTTGAAACAAATGGAACATGCCTTGCCCGGTGCTAGCAGCACCGGTGTGGCCTTACAGGCGATGCCGTGGAGCGGGCCATGCGGGAACTACTACGGAATTGAGCGAAAACGGCAATCTTCTCTTTCCAACCGGAACGCGAAGGAGTTAAGGTGGACAAATCAGCAGCCTTTTTCTTGCATTCGAGACGAATTCTTAACACACGGCTTTTCTTTCCAACGGGTCGAGATGATGAGTACAAGAGTATAAATTAGTTCAGCAATGTGAGGGTAAAAAAAAAACAAATTAAACAAACCCTAACACCAACACCTTGAACAATGCTTCCTTTTAAAACACAGTGGACTTTTTTCTATAGTTGAACATTTCTGCCCGCTTTCTAAAAGGACTGCCTCTGACTGCATGCCTGTTCCTAATGCTGTTCGTCTCCATATGAATATTGAAAGGTGTTGAAAGGCGCAAGTGTCGTGTCAAATTAAAAGTAGCTCGCATGGTTCGTCGCGGTATGTAACCGGGCCTGCCAATTAAAAAGGGAATCATGAGCTCAGCGATACCCAGCACAACCCAGATAATACTAATTGGTACAATTTGAACAGCGAATTTTTGCCACAGCTGTGATTGTGTTTCATCTTAACCAGCACTGGAAAGTCCACTGTACTTCATTCAATTTCGAGACTGATTTATGTGCTTTTTCAATTCCTGTCATCATTGCCACGCGTACGCAAACGTACAGAGTGCGGAACAAAATAACACACCAAAGCAATAAACATCACAAGGAAGCGTAACAAAAAAGCCACCAGTACAACCGTAAAATCCGCCACCGGTTCGTTCCGCCGGAGCGCTGCGGAGTTCCGTATATCTCCAGCGCCTGCTCGGGCTTCACATCCCGCTGCCGGGATCAAATCGGGAAAATCGACTGGTGGTGCAAGGAAAGTCACGCAACCGGAGCAGATGCTTTTGGGAAAAGGCACACGAGAAAGCAAAAAGGCATTTCTAAGAAATTGATGAATGAATAAATGAGTAAGCTCCATTTTAACCCCGGCTTTGCCACGCCACACGCCCAACCCACGGTTGGCTCGAAAGGTCGTGCCTCACGCATCTCCAGCGCCCGCAACAAGAGCAACAAAATGACAGTTGCACATCGCCAATAATACCGAACGCCGAACTCGAAGATTCGTGCACTCTCTTACGGGCGCAAGGGATCGCTCGCAACCGACCGGCCGGCACCGTGGGTACATGCTACGAACCGACGTACGCGCCGCACCGTCCCAGTCAAGTACCGAGCCGTCCGCCTTCTGCCCCGCAAAATGATAACTATAAAAAAATCGTAAACTTTTCGTTATTTATAGCTTTGTTTTATTCCCACCGCCGTTGCCGCTGCGCATCAACTATGCATTAGTAGATTTTGCTTTTACTCCTCTGCTTGCAGCATCAGCTCATCGCACCGTGCCCGGCAAGGACGGGCGGTGGTTTCCGGCGCTAATCATCGCCTGCTAAGAGCGAAGAACGCAGAACGCCGGGAAAGATTGCCTGCGCGCCGAGCCGTGGATGAAGGATTCCCGTGCGCCGAGAGTCCCAGCCAGAGAAAACGCGAGCGTTTTACAACCGAAAAGCCAGCGGTGATAAAGTGCGCCTGAAACACATCGGCAAAGCTTGCCGGCCAAGGCAGGAGCGTGGTGTATTTGCAACCCTCTCTACCTTCTCCGCCGCACGGTGCGATGGATGAATCCGTCGAGGGCATCCGTGTCGAAGGTTCGGAGACGGAGTCTCGGGAGGACGCTAAAATTCATACAAATCTTTTTATCTGCCCCTCTTCCACCGTGAGGCGTCATTCGTCAAATGCCGGCTTCGGGAAGACCGGGCCGGGACGATAAGTCAAAGTTCGGATGAAAGTGATTGAAGTTGAACACCTCACGTGTCTATCTATGCATGCGGCAAGGGCGGCTTCCTTCAGGTTTGCATCTTTCATTCATTCTTAATGAAATTATATTTTGGTGGAAAATATTTTCACGGATATGATTGTGGATGGAGCACCATGGAGGTGAAGCACTCGAACCACGCGAAGATACAGTGGTTCAATATGCAATTGTACTACCAACTCTTACTCTTGGCCACAATCATGTAATGAAAGAACGTTTCCAACGTTCGTGCCCCAACCTTTTCTCTGCCCATTTCAACTGAACCAACCATTTGCGAAGAAAGTACGCACCGACCGATGGTTAAGCGATTTAGCATCGGCCCCACACTCGGCCCAACATAAATAGTGGCATATATTTCCACTATTTTTATGATCGAACCATGTGTCGTGCATTTAGATGCTCTCGGGACAGCTCCTTTTGCCCGGCCCGAATCTTATGTGGTTCCGCTGGGAGCCTTCAGTAACTATCGCGTCGGCTGCTCCCTGGTTGCCCTCGTCGCCGGGAGCATCATCGATTCTTGACCAGGAGCAGGAACGGCAGTTGATTTGGCGAGAATAAAAAGCAATAAACGAGTGAAAGCAAATCGCATATAATAGTTATTGACTGTCATTCGATGGCCTCGGTGTGTGGGAGTGGTAGGGCCACATTTCTCTTGCCCCGTTGCCCAACTTGAGCTAATAGTACGGTAAGAGAACCCGAACGAACGAGGGTCGTGCAATGGATCCAGGATGACACCACTTTTTATGACATACGTATCCCTTTCTGCCCAGAGCAGAACGACAACGACAGAGTGAGGGCTATTCCGAATCCATACTGGCACTGGAAAAGGTGCTGAAATCTGTCCGTACTGGGGCTACCGTAACATCCTGGCGCATGTTACGGTCATAAAGTGCGATCCGGTTGCAATTGGGAAGACACCACTCCACCCCCCATCCTTAAGAAACGGACACTAGCCGGCAGCTGGCTTAGCGCTGGCACGAGAAGGAGAAAGCAAGAAAAGGAACAAATTCTGATGAAAACAATAAAGTGTAATTTGTCCCTAATGAAAATTAATAACAAACACACGAGCCGGGACCTGGGAGGTGGCGATGGACACAACCGCAACGTGTCCTGGGCCTGTTGGTTTTTCCAGCCCATCGTGCTAAGTGGCCAATGCCTTCCTCGGACTTCCGTCCGCTTCAGCACTACGTCGATGGTGTGCGGCAGGATGCTGTTTTATCGATCAATTCCGCGCGCTCACAGCACCGGAATGCACGGAAGCGATGGGACACCGGGCACGTACCGGGGCGCACATGCACACACCGACCCGAATGGATGGTGCAATAAATAGTAATATATTCCGACGCCCACACTATAGCAGGCAGAACGGAAGCCAGTTCCTTTTAATTCGGACGTCCTCCGCCTGCCATCGACAGGAAAAGTGAGGCCAAAGCAAACGGACGACAGAGAGAGGGAAGTAAAACGTGTCATAAAAATAAGATTTTCATGGCATTTGGTCATCCGGCGTCCGGCACGTCCCCGGGATCGCTCTCCCTCTCCTGAATGCAGTTCTGTGTCCTTCGCTTTCCGGCCGATTCCGATATCAGTGCAACACATTGCCAATTCCGGTACGGGCGAGCTGCGATGATGTTTACCCATCCCTCCCCCGGGGGCGCGCACGGAAGCAACAAAGCCAGACGAGGGCCAATTTTTACGATCGTCGCTCGTATTTATTGATTTGCGGTTGATGAGAAACATGACATGATATTAAATGTTGCCACCATCGCCTTCGCTCCCACCCCATTAAAAGCCCATCACACTGTGCTGTCCGGTCCGGAGTTTATGGCTCCATATCTCACGGAAAAGCCAATAAGAGACAGCGGCCGGGATTGACATGCATAATCCGATAATGGAACCGGGCAACAAGACGCTTCACGCGTCCCCGATCGACACGTCCGTGACCCGATGGGCAGCGAAATGTTCATGCGACAAACATTCCTTAACCCTCCGCCTCCACACCGAAAATAAAAACTAGCCCGTTCCGTATTCCCGATCGATAGGGCCAGTGACATTCTTCGCCAGGTCGGGTCGGGAGTCGGGTGAGAAAACCGCCGGGCAGGAAATGACGCAAGATTTTCCATTTTATGGACGGCCAGTGCCCGTTAAACTTTAATTGGATATTAATGAGTGGCTCCCATTTTCTTAAGGTGGCCCGCCCGGGGTTAAACGCCGGTGAGGCAGTGGAGCACAGTGAGCTAATAGATGCCAAGGTGACTTCGGAATGGCTTCATAAAGTACGCCGGAGTTATAATTTAACTACACACGTTTGTGGTTTAGTCTATCTATAAATTTCTTATTTCTTCCCGCACGGCCATTGCAGCCAAATTCATTAAGGAGCCATCAAATGTCGGACGCTGCCACCCTTCCTTCCGCCGGAGTCACATGTCCGGATTGTGCGGAACTCCTCAATAGAGCACGGACGGTACGAGCCAATCGTGTTCTCGTGCCGGGCCCGTTTCGTGGCGTGCTTTCGGTCGTGATTTCCACTGGACGCACCATCGGTCGCTTTTTATTCGCCTCCATTGATTGGACAAGTTTTAAGCGTCTATTAAAAGTTTTACGAGACACTGCCGGCACGGTTCGCCCACGTAGCAGGAGAAACTACTAGGTGCGTGCGTGTCCCCCCACCGA
This sequence comes from Anopheles dirus, assembly GCA_000349145.1. Lineage (NCBI taxonomy): Eukaryota > Metazoa > Arthropoda > Insecta > Diptera > Culicidae > Anopheles > Anopheles dirus. The sequence goes on from KB672979.1 coordinate 2,763,682, forward strand.
ACGGGGCATAAATAGTGTCGAAATAGTTTAAGAACGAGGTGCAAGCATGTATCGTGGTTTCAGAATGACTTCAAGCCTGCCTTCACGAGCACGTGGAAAGGAAATCCATACATATTTCCATTAATAATCTTACAAAAATGCTTACTCCATATTTCACCACTCCCAGCTCATAATCATCATCCGAACCCTTGTCCGTGCTCGGGGCCGGGTTTTTTTGTTTTCCTCTGCCCTCCTCGGAAAAGTCCATGTCATTGGAATATTAATTACTGCGAAAGGCGTGTTCGGCGGACGAGTCCCGAGACTAGCGACAATCAATAAATGAAGTAATCCATTGTACCATTCTCTCCAGTCATGTCACTCGCTCACTCACGATCACGACCACGGCCACTCCTTCGGTGTTTTTCTTTTGGCTTTTGGCCCAGCCAAGCGCACCCATGCCCCTCAGGACTCTCTCTCTCTCTCTAATGCTCTAATTTCGCGTCCGTCCCTGCCCACCATACGGGGCAGGAACGTTCGTTTCGTCCGCTTTGTCCACTCAGGCACGCACGGCGACGATGATCCACGTTCCATCAATCAATCCATTAGCAATAAATCTTCAACGTGAATAAGCTTATTACAAACAAACATCGCCTGTCACTACTGGGCCCCGGTGGCAGGGAAAACACGCACTAAGCGCGCTGCACCACTGAAAATGACAATTTTTCTTCCACCCAACTGACCCAACCCTTAATTTGGATTCTTTTTTTCTGTCTCTCTCTCGCTTCCTCTGTCTCTTTTTTTCCCAACCCGGCCAACGGCGCTAGGGCTCCTGTGAGTGGATCCAAGAAAAACTCTGGAATATCATCAAATAATAATTAATAAACGATAGTAACACACCCTTAAGAGCGCGCTTGCTTACCCACACACACACCCACTGGTTCTTTTCGTCGCTAATAATCGCCCAAGCCATTTACATACGAGCGGCTCTCCCGTCACACATCCTCCATCGTCCGGTTCTTTGTACGCCTCAACCGAAGGATGCGTCCGTCATCATCGTTTCGGGGCACCCTTTCGAAGGGGAAAGAACAAAAACCCACCACTAACTGCCCACACACGCCGCACGCATCAGTGCAAGTGGCGAAAAAAGCCTAAAATAATGTCCCCGTCTCCCCGGCCCGGGAACAGGATCGGAATGGGATCAAACGCACAAAAAATGGACGGCGATGGTTCGCACTCGCATCAGTCACACTGGACTAGTCCATTTCGGTGTTGCCCGTCTCGCCCTAGAAGCCCAGTGCGGGAAATGGTAGCGAAAATCATTAATCTTATTTGATATCAAAATTACATTTGTCCTTTCTCAAAATGATATATGGATTTCGCCACAGTTGCCAAAGTCGTCCAAAGTCCGTTCGATGAGGAGCCGAGCGTTTGGGCCGTGTTCTCTCCTCGCTATCAAAGTCCCCAATCCTGGCAGCTCCTTATCCCCGGCACCTGCTTTCCCCGGGACGCTGTTTGGCGCGTACGAGCCCGCAAAACAAAATAAATGATGGCGATGACGATTGTCACAATATTCTTGGAAACCCCCGAACCACCTCGAACCACCGGAACCACGGTCACGGTGGCCACTCACACGATTAGACCCTATTTACTGTCAATTTCTAGGACATCGAATATCCGGCCGCCGCTCAAGTGTGATTAAAACGAGTAGCCAACCCAGGCGGGCCTGGCATCTGGTCGGCCGGTGCGATACCCCGATCCGAAGGGCCACATTCTTGCGGTGGAGTCGAGCAATTGAAGGGCTCGGGCGCTGAAGGAAATAAATGATTTCAGGCAGCTCAGGCGGCTTCAACCGTGGATCAACCCCGTTCAGCTTCCGGGAATGAATGATTGTTTCGGGGCCAACCAGACACAAAGGGTAGCCAGCGCGTGTTGGATAGAAAAGAAATTAGCAGTGTGGCAAACTATCTATTGATGGTGCAACGTTTTTCAGCATCGCTTTCAAACGAGCCTTTTCGAGATGTTTTTAGCCCACTGTTGGGTCAAGAAAATGGGCCAAGTCTGTTACATCGGGAAATAAACATTAGTGCAACAATAAGCAAACGAAACGCTCTACTTTGGATGTGATTCTTAATGGCTTCACTCTTCCCCGTTGTCGACGGCACTCGATTCCGCCCTCGAAATTATCTTCGCTTCCATCGAAACCCACCCCACGCACCCACCAGGATCGATCGTTTAATGACACACAACGTATCTCACGCACAGTAGCGCAATTTTCTCTCCGATACCTTTTTCGGTCCTAAATCGACCGCTATCGTGCCCGGGCTATGCATTTTCCCGTGGATCCTCCATGGAAGCACACCATGGAATCAGCCATTAACAGCCTGTTCCCTGAGCCGTTTTCCCGACTATCGGAAACTACCGCATCGGTTTCCCGGATCCTGGCATCGGCATCGGCGCATTTCCTGTTGGACACACGGACACTCCTCCGGCGATGCGAGGAGATTTTGCGATGTGTTTCCCCGCTCGATGGAAAACGATTTACTTTTATCGTTTTCATTTCCTCCACTCGCCCGGGGGCCGCTTCGCCCACTCCGGGAGCCTTCTATCGAACGTTTCGTTTCGTTACTTTACTCGGCCGGACCCTGGGAAGAACCGGTCGGGAGTATTTAGTTTTTTTTTTTACTGTTAATTGGTTGTTCTTTTAATGACGATTTTGGGATGAACAGCAATTGCTATTACGGTGAGAGCACTACAACCCACCCACCCCGCGAGCCGGTGAGCCCCCCCTCGTGTGGCTATGTGGAGGAAGCTCGAGGGATTTGGTCAATCCGGCAGTCGACAGTCTCGAATCGACTCAACTGGAACGGATCGCTTGACGGCGCTCACCGGGTCGGGTCGACCCGGACGCCCGTGATCGCATCCCGAAACGGGTTGTCCCTCCTCGGGGCCTTCCCACTGGCACTACCACGCGGGCACGGCCACTGCGGGAATCAATTTCCTTTGATTGAACCAGTTTTTATTGGTTTCAATTAAAACGATGGCGCTCCGGCAAACCACCACCGTCGGGATAGTGCCGACTGTCGGAATAAAAACCGAAACGTACCGGGAGGAACATTCGCCATATGGTGGGGTAGCGTTTTTATGCGCACCCAGTGCTTCCCCCCTCCCCCCCCTCGAACGCTACACCGAGCTGGGCGACTCCATTTCGATTCCGGCGGTGAGCGAGAGTGTGCCGGTGGTTGGGTCCGTTCGGAATGGATTCCAGTGATTAGCACGAGGTTGTTAATTAGTGTCGTGCGACCCTGGAGAGTACGGCTGGCTAGGACGCCTTCGGGAGGTCTGTGGTTAATGTCGGGGAACGAATTGATCCGCCCGTTCGTTTTTGCCGTCACAACGCATGACCGGGCACGAATCGTTTGTTATTGGATGCAATTGCGGAAAACTACATTCGTCCGACTTTGGGGGTGTTGTTACGACGTAAATCAGTCTTTTCCATTCGCTGTTACTTTAACAACAGCTCGTTAAGTGATATGTAAGAAAGCGATTGTACATCTATTTTCAATTCCGCATATGCACATGGATCCGAAAATCGATGGAAATCGGAAATGATTTATGAGAACCCTACCGAGAACTGTGGAGATGCTCCAGCTGTTACACAAACGCAACGCAACCGGTCCAGCTGTCAGTCTGAATCGACAAGCTACAGCAAAAAGATAAGCTGCCCGCCCTTTCCAGCACCGTACAGCCTAACGTATGGCCTGCGATCATCAGCTTCGTCCTTCGCCATGTGGAACTAGAACCACATGTAGCACAATTTATAGCCCAAATATCAGCACACATTGAAAACTAATAAAATGCGTACAGACCTGACGCCCGAATTTGTGTCGGCAAAGTAACTCAACCCAGCCCCAGCGACTGCTTCTCTTCTCGAGGCTCCTCGGCACCATATCTCGCAACGATATGCAACAATTATTTATTGCGATTGGTGAAATAAATCAACCATTTCGTTGAACCGGCACTCGTTTAGGGGAGGCCAGCACTCGGTGCTCGGTCCTGATGTTCCAGTTCCGTTTGCTGTGTCGGGCGTTCTGCTCGGTGCATCATTCAATCGGAAAAGTCAACCGATACCCTTTTCACCCTCGGTACGAGGGCCCGTTTCGCACACGGTTCGCCGGGCCCGATGCACCATTGTGCACCGAGTGCATCATGCACCATTTCTATGCAAACAAAAACTGCGCCGGATGCACCGTATCGCACCGAGAAACCTTCGACGGTACGATCGAACCCACTGCCGGAACGGCGCTCCCGATCTATACGCTCCCGCTTTATAGCCATCGATAGGCCGCCGCCGGCGCAACGACGCTTTCAACCACTGCCACCAGACCTGCTGTTGGTCAAATTTATGACCTATCCGCAATTGAAAACTGTCAAACACAATCGCTTTTCACAATAATTTGTTGCAATTTTCCAGTCAACCACACCGAGCCCCGCGGGGAGTGGGAAGAACCCACTCGCCGTGACAGGTGACAGAGACGACGCCCCGGCGGGGACATTGGACACGCTGGGCGCACGAATTCCTAAAAACCGTTCCGCGTTCCATTCCATCGTCCGAATGACTGGGTTTGTGTGTGCGAGTTATTTAACCCTATAAATATGTTTCGATTGTCCCTTTCGCGAAATTCCCCACGAATGTGTGTGTGGCACGATGGGGTTGGGGCGGTTTTTTGCCACCCGAAACCACCCTCACACCAGGCCGGAAGCGCGTTCCAGTCGATTTTCGCAGCATTCAATGACTGATTCCAATGCACTCGGTGGAAGTGGATGCGTAAATATTTATCGTCAAATTGTTTCAATTAAAAACAAACGCCACGCCGACTGTCATGCCGCGTGCCACTCGGGGGAAAAGGATTCCGCGGCCACGCACGGTGGCACCAGATGCATATCATCATGTGCATGCACCAGCGAGCGCGTGGAATGTCCCGTTTCGGTTCGCCATTACAGTGGGGGGGTGGCTCGACCATTCTGGACCCGACCGCGAAGCATAATCGTGCTGTTGATTTAATGGATCGAATCGAGCAATTATGAATTACGCGCCAGGCAGGAAGTCGCGATTAGGGCGACACCGCGCACCGCGGATGTAAGTTAATGTGCATTATTTGCTTGTTTAAATAACCTTTTGTTCGGTGAATTTTATGCGTAATTAAGCTAGTGCTCGTGATGGCATGGTTTAAAGCGAGTTCTTATGCCCCCGACATACGCAGGGCGTAATAAATTCTGATTGACAAATTGTAATCCTGAGACAGTTATCTCCTGTATCAGCAAATGCGTCTGCCGTACGCACGCCCGACGCATGACGAAGGCGAATGTGGCTCCCATTCTTGCCTTGGGTTGTTTGAATCGAACTTGAAATCCTTCGCTGATCGTACAACACGCCGTCAACCGTCCCGAGGTGCGTCCTCTGCGGAGAAGCAATAAATAATCAATCATGATTTATCACTCAAACAGGAATTAACTTTTCACTCTATCCACCCGTATGGCGTTGGTCCCGTTTCCCGTGCGGTGCATTTAAGGGCGTCCCTTGCACCAAGAGAACGCCCAGATTGCAGATCTCGGAGACACCCGCCGTGTCCAGTGAGATCGAGAGTTTCACAGCTGACTTCTTCTGCTGAATGGTGCATCGAAACAATCATCATTTCCCCGGTCACAGATCTCCGTCCACTTCATTTCAGGGCCCGGTAGCTTAAAAGTATCGGATTGTAAATTACCAGCCCAATCGCTGCGCCAGCCACCACCAGTTCTGCAATCATCTTGCCATGGTCGGGACCGTCTTTTCTCCCCCACCGAACGAGCCGGCACAAGTGGCCCTGCCCTGAGAGCGCCGGGCGGCCAGATAGAATCGTCTGAAATATGGATAAATACAAACGTCCAAACGGCCGGCCAAAGGGATTGTGTGCATCGTGACCCACAGCTGCCCCACCCAGACACCGGCTGCACGATTATCCTTGCAAGGACAAAGTAGCATCCGGGCGGCCTACCCCGGAAAGGGGTTAGGTAGCCGGGCCGCCGTCATTCTCTGCCGCATACGACAGCCTAAAATGGGATGCCATCGGAGGATCCGGCCACCGTCAGAGACAATCTCTGACAGTTTAAGTCAAGATTTAGATTTCAGATACGTTCGGCGAGCCCGGCGAGCGTGCATGTGTACGCCGGGTTTGGCTTCATCCGACCGAGCCCACCAAACTTGCCGGGAGGATGCGCTGCAAGGATTTATTTCTCTCGCACGGAAATAGGTGATGAATCTCGGAATCAACCGGACGAGAAAACGACGGGACGGGACGAGCACAAAAGGAAAGCCGATTCACATGCGATTCAGATCACTGAAATCGGACGATCCTGTGTGCGCCCGGCGGAATCCTTGCGCTGCGGAAGAAGAAGAAGGAGCGGGACAACTTTCGCAATGAGAATGCACCTTCATTGAAGTGATGAGAAATCACCCGACCCGAACCGCCGGGGAGACCGAGCAGCGGCTCGTGCATTCCTTCGCCGGAGGTTCGCCGCCCCAAGCGCAGGTCTCAGGTAGCATCAGCCGAAATCAACGTTGTAATGTTCAACTGGATTAGAGTGTATGCACACGCTGCCAGGAACCCGGAGGACGAAGCGGCAGCGCCTACCCAGGGCGTCCCCGGTGTCGCTGGTAATTGTTGCCTTCCCACCCGGGGCAGCCAAATCCGATGACGAGCCCGTACCGAAGGCGGCTAAGGCCGACGCCGACTCGAGGAGAGTGAAAAATTCCATTAAAATAATTTTCCAGAACGAAACACGAGCGTAAGACACACTGGTGTCGGTGTTGGTGCCCGGCACACGGAAGGATCCGGAGCTTACAACAGGACACAGTCACGGAGATCGTCATCAGAGGCATCTAATATCAGACGATTTACTCGCTGGCCCACCACCACGCCGCCCTGTCACACCTGCCGCACTCTGCCGGAGAGAATCTCGACCGCTTCTTGCCGTACCGTCGGTCCCGGACACGCTGCGTGACGGTCGTGTGGCCGCCGTGACGCCCGGGTTGCGTGTGTGGTGGAAAGAGTGAGAAAATAAATTGAAATTATATCAGCAGAATGAAATATTTATATTAACTGATTTCATACTTTGTTTGATGCATGGGCCGGGCGCCGGTGAAGAATGGCGTTCGCCGGGCACCGCCGCCATGATGGACAGCGACGAAGCCGCCTTCGGTGCGTTCGTGAGACGAAAGCGACCATTGAAGCGTGCTGCTTGGGTCTTGTGTCGAGCCACCGGTGCCACCGTACGCAAATCTAGACGAGCGGGACATCCACACGATGCGTGCAGGAACAGGAATTCGAAAGTGGAGCGTACAAACAGGCTCTGTGACACGAAATGGGCAGCATAAATCAAAGCGGCTCCTCTTCCATTTGTTAATTTTGAGATGCAGTGCCGGTTTAACCCACAACACGCAAGGATGAGTATGTAGAATCCACTTTAAATCACTGCCAATCGACAGAATAGAGCGTGTAGCTTGGTGAGGTTGATTAATTCGCTGTGTTTTAAATTAAAAAGATTCATTTACTTACACATGTCACATCAAAAATTCATCACCACCCTGGTATGTGTGAATAAGATATCTGTTTGTTTTTTTAATCTAATACCAAGATGTGTCACTGTACCATTCTCATTGTGCGTGTGGCATGCTTCACACCCCATACGGCCACCAAAACTTAGCATTCAATACACAACGCACGGCTAATAGTTGCTCGTTGCGTACTTTCCCTTTCCGATTCGCCGGCAAACACTTCCCTAATCCCTGCTCAATTATGCAAACCAAATCAATTACCAGATCACAATCCGGTCGAATTCCCCCGGTGACGTCGCACGAGACAGCAGTTCCCGTCCCGTATCTCCCCGTCGGCCGTCATCGGTCAACTGTCAAAACTATTGAAGCTCGCACAATTGTCACAATCGCAGAAGACGCTCGTCGGCTCGTCGAAACCACACATCCGCCCGACGCACACGGTCCCTCGAGGTGCTGCGGTTGGCCATTCACCTCACGTGTCACCTCGCGCTCCCTCCCTCCCCGGGTGGGTTCGTTTTCGATTAGCCCATCCGGCGGCCACTGCAGTGCCGGCGACGGTTATCGAATCTTGGCCGGCTTCGTCCGGCCGGGATGGTTGCGACCGAGTTCGACCTAGCGTACGCTCGCCGGTCGCTCACGGTTCGCTCCAGCGCAAGGAGATAAATTTATTAGAAGGGCTTCGTGAAAGATGCGCACTGTCAAACCATGCCGAGGCTGATAAATTAGAACCGTCTTGAGGCGGAAATCAAGAAGCCACACAGGGAAACCGAGGGGACCCACCGTGCGCACGGGCGACATTTGGGCCAAGAAAACAAATCAATAGCATCAGCAGCAGCAACATGCCTTCTCCATCACAGCCGTCCAGGCTCGTCTCGTGGCCAGTGGAGGCGATTCCGCCAACTGATCTTCTGATATCCCTCGAACGTTCGAATGTGCTGCCATGACAACGAGGCTAATCGACTCGCTCGGAGGCGACGTGAGGCGATTTCGATCCACTATTTGCCCCCAGTGATAGATCCTTTTTATGTGTTTTCCCTCCGAAATCGCTTTGTCTTTGTACGCTCGTGCTTCCAGGGCGAGCGTCTTTTATTTATTGTATCGCAACACGGTCTCCGCTAGTGGGGCAGAACCACATGGACTCTCGTCGGCACAGGACACCGAATCGAACCCGGATGGTGGGTGGTAAATGAAAGTGGTGGGCCGCAGCTCGTTTCCCAAAGGATTCAAATCAATTTGTCTACTTGTCACAACAAATATAAGAATTAATTGTGTGTTTATCTTTGCCCCATCCGACCGCATCCTTCAGGCGAGACGATTGCCCTGAGGCGTCTGGTACATCACTCCTTTTCCGCCTTCGCCACCGATCGAACTACGGTACTTGACGGTTTGAAAGATCCGCTCGCTCGTTTCTTAACATTATCATGCACTACAGACACGACCCCCCGGACCCAACCTGACTCCGGCGCTTCCGATGGCAAAATTTACGACCGGAAAACCGCCCAAACCTTCCATCCACAAGGTTTCGCACGGTTTCGCACTAGCAGCACCGTGGGCGCAAATAAGGCACGACAAAAACAAGCCCACACATCCCGACAGGACACGTAAAAGTGTGGATTAGCAATTAGGCTCAACTTCCTGTGCTTCCTTCGGCGCACAGGCGGTATTACGCCGAGCCACTCGCCGAGTCAATTTGTGCACCATACCTGCGGGCGTTTTCGCCATCGGTCACTCCGGTAGGCATTCCGCTTTAGCAAGCCGAAGCAGCCTGCCCGGTGTTGGCTTCGGGCCACTTTGCGAAGGCAGATGACTTCGACTGGTCAGCTATAAATTAGATGAATTCAACCGAACATTCATTACGAGCTAGTGATTACCTAGTTTTCTAGCGGTGCGCTAATTAAAACGAGCCATAAATCAAGCCACATGCTTCGCCGGGGCGCTCGCTCGTTCCTGCGAAAAGTACATTTTTCCATCCGATCTTTTCCTGCTAAATTGGATTGATTTCCACTAAAACCGAAGGAACCACCGCTAACGAACTGCTGGCACAAGATGCGTACTCGAAAGGGTAGGAGAAATGTTAGGAGTTGTTAGTAATCGAGTTCTCTTTCAACTTTGGGTGCAATCTCTGATATGCGCAACTGTTAAAGTATTCATTAAATCAATTGATACTCAACACGTTCTTCAATCTATTGGTTATTCTGCTTCACTCTGCACGCGTTAGCCACCCCTTCTTTGATTATTTCTAATTTATGAGTGATTTATCACACCTCATTGCAAACATCAAACCAGCGCAACTCGTTATCCCAGCTGGACCGAGCGCAATAGGCGTCGAAATTGCTACTGAATCCTTGGGCATTTGATATTGATATACTAACGCCTTCATTGACTACGTCCTGCAATACGATGGTCGTCGTTCCAAGGGATGGGTCGAGTTGCTTTTGTTATTGAAATGCAATCTCGACGGCAGCCGCCACTCCACTCAACCGAGACACCTTGCTAACAGCATCCCAACCCGGATCTGTCGGCCCTTTTGTGCTCGATAACGTTGCATCCTATAGCTGCAATCTGTGTGTGCGTGGCTTAAACTACTCACTGCACTTCACATGCTGCCTGTGGCTTATCCGAGCCGAATAAGAACCGGAATAGCCCAGAGTAATGACCATTCAAACCCACTTCCACTGGCGATGGCTCCATCCATTGACGAGTTGTGCACGGGCTCACCAGGGAAATGCAAAATTGACACTCCCCTCACACTATCCAGTGGCAACATCATAATCATAAACGGTTGATTTCATTTCCGGCATTCAAGGAAACGATTGAGACTGATTCACCGGGCGGCCTCAGCCGAACCTCGATGCCTCCGCTGGCACCCGGGTGGGGGAGAATCGAACACGGTTTCAACCCCTTCAAAGTTTACCGTTTGACCAGACCGTTCAATACGCCCATGCATACGGGACGCATTTCCAGTGAAGGGAACAAAGGAGATTTGAAATTGATACGCCCGGGGGATGGTACCGTCGGGCAATCAGGCGAACATAAACAGAAACCACCAACAAACCAGGGACAACTCGCCACAACCTATCGAGAGTGATAGAACATGTGTAGTTGATCGCCCTCCCCATCGTTATCTTTTTCGGCTTTCCCTGCCTAGTCGGTGGTCGAAGCCCTCCGATGGGACAATCGATGGCACTGAATCTCCGTTGAATTTTCACGCAAAAAGGGTTTCTTCGGCACAAAAGGATGCTCATATTGAATTCAACGTAACATACAGAACAAAGTGGTCATTTTCAAGCATTATCTCTGTTTGATTGGTGGTAACTGATTTCATTGGAAGGCAACTGGTAGGCACATACACCGATCGATCCCATAAGTGTTTAATGATGTGGATAATGGTTAGTAATCTGCTTTTTGCAGGCGTTCGTGCAATTGAACGCAATTTGTCTATGTTATTAATCATCCTTTATTATTTTATAGGTTATTATTTCGCAAAAATATCTTCACAAAGACTCCAGCCGCCTCTCCGAAGTAAGTAGCTGAACACTGTATGTCAACCACGCTAGTTCATATGCCGAGCGCATTCCAACTGTCGTCAACCATCGATAATACACTTTCCGCAGACATTCTTTTGTGATAGAATAGAATAAAGCGATTCGCATTCCCGTGGAGGGATATTTATGAAAAAGTGTCCCTATACATCCATACCGCAAGCTGTTCTAATGATGCCGGGGGATGCGAGTGTGTTTCGACGGTGGAAAGAAAACAAACGAAATCAAAGCGAGTAAGCCGCTCCAGTAAGCCCCGTGCCGCTCGATTCGAACGCGGTCCTTTCGAAGAGGATTTATAAATCTAAGAAAATCTGTGCCCGTCTAAGATTTCCCGCCCGGACACGGGGCTTGTTCCGTGCGAAAGAAAAAAGGAACTGGCCGAGGATAATAATGCGCACACGCACAGCCGTGGTGGTGTCGGGGCGGTAGTGCCCGCTTGCTTATCGTTTCGGTCAACAGACTGGCTGGTGAAAGCGGCCAGCCAACGGGACGAGACGGGACACCAAACGTCGCTTCTTTTTTGGGACAGATCAAAGAATCATACGGTAATCCGCAGTGATTTATTGTGGATCATAAATATTATTCATTAATACGATAGTAATAAGAGGAAAAACATGAAACAAACTTACGCCACCGCCACCCTGTGGCGTACCCATTCCGCCTTCCCGGGGGCTTATCACAACCCCAAAAACCCGAGGAGCCAGCATCTCACCGAATCGAGTCCATTAGAATCTCATTCGCTTTAATGAGTGATTTTATCTCCTTTCACCGGGAGTTCCGGAAGCAGGACGTTTCCGACACGCGGTACTCGGCGCCTGACGGAGCGAGCGCTGGCCGGATTTATGAATAAAGAATCACCGCTTATTAAGGACCGGATGCTGGACGTCCAGCGCGCCCAGCACACAATAATCATCAGTGGCGATGTAATATTGGCTTAACGTTTGGTTGCTCGTGATTGATTGAACGCAAAAGGTGGATTACGCGGACGATGGGGTGGGAACAGGACCGGACGGTTGGACATTCATTAGGATCTTCCGTCCGAATTTTCCCATTTTTTGCAACGATTTTTGCTCCTGCAAACGCGTGTGCCGTGTGTCAGGGACTAAGAAGAAAAAAAATGTCACAAAAAAATACCTTGCGCGATCTACACCTAATCAAGATGAACTGGATCAAGATGAACGCGCAAAAGAACGGAAGAAAAAACTCGTCCCAAGAAATCTTTATAACAATGAGCACCTAAATCAACAGAAACCATCGTTAATTAAGTCAACCCCTTTAGCCAATATTTTGTCACGAAACGGTCGCGCCATTCGTTTGCGAGAAGCGTCCGAAACAGGATTCAAAGAACGTTCCAGCACACACATACACCAACAACAACAAAAAAACAATCACCAACGCCAGCCAACCAGGTCGAACCCCACCGAAACCGAACCCGGGGATTCCAAAGTAACGGAAATAAATTCAAAGAAAATTAGACAGATTGCATCTCCGTACCATTACCGCGCGGTGCCCTTTTCTCATTTCGGTTTGATAAGCCGAACCGAGCGAGTGAGTGAGCGATTGTGAGCGGGCGCTGCGTGAAGCAAGCGACAACGAACAACAAAAAAAGTCGCCTACCCTTCCGAGAGTATCCCGGCCAAGTGCCCGGTGAAAACAATCCATCCAAACTGACGGACCCGCCCCGTGTCCTGGTCAAGCCCGCCGGCCGCCACTTCCGCTCGATCCCACGATTGCAAATGAGTAAATATCTTCTATTTTTTAATTGAAATACGAACCGCTTTCCCGGGAAGAACCTGGGAGGCTCCTGGGGGGCGGAACCGAAAGTGGAAAGCGGAGTTTATTCTTTATTGCTCTCCAACGCCCGTTTTTTTATGCGCCCGCTCTCGCCGAGCGTTTTGTTTTCCTTTGATTTTTTCGTTGTTCACCAAACAAAACGGCTTCTTATAAGTCATCGTTTTCTGCAAGACAAACACCTCTCGATTTTTTGTTTTGCTTTCCACTCCTCTCTAGCGAGCAAAGTACGAACGAACTAGCCGATAGCTCAGTGGGACGTGGCCGTGCGCGCCGTGCAAGTAAAGGACAGTCTTGTTTGAGGCGTTTCTTTACACTTTATACACGGTGCGTTTTTTGTTTTTGTTTTGCTTTTTGTTTCACAAATTTCCCTACCGAAGACTTAAAAAATCATTCCATTGTGCGGGTGTCGGTGATTCCTGTAAATTTCATTACGTCCTTATGAAGGCAACGGAGCAACGGAGAGAACAAGCAGGCAAGCAAGCAGAAAAAAAATGTTCAAATTCAAACGAAAAACGACGTAATGACGGTTGCTACCCCCATGGTTGGTTACTGCGAACGGAACACAAACACAAACTAAACCCTTTCTCGGAAGGAGGGCGGCGTGCGTAACAAATTTCAACACTGCTTTATGATGCGAAGCAATTGAAAATGGCGATAAAAATATCACAATAGGAATAATTCAACAAGCTAAGCGTATTCTCTCAGTGCACACGATACACACCGAATGTTTTCGTTTAATCTCACCCAATATTGATCAATTTGGATGAAAATGAAGCGGTCTAGAAATTCGGACACTTTTAGTTGTCGCTTCGGGGAAATTGCTCTAGCCCGAAAGATACCACCCATCCCCTCTCATCGCACCGTAAAACGAACCAGAGCGCCACAGAACGCTTCATCACTCTGATCCAATCTGCTAGATAGCACCCAACGCCCAACGTCATCACGGCGTGTCGCGAACGAACCACACACGACCGTAATAGATTGGCACCTTGCGGCGTGTATTTAATGTAAATACAAATCAATTAACAGCCCAAATAACCCCTGCCGGGCGTTCGGCGTTTGATAATAGATTGGCTGGCCACTTGGTGGTTTGCTCGTGGCGTGCTGGTGTAGGTTAGATCGAATCGAGTCGCTTCCCGAACGATTAGTGTGGCTCACGTACCACTACTTCCAGGTGCAATCCGATGCCACCGGAGTTACCGGACTTTCTTCGCATGGAACATGGTCGATACCCTCCCGTTCCGACGCTGCCATGCCATGTTTGCATCCAACATGGGCAACATCCCCCATGCCAACAGGATCAGGCATGGGAAGCGAGCTCGTGTTTAGGCGGTGGGAGAGTATGACAACGGTGTAATTGATTTTAATAGCCATCTCCAAACTGCTGGAAGAGTCCAGCAGCGGCCACTCTCTACCGTGCTGGACACAGCAAGGCCCGAGGCTTATTGGGGATGGAAACACGTAATCTCGGATGCTTGTCAGCGTCAGGCCTTATGGTAGGGCCGTTGTCGTTGGGTTGCACGGTGCATGTTCCACACTGTGGTTAACGTGTGCGTGTGGCTTACAATGTCATCACTTTCGATTTAAATTCAGTGTCACTGGCCGACACGTCAAGATTGTGGCGTGTAGTTGCAACCGAACCGAAAAGGTTCGAACCAAGCCTGATTTGTCACTGTTTTGCTCGAAGAAAACATTAGAGCATAAAGAAAATAGATGTCAAGCAATGATTCCGGCGGTCGTCAGGTGTGGCATCCATTAAAATGTCTCATCAAAACACACGTATCATAACACTTTATCCAGTCTATCACTCTAATGTAATAATGTAAATGTTATTCTGGGCAATCCTTTTTCTGTCCCTAATATTGTGCAGCTCAATCAAGCCTTTAACCCAGCGATCGAAGTAATGACTGGTCATTTTTCTGACGTATCACCCTCGCAAGATGACTAGCAGATATTGATATATCGTTGAATGGTAGAAGCAAATGGACGTAACCACCAAGTAACAACCGAAGAATCAACCGTACAACTCCATCGTCGAAATGGGAAGAGAAAGAGAAAGTCAAAGCGGACGCCTGGTGGCTTTCAATCTATCGTCGAATGACACATCTGCCTGCGATTCGAAGTTGTGTTGGTTCAAATATGGTCCTAAAACTTCGACTACTTTCACTCCCTCGTATTTACATTAAAGCATCGTTGTGTATCGTAAAAGTGTGTATTTCGTTGATGACTGATATGAAATCACTCTGTCTTCTAAACTCTCCGTGCCTGCTTTGATTCTGCCACCTGTCGAGTCGGCCCGAAATTACTAACAAACAGTCTCGTTATTCACCTTACTCCATAATAATGCTCTCCGTTAGCGCTCCGTTCCACTCGCTCATTCTCTCATCTAATTAAAACGATGGCAGCATCCTCACCACCCCTTTTTTGCGCTCCAGCCACCCAGCCAGCCAGCCTGCCATCAACCTCATTTCGTCTCATCACGGGCGCGCGCGCTCGTTTTCTCACGGCAAGTCACGAGCGAATTATGCAAAGCCGGTGACGACACGCTGCCTGCCCCACTTCGGCCGGGCAGGTTTAATAAACGGTGGTCTCATCTTATTAAATTAGCACTCTCTCACACACTTGCACGGCGCTCCTGCGCTCTTCAGTTTCTCCACATTTCTTCTGGGTCAATCCTTATCTTCGACCCGAAAAGGGGAAAGTTTCTTTGCTCCCCGTCGTTTGCGGAGCTAAAAATCCGTTCCTCCGCCGAATCTGGTGTTCTCGTCAAAAAGCTCGCGCTAGCTGTCCTGTTCTGGGTCGCGCTGGAAAAGCGCTTTTCAACCACGCCTCCTCGGCATGAATTAGCGAATTAGTTGGGGCATTAATTGAGGAGAAGAAAATCAACTATGAAGGAGCAGAACGTACTGCCACTCAAGCCGCGTACCGATTGATCGCAACGATCAATGCGATGTGGGCAGCCAAAAGGTTCACATCTGCACATTCACATGAACCGATCGTTCACCGATCTTGCTAAATGGCTTTAAACGTCAGAATTGAATAATCGGTGTGCCGTACGAAAGAGAGGGAGAGAGAAAATTGGCGAATTGCACACGGCATTCGAACTGACCTCTGATCAATATTTCCCTCCGCGTTCTTTCCAGCAAATGCGACCAACAGCCCTTAACAAGCGACAATTTGCCCGAATCTCGACTCGCTGCGCAACCACCTGCCCGGCCCACTCTTATTTAGGTTTATCGTCGATCAGTACTGGTTAGTCGTGCGCCTAGGATCGTAACGTCAACATCGTCTTTGATCAGCTCCAGCGTGTGCATCTTGGAGAGGCACCAGTGTTGCAAATATCTCGCTCTGCCCACTCTGGTCCGCGTTTGTGCGAGATGCGATGCACACAATGAGCGATCACTGCGTTGTTTAGTAAAGATCATCCACCGACCGCCAGTGTAGCAGTGGATTACAGTAGTGCTGTGCAGGAACGTGCATCGTACATCTAGCAGGATCTTCTGGAAGGTCCATCAAAATGGCCGGACTTAACGTTGACGACGTTAAGGTGTCGCTGCAGAAGTTCGGGCTCTACGATTATGTGGTGTTTGTCCTGATGCTGCTCAGCTGTGCCATGATAGGAGTATACTTTGGTTTTCTTAAAAAGAAAGCCAAAAAAGGAGACGCAGAGGCCGACTACTTAGTGGGTAATCGCCAGATGAAAATCATTCCCGTCTCACTGTCGCTGATCGCAAGGTGAGTTGAAGGTGATGCGGCAAGTGCAAGTGATACATTTATGCAACCGTCGTAACTGTTTCGCTGCAGCTTCATCTCGGGCATATCACTGCTCGGAACTCCAACCGAAATTTATATTTACGGTGTGCAGTACATGTACATCGTCGGCGGCGTCATCAGCATGGGCTTCATTATGATGTATTTCTACTTGCCCGTTTTCCACAACCTCAAGCTCACATCTACATATCAGGTGAGTTGGAAGTGTTCCGGTACCAGTGACAGAGCGCCTGACGGTCTCAATCTCAATCCTAACGTATCCTTTCTAGTATCTGCAAACTCGTTTCGATAGACGAATGCGCCTTTTTGGATCAATTCTCTTCACGTTGGCCACGGTAAGTATACTCCGGTACAGCTGATACTCCTTTTCTCAGTTGATCCTCAGCGCGTGTGTGTGTGTGTGTGCAAGGTCAGTCTTGAACCGAAATCAAACAACAAAAACCCAACATAGAAGTGAAGAGTGTTGCGCTCGGAAGAGGGTAATCTTTCAATTTACCTTAATTTAGCCCTACCGAAGGGGCCTACCGAAAACATCAACAAGCAGCAGCGTGCTTCGACCGACTTAAACGGATCGTATCGCTAAACAACGCGTTCACCGCACGCTGAGATTGCACGATGACGTTTCACGTTTGTTTCCTTTGGCTCGCGATAGATGGCGTGGTTGCCTATAGTGATCTACGTCCCAGCGCTGGCGTTCAACCAGGTGACGGGCATCAACATACATCTCATCACGCCCATCGTGTGTGTCATCTGCATCTTCTACACCTGTGTTGGTGGGCTGAAAGCCGTCGTCTGGACGGATGTCGTCCAAACGGTGCTCATGTTTGGCGCCATGGTGTTGATCATCGTCAAAGGAACGCTGGACGTGGGTGGACTTTCGGTGGTGATGGAGCGCGCCAAGGCCAGCGGACGCATCGAGGGCCCTGACCTACGGTTCGACATGACGACCCGGCACAATATCTACTCCTGCGTGATCGGTGGAGTCGTCTATTGGCTGAAAACGAACGCCGTTAGTCAGAATATGATACAACGGTACCTCTCGCTACCGACGATGGCCGCTGCCAAGAAGGCCCTGTGGACGTTCATCTTCGGGACGCTGGTGCTGCTGGCACTGTGCTGCTACAGTGGTCTGCTTATCTACGCCAAGTACTACGACTGCGATCCGCTCACTACCAAGCTTGCCAAAGCGAAGGATCAACTGCTGCCACTGCTGGTGATGGACACACTGGGCGACTTCCCCGGACTTCCGGGACTGTTCGTCGCGGGTGTATTCTCGGCCGCCTTAAGTTCGCTGTCCACGGGGCTGAACTCCATGTCCGCCGTGGTGCTGGAAGATTTCTTCAAACCCTTCTCGAACCGTCCGCTCACGGAGAAGCAATCGTCGTAAGTTGTTGAGGAAAATACGCTCGGTTATGCAGTTAAGAGGTGATTTGCATCTATGTTTCTCCACTTTCAGTATCATTATGCGAGCAGTAGTGGCCATTTTTGGAGCAATCTGCGTAGGGTTGGTGCTGGTGGTAGAAAAACTTGGGTCCGTTCTGCAGCTTTCCATGAGTCTTGGCAGCGTAAGTAATGGGCCACTGCTCGGAATATTCACCCTGGGCGTCTTGGTACCGTGGGCTAATGGAACGGTACGTATGCAGAACGCCTCCGAATGATCGCCTGCGCGAACTGCAGTGATGTCTGTTTTGCAGGGAGCTATCGTAGGCGGATCCGTTGGCTTGGCTGTGATGATTTGGGTCTGCCTCAAAGCGCAACTTGCTATAGCGAGCGGAGAGCTTACGTTTGACGTTAAACCGGTTGACACACGAGGCTGTAGCTACCATTTCATTGCCAGTGAACCCATGAGTATGTTGGCGATTAATACAACAGCTCCACCAATTGATTCCACTCCAGCGTAAGTTGTGTACTAAAAATGTGTAATCAAGTTTTTGTAAAACATAGCTTCCCTTGTTGCTCCACCAGAGAACCAGAGTTTGCGCTCTACCACATATCCTACCTGTGGTATACGACGATGGGAGCGCTGATAACGATCGTCATTGCCGTCATCGTTTCGTTCCTCGTGGGCGCAAACAAACCGGACGAGATGAATCCCAACCTTTTCTCGCCGTTCATTCAGCGCATCCTTCGGCGTCGTCGGATAGCAGCACGCAGCCAGCTCGAAATGGTAACCGGTGGCATCAAAGAGATTATCCAATGATTGATTCGCCATTGCCATGCCAAAAGTCCCCGACCCGACAAATGGCGATGAATTTTTCATCTTTTCACTCTAGCTTAAAATTGAAATTAAAGAACTTTGAAAATGCAAGAAACCAGCATTACAGTGGGTGGGTTTTTTTCACTTCTGTTCGTCACTCTCTCCGAAATTTCAATACTGCCTTACCCACAGGACGCTCCCAAAGGGGATGAAGGAATGGCTAGGGATGTGGGCAAGCTGGGTGGAAAAAAAATCACACCGAATCCAGATACCCTCGAGATATCAACCCTTTTGCCCCGTTGCCTCGTTTCTTATCCACTCGCCCAACAACTGGCCAGCCAGTTGACGTCCCGGGCAACGCCAAACCCACCCCGAGCCAGCTGACGTCGGTCGGCCTCGGGTTGGTGGAAAGTTTGGCAGAAAGTGACAGAAATAACTGACGCGAGCAACAGCCTTAGAAAACAGCCGTGGCAGGAGTACGAGCAGCAAAAAAAATGGGCTAAATTATTGAAAGATTTACTACCCTAGCTCCCCCTGGTCGCGGTTGGCCAGTGGAATGGAAGGATTGGAAACAGGACCTTACAACGGCGAGCAACAGCAGCGAAGTAAAAAAACAAGGCATCCAAACCTCGTCACAGACTGTACTTGAATCGTTTTGCTCGATGCCACCGGCGGAAAATTGCTTCCTGTATAATTCTGCATAGACTCTCCGCGCTCTCTCTCTTTTTTTGCCTTCTTTCATCATTTTCCCGCAATTGCGTCTCCCGTTTCTTTTAACGCCAAAAAGTACAAGCAAAGCAAGAGGCAAGAATAAAAAAAAAACGCACGGACCCGAATAAAAGAGTCCTTTACCGCATTGCAACGAAACGCAATGGAAAAATCGAGGAGTTCTGACAGGGGGGGTTGCAAGGGAACGGGAACCAAGGGACGTCTGGGAAGTAAAGAGGTGAAAAAAGTTCGCGTGTCGTGGCAAAGGCACAAAAAAGAATGATCCGAATTAAAAGTAAATATTTGATATTTCTTCCTCAACTCCTTCGAGCCCCCGAGTAGGAGGATGTAAGGGCGCCGATGGCCAGGGGTGTTGTTACGCCATCAGCGCCTTCCATTCCGGGATTGGTTTCTGGTACGGGAGCTCTGGCGTGATGTTTCCGAGCAGTAACAAGAAAAAAACATCAGCCCTCACACAACTTCAAATGAGTCAAAGGAGTCGTGCCACGCAGAACTAGCAACTAGAAAAATTTGGCTCGCCCGACTCGCTCGGGTGGGCGCGTGGGATCAAGTAAAAGGGTTACTGTTTTCACTTCCCTCTCTCCCACTGCTTATCCACTGACCCATCCCTGCCCAAAGCCGAGCATAAACCTTCGTCACGGTACAAAATTAAAGTACACAAGAAACGCAAAAACCGAAGAAAGAAATGAAGAGAGGACCCAAGGCGTGATCCAAAAAAATCTCACACACACACACACAAACTTCAAATAAGCCAGAGCACCGATAAAGGGAAGAAAAATGGAAAATTTGTGGATTTTTTAAATTAAATTTTTATGATTTATTGTTAATTTCATTAATTAATTTATGCCCTTTTACGCCTTTGCCTATGGCGCCGGCACCGACCGGGCAATGATATCTCGGTTATCATTAGATGTGTTTTTTTAGCCATCTCACCCGAACCCCGCCCGGCAATTGGTGGAAAGGAATCGTGTTTTTTTTTTCGTCCTTTCCTTTTGCGGTTGCTTAAGCGACCACACCGGGAAGCATAAATCACGGTACAAGATCCTGCTGATATAGAATCGCCTTTCGTTCAAAGTGTCGTGGAAGGCAAAAGTTTGCTTATTTTGCCGCACTCATTTTCCTACTTCATTTCCCATTCTTTTTTCTGCGGGTAAAATATATCGATTATTTGTTCAAAACCCTTCCATTCTGCTCTAGCAAACTTCAACAACTGCCGTAAATCATAACAAATGGGTTGTAATGTTGCGGCCACCAGAAACAAAAACGCCATCAATTAACGAATCGTATGCCAGCGAGGATTGAGCGATACGTTCACCAGCGATAATGCATTTCTTTCCAATAGCGAAGAAAATTGATCTGCGTAGAGCAGGAGACACCTTTCCCAGAGACGTCTGGAAGAAACTTTCCAAACTCGGTGAGCCAAACGCCACATGACCACTCTAACCGTAAGACAAAGCAATACACAATCGAAAGTCCCACTTCCTTGGCATCGGGTATCCTGGCATCGTCCCCGGGAAAAACGAATGTGTAGATGTGTTTTTGTGCTGGAAAACCTCAGTCAAACGAAACCGTAAGACCCTTTTCAAGCCAAGTCAACCGTCCACCGTCGTCTTGCGTCGGTTTTTCCCACCAACTTCTTCACACAGACAACTTTTGCCGAGCACAATCTCGAACACATTAAATTGGAACCCACAGCACGAGAAAGTGAGACACAGGACGCAGGATTCACTATTGAGCGACGAACGCTTCGCAAGAAAACTTTGACAATAAAAACCATAAACCCAAGCAACTTACAAGATGTTTTCTCGATCACGCCGGCACCGGCGAGGATGGCGAAGGTGGCCGAGAACGTGCCACAGGACATAATAAACCCCACCGCAAGCTCCACCCAGAACTCAGAAAAAAAAGGAAAGCAATCGTTGTAGTTCAGGTCGAGTTCTGGACAGAGGGAAATAGAATCAATGCCTACCGGGTGGCAGGATGCGAAGGTGCGAACGGACGTGTGGACAATTGTCAGCTGAAGCTGAAGGCAATTGAGCCCATTACGAACATTTCGAGCACGTGTGTTGCGCACAAATTGAACCATGTGGACGTGTGTGTTGGAGATAGCACGTGAATAAAGCACATTTAAGAATGTGTTACAAAAGATTAAAAGTATTTCCCAGAGCTCGAAGAAAGCGGGTATACTTGAACTGATCAAGACTGTCCATTTAGAATGCATAATTACATATTGATGAAAAGAACCCATCGAACGCAAACAATTAAATCTATTTTCAACTCACGTAAACCTTCGTGCAGACGTTTGGCTCAAGCCGTTTCACCTCAAACGCTCTCACTTTCACACACCTGCACGTCACAGTACTAAGGCAAACACACGCATCACTGGCATGCTGAGAGCATCATGTCAACTACCATCAAACGCAGCCTACTTTTGCCCGCTCCAAAGAAAGCATGGCACACTCTAACGTGATTGAGATAAAAGATTGAGTTACCGTGATACCTTCGCGAAACGCCCAACCGTCGCTTACGATACAACTCACCCGGATGAGGCGGGAAGAGAGAGAGAGAGAGAGAGAGAAAGAGAGAGAGAGAGAGTGAGAGAGAAAAAACATAACAAGGAAAAATTGAAAAGAATTTTCCCCGATTATGCTTTTGATGTGATTGAAAAACGGAAAAAAGCGAACGTACAAGCCGCACCGCGCAAAACTGTCACCAGCGTGCGCGTAAGAACACATCCGCCCCGAGGCCCACATCATATCGCCGCTAGTGGGCAAATGAAACGAGCTGGCAGTAAATGATATTCTCGCGCGCCTCAAACAACAACAAAAACGCACAGGTTCGAGGGAAAAAACGCTTCTTCGCAGATTGATAGCAAACTTGCATTTGGGCGGTTTATCAGCTCAAAAGGATTGCCGTTGTCAGGGCCGTGTAATCTTCCCTCGCGCGGCCGTTCCCGCTAGACCACCGTTTAATTTTGGATATTGGATCCTTGTTGTACATAATTTGACGTACACGAAGCCTTAGGATCGGTGTCATTTCCCGACTAAACGAACGAAAAAAAAAACCCCGTTACCGTACAAGCACAAATCCTCCCCAGCGACCCAACAATCGGGCGATGAAAGCAATAATGGCTCAACTTTTCCACATCACATACACTTCCAATTACCAGACTACCGCATGCGGACGAATCATTCGGCGCCTTTGCATGTCCGCCGATTTTCCACCAGGAAGGCGTCCCCACCAGGCGCCGTCGCCACCGCCGACCACCAACGGCGGGGTCTGCGTATTTTCGGGAGCAATTTCCGTTCTGCCAGTTTTACAGGGAAAAGAAAGAACTGAAAAACATATCCCACTGTTTCTGGCCCACTGCACGGCACTGCGGATCCATTGCCCGACGAACGTCTGGTTTCGATTTAATTTAATTATCCTCATAAACTGCCTTGCCACTGCTGCATCATATGCAGCAAAAACTCGCAAGCCACGAGCGCTCCGAAACTTTCGGGATCAGCGCAATTTGTAACATAATTTATGACAGTTCGATTTCTGACATTACATGCCCGGTGAAATGAAACCAGGGACGGGCGAGAGCGGCAAACTTTTTCCTTCGTGGGGATGAGTGAGAAGTTGGGAGGCCTAAATTTAGCTGTCAGGTTTGGCTATAATTATGGCGTTCGAGTTTCGCTTTGCTTTTACGTGGATGATCCATGCAACCATTTCTTTCAAACTTTGATTTCTTTCCACTATGGACAGGCACGCTGATGTTTTCAATTGCCGGATGTCTGGGGAATGGAATTGTTCCACTTTTCTTCGCATATCCGACAGACGACCTAAATAGAAGCTGGTGAGGGTAACTGCAAAACTTAGATGACAACTAATCCCTCTCCACATTATGGCTTGTTTTAATGAGCAGTTTTTGGAGATTTTGCTATTGGATTGAAACTACCACTTTGACATGGTAGAATTTAACATCAAATTCAAGTAAAACCAATTCTAATTTATGTTCGCCTAACTATTGTATAATTATTGAAAATAAGCTATGCTTCTCAATGGATTTCCGACAAAGGTTATAAACCAAGCTCCAGTTCTGTTTTTAACACTTACGGTCAAATGGACCGAATACTCCTTTCGTGCAAATCATGGTGTCAATTGACACCTAGAAGGCTATTTTTGGCAATTGTTGACCGATTG
The DNA here is from genome assembly GCA_000349145.1 of Anopheles dirus. NCBI lineage: Eukaryota > Metazoa > Arthropoda > Insecta > Diptera > Culicidae > Anopheles > Anopheles dirus. Next base: position 2,787,476 of record KB672979.1, read on the forward strand.
AGCTGAAATTTTCACCAGTTGTGCGCAAACTATTCTAGTTTTATAATCCGTCGAGTTTGTGACCCTACCCCCTCCCGTTTGCTCCCCAGC
>KB672979.1:2788351-2918450 GCA_000349145.1 Anopheles dirus
CTATTCGTTTTCGAGTTATAGAAGCTCAAATTTGCAAAAGTGTCAATTGACACCAGATTTGTCCGTTAGTGTTAAGAAACACCACTAGAAACTGACATTTGCGAACAAAATATCACAAACAAAAAATCTACCCTTCCGACGCCTGCTTGGGTTCATCTTGCCACAGGGAAAAAACGTTGCGTCCTTCGCAACGTGGCTGGAAACATTAATTCCATTTCCCAAGGCGAAAAAGGGAGGAAATTTCACGATTTCCCATCCTTCCGCACGGGGCGAGCGCGAACCGCCATCCATCGCCATCGGACAGCTGAACATGGGCATTTGCGAACGGACATTAATAAATTTTTTAATTATGAATCTACATAAAAAATTATCAAATATCTTCAAATTACAGATAATATCTATAAATCATACCCCGAACAGAAGCGGCACCGGTCCCCGAGGAGCCGTCGTCATTACCTCCCACAATTTACGCTTGTCCAGAGGTTTAGGGACCTGGGCATGAACGCGTTGGCCACGTTTTTGTTTCTCTCTTCCCATCGTCCTTTCAAGTTCTGCTGCATAAGGTTTTGCATGTCGCTGCTCTGCTAATATGCTTTCTTTGGCGTCCGTTTCTTCACGTGGATGACCCCCCCCGGACAAGCATTTGCGACGTCTTGGGACCTGTCGGAGTTGACAGTGCCCGCGAAAAAGAATCCCGCGAGAGGTCGCCGAGAAAGTGTAGACCAAAGACCCAAGGCGACCAATAACTAAAACAAAAAAAAATACTGCTCCAAATTACCATCCGTCCGTGGCCTCTCCGTTTCATTATGACTTTCTCCCGTTTCTTTTTTTATGGACCAATCAAAGTGACAGTAGCGGCTCACGGCACACACACGTACAGACACCCACAGAGCGAGTGCCGTAAAGTAAAATGACTTAAATTTAACGCTCGGTCGCTCGGGATTTCTCGTGGTCCTGCTTCGTTCGCAGCAGATCAAAGCCGACGGAATCCTGCCGGGATGAACCGAACCGGTAGCCGGAATTCCGGAAGCCATCGGTTAGCCGATGCAGCGCGAAAAGGGTTCACCCACCTGCACACCCACGGCGCTAACGTCCCCGTTCGGCTGAAGGGCGGCCCGTAGGCGGCCCGTTTGTTTGTGGGGAAGGCGTGGGGGTCAAAAATTAATTTATAATCAAATTATAAAACACCGCCCTCTGACCTATCTCCGGCGTCGGTCATCGTCTTGTGGAGACTGTTCATTTCTGAAGCCGGGCTTTCTCGGTGCCGGACGGTTCATCGAATCGGTGAAACGAAAATCAGCTGGGATTAGGTTTGCTTATTACGTCCGAGGGATTCCAAACAGCCGTCATCGGCCGAAATAGGAACGGCCGAGGCACGGAAGGCAGCATGGCTCTCGATGGCCGTCCGACCGAGGGCGAAACGTTCATGCGAGCAGGCCATCCGCACGGCCGCACACGGTGCCGCGTCACGAGAAAACGTCGTTCGAAGAACGTAAAACGTCTTAAGTGAAAACTAACGAGTTGTTAAAAACCCATAAACTGGACGAACCTTGCGCAAGGGAGGCGGGTTGATCCCGTTGTCATCTTCATCGCCGTCGTCAACCCCCGAACTGCATTGCCACGGCCTTTTGCCCCGGTTGGGAAAAAAGTCATCAGTCAACCCAGAACATCTTTGCCCCGTAAGATATGCAACCCGCAGGACACACACACCCCCCGAAGAAACAGTCGCCAGTCCCGGTTTACGATGTCCCGAAAGAGCTACCACTCTTTGATGGCTTCGACCGGTCGGTCTTCTGGCGGGGAACAGTTAGTAGCCGTAACTCCGGTGTCTCTCCGGCGTGAACGCAAGTCCGCTTAGAACCCCCGGTGACAATTGCCCATGTGAGAATTCCTCACTTTTATTGATATGGACGCCGCCCGCCCAACGCGTCTTGCTGTCGGTACACTGCCGATTGCCTACCCTGCAGGCGCAATACTGCCGTGACCAAATTGCTGTATCTCTCTCGGGCGCACCAGCGCTGCAGCGTCACGGAGCGCAGTTAAAAAGAAATAAAACCTGTCCAACCGAACAACGGGACGGTTCTCTTCTCTCGGAACGGAGAGCCTACCAAGTCCGGACCGATAATTCGGTGGTTTATACGATAATCACACGTATTTCGTATACGTCAATTTTTTCCCACTAGGCTATTTTCTGCGGGCAAGACAGCCCTACGCAGGATGCGAAAGGTTCCGATATTGTGTATGTTACGTGCGGCGACATGCGTTGTACGGTGCTCGGGAGATGGATGAATATGGCCACTAGCCCATAAATAATTGATGACAAAGAATCCGCCCGCAGCTGGCTCGTGAACAACACCGCACGATGTCATCCAGGAAGAAAACTTCCACAAACGAATCGATCAATTCCATTGCGCTGGTGTTGGGATGCATTTATTGGGCGCATTTCAGATTACACTCCGTTTCGGATGCCATATCACGGTAGAATCGTAAAATAGAACTCTAGTGCTGCTATCACTTCATTGCCTCTTATATACTCCAACTGCAAAAGCCACTCACCGTACGGTACCACTTGGGGCAGCTTCTTCAAGTCCACCAAAAAGTTGTCCACCGTGTAGTTACCCTTCGTTATCGGGCACGTTCCCTGCGGCGGAAAGTTCGAATGCTCCAAAAGCTGCGGATAGATCAGTACGTCCTTTACGAGCATTTTGCAAAACGTATTAATGTGTGCAAAATACGGTACACCGCCGGTGCCACTCGCCTTTCGGAACAGTTTTCCTGAAACCTTGAAAAGTCCCCTTTGGGTTAGGCTCACTCAGAACAAAGCCGACACTTGCAACAAGCTCAGAACTATCTTACGGTCACTTCATCGCCAAAGTTTTGGAAAAGCATAATCGATCCAGTAATGACACACTTGTTCGGTCCCACTTTCTTCATGCGCAGCGTACCGAAATCGACGACGTCGTCATATTTCGATGGTAAGTAATTCAAATACTCAAACAGTATTTGGTATGTCTGGTGGCGAGAAAGGAGAGAATTATCACACTACTAGTACTTAGGTTAATTTTCAAACAAAATACTCACAAAACATGCTGTAAATAAGTACCCAAAATAGACGTAAATAGAAACTAAACGAAACGTCTTCATGTTCGGACATTCACTCTCTAATGTTGATTAGTTTGCATCAATATTGTGTGCGTGTTTATATATGAAAACGCCTGATACAATAAAAAAAATCTTATAAAAATCATGCGCAATGTAACAGTTACCACAGTTATAATAATAACAATGCAATCAAACTTCGCTTCACTATCAGTTTATCAAGTACATGCTCCGGAACTAGGGCACAGAACCGAAACAAGCGTGACGGACAGCGGGACAGTGCCGATTTAATTATATTTCCATCACTAATCTACATGGAGAATTGAAAAGCAACATGTTCTTAATTATCTTATCACTATCTCCATCGTAAAATAATGCAACTTTTTTTTATTATTTCCAAATGGTGTGCCGTTGCAATTAAATAGTCTCCTCCCTATATGACGTTCCCTTCACCGATTCCACGAACCTTCCCCTCATTTGGTAGTAAAACCCACTCTAAATCCACCCCCAACTTGACCGTTGCGGCTCACTATCGCTTCCATAAGCCATTCACTCGCTGGCACTGCCGGTGGGAGCTTGTTTTCGTCGAAAACGTAGTTAAAGATGGTATAGTTGCCCTTCGGGAAAGGGCACGCATCTTGCGGTGGTAAGTTCGATGATTCGAGCAGTTGCGGATAGATCACCTCATCTTTTGCAATGATCTGGCACAATGACCCTGCCCCGTTCACAAACATTCGCTTCTGTCCCATGAAATCGACCTTATAGACGGCCCAGCGGATCTGTGGATCGATAATTTGCGGTTGATCTACTTGTTCTTGTATATTTCCAATACTCACTTGTGTTTCCGAGCCTGCATTTTTGTACACCGTAAAGGAACCGGAAACGCCCAACTGATTTTTTCCCTGTCGAGTCAGACGAATGGTTCCATAGTCCATCATATCGTCTATCTCCTGCGGTATCGCTTCAAAACTGTTCAGCAGAACTTCATAAAGCTGATTGAGAATAGATCAAACGTTATACTATGGCTGTCCACTAGCCCCACTACCATTACTTACAACACCGTCCACCGTTGCTAAGGTGCTCCATAGCAACGCCAATACACATCCGAGTGCTATGATCTTGTTCATGGCTTCGTACAGTCAACAAAACTAACCAATTGGATTAGAAATTGCAACCTTTTTAATACCTTCCTCCACCCATGTGCCACGGGCAACGTTTCGCTGCCATGTGATCGATGCTAGACAAGCGCACACTAATTGTTATACATTGTAGATGAAGTTTCCCTACAAGCACAATGTTGCACGGAACATTGCGTGTCACGGAACGCTAACGCGCAACAGCACCACTTCATCCACAGTGGTTTCAATTGCCATCAAACTTCCAACCGGCAGTCGTACTCTAAAAAGGTTTGATGATGGTAAATTGCGTATTCAAATCAGTCCTCAATAATATCTTACCGCCTGCACAATCGGCGATAATAGACTGCCGAGGGAATCGGCAAAGCAGGAACCGTACCGGATTTAGCTCGGAGAAAGAATTTCCTGTTATCCTGCGCACAAAAAGTGGCTTCCAGCCAGGCACCGAGCGCTAAGGGAACCGATAAATCACAGCCAATAAATCATCTTCCCGGGTGTCGTCGTTTGGTGAAAGGATGCTTTCAAACCCGACCCCTGCGTGTCAATCCCTTCAGCGGCCGGGAGCTGCTACTACTTATGCTACGCCGCCAAACGCAAAAAATAGCTCTCTCCCTAACGGGTTCATTTATTTGGATTGGTTTTACATAAATTCGTCCCAGACGCCGGCCCGGCCAGGACCACCGTGGCGAAACTTGACGATTTAAGGTCGATGATATATTGGCAGCACTTTATAATGATTGGATTTGTGTCCGCGGTGGTCGCGCCTACGGATTTGGAAGTCTTTCGGTGGTGGTTTCTAAAAGATCTCCACGTGCCAACGAAGCGCCCTTTCGAACGTGACTCGATTGCGTGTGCGCTGCTGCGGGATACTCCGAGACACCAAACAAACGGGACAAGTTCATGCGAAGATGTCAGTGATTGCAATAAATAATAGATATTTCATCCTCCAAGTGGCAACCATAATTCACCACCGGCAAGCGTGTGGAAGACGTTTTGCCGAGCTAGCCGTGCGCCGCCCATGACACTTCATTACGTGTTTGGCTTCCACTTTGGCCGCAACTGCTCTAGAGCGATTCCAACCGAACGCTCCTCGAATGACGCACCCGGCTCACCTGTCACGGAAAGGAGCCTTCAAAGAACCACTTCTTTCGAACCTGGAAGCTGTCAAATTTCATTTCACCAAACTCCTTCGACGCTTCTCCACACATTAGCACTCGATTGTGTCCCATGCTGGCAGATGCCGTACTCCCGCCCAAGATACTCCCTGCGGCATGATGTATGGATTGTTGCAATACGATACCGATTCGTGGCGCAACAACTCGTAGGAACACGTGAAGAAGATTGGCCCCGGTACCCACTGCACGTATTAATAGGATATGTATGCGATTTTCGCACTATCTACACACACACACTGTGTTTGATTTATGATGAGAAAAAGAAAAGCAGCAGCTTATCGGATTACGCCGAAATGTACGGGCGCGGCTCGCGTGAGGACGCCTTCATTGCAGGGCGTGAATATGTTACCCTCGAAATGAAATTCTATCGACAAATGCTCAAAATCGTTTCTGGCAGACACTGGCAAAATAAAACTCCACGTTTTGCTATCCACTTTCCTCCCAGAAACAATCCGCAAGTGACCAATAAAAACAATCCCATTTCCTCGCATGCAAATAGTGCACGATATCAATCTAAACCGGCCTCCATAACCGTCCCGAACGATCGTTCGAGCAGAACGATCCCAAAACAAGGCATCCTTTATCCGCTGTTCAATAAATCAAAGTCATCATTCACATACGCACAAATTTGATGATGAATATCAATACATTAAAACTACATAAAAAAAACTCTCCGGTCCCCCTCGATTACCTTCGCACAGTCCTTCGCAAGCTGCCAAGTGGCCACAATCGGAACGCTATAACTCAATTTCGGACCCTTTTTCCACTTTATCGGAGAGTTATCTCTTCGCCCAATCCCTTCCGGCGAAGGAGGTGGCCGCCAAGTTTATTCCAACCATATTCCACATATCGTGCTACAAATCTCTTAACCCTCCAGTGCATGTGTATCGTTGCAAATGAAGCCCAACAGACGAGAAAAAAAAACGCGCACACAGACACACCACAAACAGTTTCCCTCCGGAAGCTCGGACAGTCTCCGTCTTCCGCCGCAATAAAAAAGCGATTTTCCAATATCCTTTCAGTTCCGGTACATACGTTTCGGCGGCAGTTCCCTTCTTAAGCGGGTCCTGCTTCGGCTTCGGGGGGAGGTTGATATGTGAGATATGCGATGCGGCTCAATTGCCCATTCAACCTCAAACAGCGAAGCAAGAACTGTCGAATACTTCAACCGTATCAGACGCATCCTTTCGCTGGTTTCTTTCTTACCATTGTGTTGTGCACACTGTGGCTGGTTATATGTTGTTCGTAAACCCTGCCTTCACTTTCACCCGGCATACCCTAATCCTTTTATATTCTTCGTCCACAGAAGCGGACGATATTCACGACTCTTTTAGCTGGAAACCACAAGCACACAAGAACGCAAGGAGTGTTTTTTTGTTGTTCTCTCGGTAGATTTGTGCAGATTTCAAGTGACAGATAGAACACCGATAGTAACGATGCCTTCGTTCGGGTTCGATTCGGTTGGAATTTTGCATTTGTTTATTCATTCACCCTCCTCCGTTCGCTATCCCGTTGTGGGAAACGCCACGCACACTTTGATGGACTCACGCGGTGGGGGAAATTTTGTCCTGCAGGATGTTTTTTTTTCTACTGCGTGCCGTACGCCCTGCTGCACACGTATGTAGAACATGTGGAATGAATATATTGTTTATTTTACTTCCGCATATCCCGGCCACCGAAAATTTGGTGGAAGGGATTGTATTTTTTCTTGTTGCCGCCAGCTTTCTCCTCCAGTATCGTTAGACTTCTTCAGGAAGATGCTCGATTTCGGGGTGGTTTGCTGTGTGCTATCGAATTTCGACAAAAACACACGACCCATCCCGAGGGTGTAGAGTGTAATTGCTTGTAGGCAGACGCGCCCCACGCAAAACGTTCTCACATGCGTTCACCGGGACGTATCGGAATCATTTAGTGCCTTAGGTAACCACACATGCACTATTTACACGGAAGGGGATGCTGATTGCGTGTTGAAGCGTAAAATCTTGTCCTGCTTTGAACGGCACGATGCAAAGTCCCCACCAAGTCGTGTGTGGTCCACCATGCTACAATTCCCAAAGGACTTTCCAGCTCCCGGAGTCGACGATGCGATTTGTGGCTAGCGGGCAGAGCGATATGACTTTTGTCACTTTATAGCACCGCAGCTAGGGGACGTCATTTGAATGCAATCGTTTGATAAAGATGCCATCCATCGTTTGGTGCTCTCGGGAGCTTTGTTTGTCCGTCAGTCCCTTCCTACCTCCCTTAATGACTCAATTTTTCTTCTGTCTTTCTTCCGTTCGGAAGATTTGCAAGATCGCTCGCTCCACTGCCAAATCAATATTTTCTAGCCGACGTTTAATGAGCCATTGCGTGCAGGCTGGCAGGGAAAAAAACTTAAATCCAGCTTCTCCCGGCGATGTTGGGGTTGGGATGTATCTTGCAGTTAATGGTTCGTTCTTATCGCTTCGCCCGAACAGAGAGCCGGCGCCTTCCTGAATGCATACCCTCGGTATTTTTTGCTGTTGCTTCCTACACCCGGCCTATCATACATCAAAAAGTCGTTATCCTTGAAATATCTCTTTCCTTTCACTTAATTTCCACCATATTGATGGTGAAACCATAAAATTAATGTGCAATTTATGCACAGTGCCGAAACGGTGCCGGGACCGAGCGGTGAAACACTGGAAAGCGGTGCGGGCAGAAATTGCACTCCCGCTGCCAGATGAGTCTCATCCACGCTCATCGCTCGCCCCACGCCATTAAAGTTCACAAACCATCGCAAATCTTCGAAATCATTCAACCATCGCCCGCTGCCGAGCGACGCCGGCGTCGCCTACTTCGTGGAAAATTCTCCTGCACCACGTGGCACCCGGCCCGTCGTCAATATCGTCTTAATCATTTTCTTTCTATTAAGCAATAATTTCTTTTTCCGTTGCGCGTTCCGTTTCAATCCGTTTCGTATCGTTTGATTTCCTTTCGTTCTTAGTACGTTACCGCCATCAGACGCCGTCCTGCGTCGTGAAGAATAATCGCGCGACAAGAGAAAAAAAGCCGTTGGCAGCCTCTCGGGGCGAAACTTGCGAGACGGAGCAATGGCGCCTTTCGAAGGCTGGCCTCGCCGCTCGTTCGCCCCATCCTTAATAGACTGTTCATTTGGCTGAGGAAGAATCACTTACCGTCGATCGTCAAAAAACAGCGACTCCGCACTCGACCTCCGCCGGCCTCGATGGCGGGGCGAAATTGAAATTTTTCCCTACAAATAAATTATGCATGCTAAATTACCATACATAATAGATAAATAATGTATTCAATATTTATTCCCTAATATCAATTACTTCCCTGTACAGCGAAACGTGCAAAGCAGACTTCCACGCCTCGAACGCACTGCCTTCACTTTTGCGCCTCGATACATAATCTTTCGCGGTTTGCCCGCCGCGCACTTCACCAAGCCACCATATACGCACGCGAAATCTGTCGAATCCTCCTCAAAGAATCATTGCTCGTAGTGGCAAAGGAGAGCGCGAAAAAAAGGGCGTCACATGAAAGCGAAAATGTTCGCCGTCCCCTCGCGCTGCGATGTCTCGATGTGCCTTTTCGTGAGAGGAAATGCGATATTAAAAAGTAATAAAATTCGTGATATTAAAATTTACAATATCGGTTTGGTGCGCTCCACTCGGCTTGCACAGCCTCATCATCACATTGGCGCACTACGCGTGGCGATGCTTGCTCCGCCACATCCGGTAGGTATGATAAATATCGGAACCGGAACCAACAGAAGAAGAAAAAAAGCCTGGTGTGCAAAGGCAACGTGTGAGGAAATCCGTGTTAAAGCGCTGAAGCGATCTTCAAAATCACGTGCCGTACGGTGCGGGGTTTCACGTATCGTTGACTCCTGGCAGGAAAGTCTGGCGTCATAAACTCGCAGACAATCCCGCTACCACAAGCACGCAACAGATATGATTGCCGCTTTTTTTTGTTGTTGCTGCGATGCTGTATCGTTTCTTACACATTATTACTATGGCCCTTTCATTGGGAGTACTTCTGGCGCTCGTCGATCGTCGATAAGGAAATACGATAGCTCCATTTTCTCTACGGAACACCGAGAACGACGGCTTTTCAATTGGTTTCAAAAACATACGCTCACGAAGGAATACGAATTATCACGTTCAACGTCGCCCAACCTCATCGTCCGCAGGAGCGGAAGGTTTCCGGCTCGTTGGAGCCAACTAGGGTACAAATGTTTTCGCCATTTTACCACACATTACAACATATCAAAGGATCGTCCCGGCCGCAGTGGAAACAATATGCAGCCAGCTTCCGTGACGCCGTTGTCTTTTATGTTTATGTTTTTGCAAATTAATTTCATTTCAACTTTCACGTTCCTCCGGTGTCCAGAGCGCCAGAGAGTGACAGATTTCCTTAGCCGTACACACCGTCAGGGACATCTTTGCCTACCGAAAACTCTTGGCTCCAAAACTGTTGTCTTTTTCAGCAACAACAACAACAACAACAACAGCAGTGACAGAAAAAACTGCCCACGGGGACAGTGTCGTGCACCACGTCACCCATTGTGGAGATAATTTACATTCAACGGGGTGGCTGACGGCCCGGCCCGGCCCGGGTGCCTCTCTCCAGCGGGCACCTTAAAAAAGGAACTGCTACCAGCTGCAACATGGCCGTCGTCGACTTCCTTTCGGCTGGGAAAGTCACCATCAGCAAAGTTGATAAGGCCCGTAGCTGCTACACTTCCCGTATGCAAAAGATCTTGCCCACACTCTCGCCTCCACACCGACTCCACCTTAATCGGTTATGCCCGAGGTTCAGCGACGGGTTTTGACCACAGGAATTTTAATTTATTTTTACACACCAAAATCCGCACGCATCCCTGCCGACTTCCGCCGGTGCATTTTGGGAGTGGGAGAGAGAGAGAGAGAGAGAGAAAATAATTTCTTCCACCATAATGTTCACTTTATCCGGGTCGGGTTAGGATTACAACGAAGAAAAAAAAACCTCCCTGTGCTCCCGACACTAATCACGTCCCACTGTGTACGGATGCGCCAGCAGCAGCACAGCAGTCCAGTGCCGGGGACTGTGCGGATGCTGGCAGAAATAAAAGAAAGACGTACGCGCCGAACGCGCCGGCCCCACTCCCACGAGCCAAACGTTATCTTTTAATAATAATTCTAATATATTTCGCTCATATGCAATTTTAAATAATTGTAACGCTCGGAAGAATTTCACTTACGGATCCGTCTGGCGCGTATTCCGCGGGCCCATTTTAATTTCATTATTCTTCTAAACTACCGGGCACCGGGAGACACATGGCGGACCGTGTTTTAATGCGTCTCCCGCCCCGCCAAAGGACCCCCTGCGCCTCGTGCTCATTATACGTGCGAAACCCTTATTATGTGCCCGTCGACTCGGTGCTCGGTGGACATTTAAAGAATTTTAAAAATTACAACCTCTTTGTACATGCAAAACAGATAACCGAGCCGTGCCAAGGGGGTTGGCGTGCGTGCGGTAAGGGATGCGTCCCGAGAGGCCGACCCCGCTCAACCCGCGGCCGTTGTCGTTGGTTAATTCGTGTTTTTTTTTTTCTCTGCGTTATTATTGTCAACGGAATCATCTTTTGGAACGCTTTCTCTAGAATAAAAACACGCCTCCTACCGCCAGAACTGACCCCGGTCGTACGCTGTGGAGTATAATAATAATGTTTTATATAATTATGCTTGTTTGTTGTTGTTTTTTTTCGGTACACATACTCTCCAACCTCATGTTCACCTTCGAGTGCTCACCTTACTTTTAATTTATATTTTTATTTAATTCCTCCCGAAAGCCGGCCCCCGTTCCTGCTCGATCCTCTTCTCAAGATAAACGTGTCCTTTTGGAGTCGTTTCTCAAATCTGTTCGCCGGCTCGCACTTTTTTGTATTTGCTGCATGCCCTGCGTTCCTTCGCTCATGCATGCATTTTTGTCCCCGTTCGTTCTGAGATTGCGTTTGTTCTGGGCGAGCTGTTTATGCTGTTAGGGTTTTTGTATCCTTTCCTATTTCATCCACGGTTCTTCTTATTAGACAGCAGCACCAGCAGCAGCAGCAGCAGCAGCCTCCCGTTTCCTGATTCACGTACGGAATTGCTCACATTACGAAATCTCGGATGCGTGATGGCTTTTGCACATTGCACGGCGATGCTCCGTCCCATTCGCACATTCACTCAACTAAACCCGTCACTAAGGAGCGCCACGGGGTTGGCTACGCGACCCTAGGTGGGCGCCTTTTTTGTCCTTTAACAATTTGCTCCACCACAAACGTGCGGATGGTGCTGTTTTGTGTGTGTGTGTTTTTTTTTTGTTCGGATATTATAATTTCATAATACATATCTGACATTTTTATATTTAGATAAGCATATTAAACACAAACAACACACGGAAACCACCGTCCGCCGCGTGCCCCGCCCTGGCTAACCGTTGTAAATCATCGCTTTTCGGAATGATAAAATGGATTCTCGCTTTTGTGCCCGAGGTTTTTTAGTTGCTCCGTGACCAACAGCACCTCGATGATATGAAAGGATTTATGCGGTTAACGCGTATTCGCATGGTGAACTCGCATAAGCATCGCGGAGACTATTTTCTAGCTAGAAAACGTGTGCTTGTTTCCCGTTTGGTGTGTAAAAAACCTGAAATATTAAATGAATTCCACCAGCGCAAGTGCAACAAAGCTGCAAATGCTTTCAGTGCGATACGACTGTAACTAATGTGGAAAAAAGGCATACACATGCATGCAACGGCAAATTGAAAAGAAACCACTAGCGCCATACAAACCATACACATCATCCGCACGCTGGAGATGGTAAATCATTTAATTAGCTGTTAGTGCTATTTATTCATTACGCGAAAACGACACGACTCGATGCATCTTCGCTCGTACACACAGCCGTTCCAGGCAACTTGATGCTTTTCCGCTTTTGAAAATCATCTCCATGGCAACGGTGTGAAAAGCGCAACGTGCAATTACGGCAGGACCGTTCGGTCTCTCTCTCACACCTCATGCATGATTCAGAGCAATCAACATTCGCCGCACCTCTTGAGCGTCAATCCGATCAATGACGATCACATTGTGCTGGCTGACATCTTTAACGTGATGCAGTATTGCCATCATGCCTCGGGTCACTGACCCGTTCAGTTCGACCTCAGCGCGATACGACTGCGTTGTCTGAAGAATGGTACCGTTGAGGAAGACTGCTGCCACGTACATATCACACGGTGTCCATATGTCTTCCTCCGCGTACACCTCGTACTCCACCCGATTCAGCACCTCAATCGCCGGGTTCGTCGTTTCCGCGAAAGTGGCGAAGCGCCATCTCGTGGTGAACGTCTGCAGCAGGACCGTCTCCCAGGGAAACACGTGCACGACCAAGGGAGAGTTGTTGAGCACGATGTGCGCCGCCTCCGGATCGCGGAAGAAGTTGAACTCCGCTGCCCCGGCCGTGTTGCCAACGCCGTTTCGATTTCCACCCAGTATGTACAGGGCACCGATCTTATCTTTCGTCTCCGGGTACATCTTGTAGAGAAGCGCCACGTTCGTCAAAGGTCCCACGGCCAGCAGACTTATCCTGTTGGGATACTGTGGAGTACGAAAACGACGGTTTAAATCTCATCCTCTTTGCAATCTGGCGCGTGTTTGTTACCTGCTGAAACAGTTCATTCATCATTTCAACTGCGTGCACCGATTGCAGTGAGTCCGTCGACGGTGACTGGCCGAACTCAACGTCTCCGAAGCCATTGTCTCCCCAGAAATAGTGGGAAACGTTTCTGTTCGGTGCCGGTGTTAGGAACGGTTCGGTGGCTCCTACATACACCGGCACATCCAGCCGATCCAGACTCTCCAGGATCCGTAACACATTAACGACAACATCCGATGCGCGAGCATTTCCGTGCGTGCATGTTACGGCCTGGACGCAGATGTTGTGCCGCTTTTCGTTCGACAGCAGCATTACCAGCGCCCAAGCGTCATCACCACCGCCGTCCATATCCAGGATCACCCGGCGAGGGCCACCGTGCGCGGCATCCTTCGGCGGACACTTTGCGTTGCTCGCTGCCAATGCCGCCACCATCATAAGTACGCGAAGCGCTAGACCAATCGTCATCTGCAATGAGCCGAAGCCGTACCGAAGCCGAATGCATGCCTCATTTCAATTTCCGATGTTACAAATTGGACGTAATAAGCTATAAAATTTATTCCCGAAAAAATGGCAGCAATTTATGGGCTAGACAAATATCAATTTCCCCTCGTTAAATTTTCATTCGTCCCAGATCGTCCCAGCGTCCGTGGCCGTGCGTTCCTGATTATCATGACGGCAGCGGTTCGCTCGACCGTCCGTCCGCAGTCCAAACGAACCTCCATTCAACATTCCAGCGTGGCTACGCAATCAAGAAGGAATCAACAACCTTCAGAACATGGAAACAAATTGAATTGATTTGATCTTTTCTCTCACGAGAACGTTTTTTTCTGCTTTAAACCCACCCGTACCGTTCGCCCTGTCGCTCACTGACCATCGTTACAATCATAAATAATGCTGCCCTTCTTGACTTTACGTTCCTGCTTGACTCGCAGTCAACCGGCCATCCGTCCGTCCATCCGAACTCGGGACCGGCCAGGATCATCTGTCCCGCCGACCTCTTCGAACTCGCCTCGGTAACGACTCTTTGGCAAACAAACAAACAAACAAACGCTAGTGCCACCCTCGATTCACCTCGCGCCGGGAGTAGTGCGTGGCGCTTGAAGACCCTCTCGAAACTGTGGCAAAGATGTTACACGACCGTACCTAATCTTCTATTCAGATTTTACACGATGGCCTCATTGTAAATGCACCCTCCGTTGCTGTGGGCATGGCTTTTTTGCCCGTTTTATCGCACGAAGAATTTGATCTGTTTCCATTTCCTGCTCTGATTCCCGTTCGCGCTCTGAATCCCGAAGCTGATGGCTTGTCCAACGCACGCCGGTCATCCTTGAACGATGGCTTGCGCGCACGGCACAACTCAATCCACCGTCCGGGTATCATTTGCTGCCGAAGGATGCTCAACGATTTTTTCGCAAATCATAAATAATATTCCTAAGTGGGTGGATGATGCTGGCCTTTTTTGCCGCTCCTCTGCGCCAGTCTTCAGGAACAAACGGGAGGGTACGGAGAACTAAACGTATTGAGTCAACAGTGCGTGATTGATTACTGATGGGAACAAATCAATTGAGCCGTGGTATATCTCCAAAACTGATAAGCTCATTACTGATATCACTGCTTCTCCGCATGATAACGATAACCCTTAAAGGCCTCCGGCCAAATCGCAGCCTTCGAAAGTCAAATTTCAATGTCACTTATTTGTCACTACCTTCACGACGCGGAGCACAACTGATCGGGACGTTCGTCAAAGCACAACTAACTGGGCTGCCAATGGCCAATCGAGCCTTCCTTCGGTTGGGTGGTTTCTTTGTCCGAACTGGTTGCGTTCAGGTAGTTTCTTACAAACAAACATGGATTTAAGTTAACCATTTATCTCATTGTCTTACTTCTTTCATTGCGATCATTAATTCCATCCCGGGCATTGTTTGTTGTTATCGTATTTCGAAACACTACAGCTACAGCTGCCACCTGTAGTGCTAATGAGTGCAAAACGGACAAGTGCCACTATCTTGTGCCTGCGTTTTGTACGCAGCTTCGTCAACAGGCATGCACGTTGCGGCCATTGAACTTGAACCGTACATGCTCGTTGTGTTCAATTCCTTCCACACGATTCGTTCAGCAATCACGCACAGCTGACTGTTTACGTCCAGCCCACTGCACATTTGGTCGTGTTCTACTTATTTTTGGTCCATACTCATTCTAGATGTTCCTTTTTTCATCGAAAACAACCACTGCTGAAGGTTTGTTGTTTATATTAAAAACGCCATAGATCTTTATTATCGTACTCACATGTCGCTTCCTTTATTTTTTAGCTCTGAAAATACAACTCCCTTTCTGCCGTTTGATGCTTCCTGTTAGGGCAATTCATTTTAGCGCTATTGTCACCTTTAGCCTTATCGTCGACTGCACTCCACCGCGGTTGTGTTAGTTTAGTTTGGAGGTGTTGCTAATTTTAATGCGCCATTCTCATCCCGGAAGCCTCTATTTCTGGTCCTCTCGATGGCTTCCATCCCTGCTTTGAAAGTTTTTTCCCGTTTGTCCATTTCGCTGAAGCTTCCAGCTTTCACTCTAGACCGTCCGATTGTATATAGGTGAAACACGACGACATCCCAGCGGAGGGTGGCTGCTTTCGCCAGCATTTTGATTAACTTTCCACTTTCGCTATAATTTATTCACCTAAATCCACAATAATATCATAAAATGTACAACTCTTTCCGGGGAGTTTCGCCAGCTACCCGGGATGCCCCAATGCCCCCGCAACAGGACTCACTTTTTCGAGCTCAATGGATGCGCCGGAGTACGCCAGCCAGGACATGCCACAAATAAAAATGTGATTGCCATCCACGGAACGGCAGGTATCTTCGCGCTTCGCGGGGCAACCGGCGCAGCAAGAAGCCTACGGATACGGCCCGGACAGTGTTTATGGAAAGTCTTTTAACAAACCACTTCCGGCTTCACCGTCCACCACCATCATCTCAACGTCACTTTACACACATAAACCACAATTAGCTCTACCGCGAAATGATAATTGTGAATTATATGCTAATGTATTGCGCACAGTTTTCGGTTCCCCGCTACCAGCTCGTGGCTCGAAATTCCACCTTAGTTGTCGCCCCTTCCCACAACTGCCGGAGAAGATTTAAGAAACGCTCCATCCGGCAAAGGGTTACGGAAAATTAAAATAGGACTTAATTCGCCACCTTTCGCCGTGGCCGCGACCAGCCCGCGAGTGCTGAGTTCAGAAAAGTCAGATAGCTTGGCGCACACACCGTTCCATTTCCAGCTGAATTGGCCCGTGTGGCCCGACCGCTTCCGGTTTGCAGGCGGGTCCGCTTTCGGTCGGTCGGTCGGGCGGTAAAAACGCGAATCCGTGTCAGGTGCGGTGGAAAGTAAATTAATTTATGCCCCGTTTTTTGCTTCCCACAACGGCCCTCGCGTACCTTCGAGTTATGGCAGTTTGGCCTTCCAATGCAATAGTAATGTTTTGCGCTCTCTATACCGCTTGACTTACGGGAGTGAACCCGGAGAGAAAGAGAGTAAGTAAATTAAAAAGAATTCCGCAAACAGTTGGCTTCACTTTGGTTTGGAAATATTTCAACCGGGAGAAGAAGAATCTCACCTATAACCCTCTCATATGTCCGAAGATGTGTGTATCCCATTGAGAAAACCGAATTATTCAATTCCACAATCAATTTGATTCATATACAGCCCAAAGATGATTTGTTTCGCCGGTTTTTATAAATTACTCCCATGAGCTTTTCACTCCAACGTATCTGCATCATATCTGTTGATAGCCTTCGGGACGATAGGGACGAAAACATAACGAACAACAATCACAAATTTATCGATTTATTAGATTGCTCTTGGGAGGAACTATGTTGGGTTATTCACTTCACCCCTAATATTTCTTCAAGCTATCCCGTTCGTACGTCAAACGTTGTACTCAAACCAAACGGCGGTATTGTGACGGTAGCGTTTCTATTTATCGTAAAACCTGGCAGGGCTGTTACCGTTGAAGTTCTTACAGTGGTCGTCGACGGAAAACTGTTCCAGTAGGACGAATCCCGATCGCCGTCACTTTCGTTGCTGTCATCTCTGTCACGATTCCTTCTTCGATGTGCCAAATTGAAGTTCTAAATGGAAGAAATCATTCACTCTCGACACTAGCTCACTGAAGTACGTCTGCTTCTACTTACTAGAGCACATGTTATCACTAACATCAGAACGATAAGTTGCGTTGCCATCCCGGAACCCGGTTTGCGTTTGCTTTTCGATTATACGAATGACCGATGGATGTAAACAACGAGCTGTTTTATAAACTCACACTCCGCTCTTATCTACGCCGATCTCATCACACTCCTCATTTAATGTCCATTTTCGACAATTGTCAAGTGAGATATTCGTTTCGGTCCGCTGCACCGTCATTTATTTATCCCAACAGCCGCAATTGTAACGCCAAATTGACCGGTTTTTGACCCGATCTTTTGACAAATGACGGTCACCATAAAAGTAAACATGTGTGGCGTTCAATTTGAGCTGCACACTCGCAAACGGCACGCACGCCGATGACAAATGACGCAAATGAACATCCAATGGGCCCGTGCATCTGCACGGCCAATCGAATATGCAAAAACCAATTAAGTGATTTAATTTTAAATCATGCATCATAAATCAAACTGAAGCGCTCATAATCAACTCGCCGGCGATGAAATATTTATCCGCACCGCACCGCAGCATCCAACCCGGCCAGATCGGTTCAATCGGATCCAATCCCGTCTGGTTCACACCAATTTTCGACACCAATTCCGGCGCACAGGGTTAAACCGACCGGCGATGATTGTGGCTGGGCAGTTTCCCACCCCGGTTGGAAAAAAGAGCAGCAACAGCTTTAACCTTTTTTCTCCCGCGTCCCGCCATGCAAATGCAAATCTGCAGCATGAAACCCCGAAAAAAGTGGCCCATGCAAAAGCGGCATAAAAACCACTCGCAACCGTATCCGGCGGAGCGAACGGTTCACCATTCGATGCCGATGTCATCGGTCAGCGTGCGGCCGGCGCACCAAGGCCGGCCGGGTGAGAATGGATCGTAAAATATGCATATAACCATCGAATACAATAACCCGATCTCAATCTGGTCCGTGCGTGCGCCCGGTAATGGCTGTGCCGTGTCGAACCCGTCGCTCCATGGGACCGGGTCCTCTGTGCTGGATGTTACATATTTGATGGCCGATGGCAAAACCAAACACTCGACGTTCCCCCGGCACCAGCCGATGGCAAAAAGGAAAACAGACACCTCACTCACTGACCACGGCTCGAGGACGGGCACGAGCAACGAGGAAATTGACACTCAAACCGAACACCACCGGGAGCCAACGATGACAACGTTTTCATCGCAGGACACCCGTTCCCCCTGAAGCCCGGGTTTGTGGTTGTATCATTTTCCGCCCCCTCCCCACACCCACACACACACACAAACACACCGGCAAACGCATCGACACGGATTGGATTCAAATATGCAATTATTTGCTCTTTTACCTTCGCCGGCGCAGGCGGATGCGGTGCGTTTCGGAGGCCTTCGAGCCGAAAGGATTCGACACTCGGTGCACGGGCGGACCGAGCCGGACCGAGCACGACGTTCCGCATGCCTGGCCGAGACAGCCGAGAAGGGACGGCAGAGACTCTTGATCAAACCGCAGTTATTATTGATACACTCATAACCATGCACCGATGTCATGCGAATGCGACCGTGTGCGGAATTGCCTCCGGGTTGGCCAGGGAGCCACAGGCGCACCCACACACAGACACGAAAAAAAAACAGGCCCGGAAAATGCTGCCAACCGGATGGAAAACCGATCCGGACACCTACGGTTCGTTTAGCGATCTGACAGACGTGCGTGAATTCCCCAGCTCCGCACGCTCTGGAGTGGCAAATTTGATTTGTTAGACGAAATTGAAAGCATCTGTTTCGTATTTTTCGATTCTAGCTGCCACCGGCTGCATGCGCATGATTGCACCGTGCTGCACCGGTGCCATTGCTGGAGTTTATTACCCGCAATCGACTTCAACGCATAACTTCCTTCCGAATCGGTTTGTGACAGAATGATTCATAAATTCGTAAGCATTTTCCCTCTATCGATGTGCAATACATTGTCTTACTAGTTTGTTATCTCCTGGCAAAGCCACGAGCCACAGTACCACCAACAGTAAGCAAACAAATGTGCTGACTCGTTTAAGTATTTGAAGTGTTTCAATATCAATGCATTTGATAAAAAGTCACACGCCTGGCCCACGCCTATCAGTATTACGGAGTCACAGTTCGAAGCAGGTTGACTACAATGTTGCGATCTCTAGTGTTTGCTGGTGCGCTTAGCATCTGGTGGAGCAGTGGTATGTATCGTGTTCAGTGTGTAATCGCTGGAGGCTTTTTTCCAAAATGTTCACCATTCCCTTCGCGTTCTCTGAAGCTCTCGCGATGGAGTGCCCACTGTGCGTTGGAGTTGACGAATGCAATACCAATCAAACCATTCCCAAGTTTGCCTGCACGGGTGCCATAGCGAACCAAACGGTTGTTCTACTATCTACGTTCTACAAAAATTTGACAGAGTACACGGGAACAAACACTCAGTACAGCTGCGTGGAAGTGAACTTCCGACCAGTGGGTAAGTGTAGTGACCGCTCAGGGCGCACCCAGTGAAGTGACCATTCTAATCGGTGCCCGTTTCCGTTCGTCGCCAGGTGCGTTGAATGATACATTCGCCGTGAAGGGATGCTCATCGGGAAGCAGAAGCGTCTGTGGACAGCCTACGTACGACTTTAATGGTAACCTCACGTGCAACTCCTACTACGGGAGTACGGGCAACAATCTAGACCGCAGGTCGTTCACCAGTGTGCTACTAAGTATGGCCGTCATTATCGGCACTTTTGTGATTGCAAGCTAGCCGGCGCGATACCAATCGATACCACTCAAGAACTTAATGCCGTTGGGCGAAATAAAACATGCTGATAGCCGAGACACACACTGCCGTTAAGCCTATCGATGACACAAGCGTTCCCGCCCGGTCACTATCGTCGGAGTAGCTCTCGTAGTACATGCTGTTGCAGTCTCTTTCGCTGCACGTCGAGCAAAGCATGCCTTCCTCCATGTTGTCGCAGATCGGAAGGCTCTCGTAGGTGCATCCCTTCAGGTAGAATGCTTCCTCACCCAGAACGGCGAATTTGAAGCACTTGTAACGCTTCTTGTCGGCACTCTCGACGTCCAAGTTTTCGTTGACGCGCATAAACAGACTTAAATACTTTTCGGCCAGCTCCTCGTTGCATTCTATATAGTCGCCCGCATCGTCGCACCCGCGCTCACTGCCCTGCCCGATGCAGTGCATGCACTGGTTCGCATATCCTGACGTTAAAGAAAGAGCCTTGTGTACTGTGCAAATGCGCTTCTTGAGCAAACAATACTTACCACGTGTTGCGATGGTTAAAAGTAGCACAACACAGAGACAGAATCCTCCAGAAGTCATCCTGGCCACTTGCACTCTGAAGCACTTTTAGTTAATATCGAGTTCTACCCAGCGATATTCTTCGTGTCAGTGGTCTCGTGTAAATGACGCTGAAATGAAAAACTCAAAAGATCACAGCGTTTGACCAACGCAACGAATCGAATTACTCCCCAGCCTTGAAAAGCTTTTCCAGAATTAAAGATCCCAATAAACTATTCACACTAGAGGACTATGGAGATGCACCCCGAAGTTTCGAGATAATGTTCGTCATACATTTTCTATAAGTCGACCGTCACGCACACATTTTATGTCCCGGTATCCGGTTCTACCCCTACCACAAATCATTACAGCGGGGAAAATTATCAATTCAAATTACTTTCAGACTCAATGTTCAAACTTATCACTGTTCAAACAAAACCAGCACCACCCGAGCAACCCGCGACAGAGTAAACCCAACGCGGTTACCTTAGCAACGGGCAGCAACGGGAGTCAATCAGCGCAGCATTGGCGGGAACGAAAATTGGAAATATCTTCAGCTGATCTTGTGGCGGTGTGCTAAGTGACTCTCCGACACTTTGCCATTCGTTACCCTCCCCACGTGCGCACTGTCCGCATTGCTGCTGGATGGATAAATAAAGCCGGAACATCGCCTTCTCCCCGAAAGACGCAACGCACCGAACGCCCGGTGTGGCAGGTTCATCAAGGTATGGCAAGGTGGCGTCGAATTCATATTAATAATTAAAATAATTAATTAGCCAAACAAAGGCAAACACCGCAGCGGCCGGCCCGGTCGCAAAAGGATAAGGAAACTCGATCCTTCCAATCGAACTAGTGCTTCCCGGAGTCGCCCGTCCCGGCCGGCCGCCTTGGCAGGAAGTGGCACAACTTGCTACCACCGCATCGCTCTACCACTATAACTCACCTCTGGTGTAACATTAGACACGCCGCAAGACAAAACTTTCCGCGGCCCCGTTCGCTACTCAACACACACACACACACACACGCGCGCCCGCGTGCTCGGAAAGGGTGGCAGGGAGGGCTCAACTCAAACAGATCGTCTCCCGTTTCCTCACGGATGCGCGGTAACCTCACTGTTCCGCAGATGGGAACCGCACGAGGCGCGCTACCGACAACTACGGTGGCCATCCGTGCAAGACGCGCAATAGCAACCGGTCCTACCGGAGCAAAAATCAATTTAAGTCTATCGTAATTTATATGCGCTTTATCTTAACTAATCTCCAACTCTTAATTTGATATTATAAGAAACATAAACAACTTTAATAATATAATGTGGTCTAGGTCTTAGGAATCTAGCCCGGTCCTGGGCGCCCAGATCTTCCCGTGTAACTCTTTCCCTCCCTTACACACTCACACTCCCTTCCACGCACTCCGCTTTTCGCACCATCTCCACCATCATCGATCGAAGCAGATCCGAACGGCATACGAGCATTTGGCACGTCGGTCTTGTCCCGGCGTCAGGACAGCAGCAGCAGCAGCAGCAGCAGGACCGGAAGGACAACTGAAACGTCGTTCGATGCCGCATCCCTCGCTGCAGCAGCAAACGAGCGGTTGGGAGGGAAATTTATACGCTGCTTCCACAACTTTTCACATATCAACCCGACCGCCAAGGGCGTGTTGGGTTGTTTATTCTTCGCACAAGACATACATTCAAGATTTTACACCAATTCGTCTTGGCATTGGCTTTGGCAAGGTGAGACTGAGCGAAAGGCGTTAAAGATTTCCCAAGACATTCCCCAGCGTCCCTCGTCCCTCGACCTGCGCCTGCAAACACCGACGACCATCCGGGCATCGAGGACGTACAAATCACATCGACTCGATGCAGACAAGCGGTCCCCCGTTCTACTGCTTGCGGCGAGAACTGGCCGCACGGCACAACACTTCGCTCCGGGCGTCTTATAAGATATAAATCGTTTCCGGCATTCGACCACCGCAGCACCCTGGACGACCGGCAGGGAAGGGTTGGCAGGTTTTTCCGGAAGCGGAAGCGACGGGGTGTCAGACCACCGGTGGGCAAAGCAATTTCAAGCGATCGTGGTTTTAAAGACTTTCAGCCGGGGCCGAACAATTGAATTGATTAATACCTCCATTAGCCTTCCCCGATGCTGTTTACTGTCGCGACCGCGTCTTATGTGTCTGTTAGACTCTGGATGCCGAATTTCGCTTCGCATGACACCGAAACAACAAGTAGCGCATTTTCATCAATCATTCAAATACGCATCGTTGGTTCCGTTTCAGCGGCGCTCCCACCGAACAATTTACTATTCATTTGTTTATCTACCGACCGACCGAACCGACGAAACTTACGCTTGTCAAAATTAAACGCATACGATTTCGCCCGAATAGCGTCGGAATTAATTATCATCAGCGTTCGAAAACATTTTTGACGCACCGGCGCTGACGACGCCGAGCCCTCCCGGCTCCCTTTAGTAGTGGTGCTTTAGTTTTGACAGTTTAAACTGCTCCTCAGGTACGCCACGGACGGACGAACGGGACGCCCGGCAGAGTTGTGAAAGGATTACTCGACCGAGTGGGACGAAGATTCGAGGCAAGTCTTTGTTTGTGCCAATTTCCCGATGGCATTCTACAACAACAAAACCTTTCCGTTTCCGCAGAAGGATTGCGTCCACATACACACACACAAGACACAAGACACACGTCCTGAAGGCTGCGCCGTACGGTGGAACAGACGGAGCAGAGTCTACCTTCACCCCGGGAGCGTGGTTCGTATGATTCGTGATTTTCTATTGAGGCATAAATAATTACTTATTATTATTGCGAATCAACACAGCCGGGCGAGCGCGCGGGCACGGAGCAGTCAATGTCTGTGGCGATCTGAAGATCCTTCAGCATGCCACTGCTGCCATCTTCACACGCTCTCGACGCGTTTGCACGGTTTCACACACGCCACGCCACGCCACGTACGGGCGGAAATCGGAGAAACGGCTCCTTCGAGAACACCACGTAACGGTTGATGAAGTTATTCTTAGGAACCCCGAAGTCATAAATCAGCACGGGCGGACCGGCACCGTGCCCGGGACCGTGCCCAGAGCACCCATCGTCGTATGGACAGGCGCTCGCTATTTCTGGAAGATGAATATCCCTGAAAATTGCGAAGGATGAATTCAGGACGTCCGGAATGGGTCACACGACGCTGGGCGTGGGCTGGCGATTCTTTCTTCCACCCTCCGGAGCACCGGAGCGGCCGGAAGTTTCCATTTTCAAGGCGTTGCGTTTGATCGGATTCGCAAGTGCCATCATCCGATTAGGTGCGTCCTCGACGAGTCCTGACGGGCGGTTGGGAGGCACATAATTTAAGGGTTTCACACGACACGCACCGACGACAGGCGTAACGTCGGCGACAAGACCGCTTGAGTCAAGTATCGACAAGCGGATACTTATCGATGCAGTGTCCGTAGTGGGGTGTCCCACAGCAGTAGTGACTTGTCCATCTGAGCGTGTTCATATATTTTGTTCCTTCAGACACAGCTTTCTTCGATAACTAACGAATGGATGGGTTGAGATCTTACCAGGACACTATGAGTTTCACGTAATTTTACAAAAGATTATTCCAAAATTAACTTGATCTACTCTCCTAGTCTCAGAACACTTGCTCATGGAAACCTCATTATGCTCCGGTGTGCTCTCATTACTGTCCCTGCACGCGATATTGGTCCAAGTTTAATAAGAAATTATTCCCAGCTATGGCGCAGTCATATTAACGATTCAAGCTACAACCCATCCGCACGCTCCACACTCGTACCTCCCGGATGGCCTCCGCTCCGGCGAAAGGGTTCGTGAATTAGACGACGATACTGCTGATGACGTGTGCGATGATTATAGTGCGACTCGCGTATGGGCATGGCCATACGCGATCCACCCCGCTGGAGCGGGCCGCGTACGTGTCGCCGAAGTGAATTGGGAGAATTTATAGAATATTTAAATTACTTCTTTATCAAACGTCGCCGGGAAAGACGTCGAGTGCTGATGAACTTTGCTCCACCGAAGACTACACGCGCCCGACAGCGCAATAAGGACACGGCTGATGACGATGCTGCCCTTGGGTGGCGTGAGAAGGGGGCCCTCGGATGGGAGCACCGACAAACTTATGCTACCGACAGCGAGGAAAGAGGCCGCCCTGGAAGCGGTGACGAAAATATTCGTCCCGAGAAAAAGGACGATGACGACGACGACGCCTGGTTGTGCGAGATTTGATTTATGAATGCGATATTTGTTTAATAAATACAAACAAACCTCCCAAAAACCAAACGCAAACTCGAACGTCAATCTGGTCCGCCTGCTCGGCTTGCCGGAACTGGGAGTAGTTCGGTGGTAGGAAACTACACCCACACCGCGCGTCTTCCGGTGTCTCGTCGACGGCACGCAGATTTCAACACCACCGTCAGCATCATCCGCGCCACTAGAGGTGAGGGCCGCTCCCGAAGGTTCCACGAACTTTGAAGGTCCTCCCGTGCGTCCCAACACGCTCACATCCGAGCACTCGCCCGCCCAAGAACCGGTTCGAAACGGTTGGCGTTTATCTCCCCCAACTCACTCGCGGTACGCGGCTGTTTTAAGCCGCATTGTTTTGATTGAATTTAATTATATGTTTATTGATTGAGCAGACCTACACGCCTGCTAGCTGCTACACGCGCGTGTGTGTGTGTGTGTGCGTCACAAGAATAAGGCGCCGATCGGCCACCGTCAACCATCAGCGACAGCCTGTCAAAAGCTCTGGGCCGCTGGCTGGAACCGAAGGGTGGGTTCTTGCATGCAGAGCGCGCGGTTCGCGAGTTAATCTCGCGCTAAGTCTTACGCAAAGTGCAAACTAATTGGCAAAGTTCAAGTGTACGACATAATTGAGCACGATCTGGCCTCCGCCCTGCAGGTCCGTTCGAAACGCATCCGTCGCCCCAACACGTCATATTTCTCAATAGCGATTGACCCTTAGCCGCCCTGAAGAACGACACTATGCACGACGGATCGTGCCGCCTCACAGCGGCTTTACATGCACGAGCACACACACACACACACACCGTCATCACCGTTGGCGACGAGATATTGCGCGATCGCACACACCAATCATACGCGAAGCACTGTAATTGTAATGAGTATGGCGCGAGTGGTTGCTTTTTATTCTCATTATTCATCAGCTGTACGGCGTGGTTAGTGTCGCGAGCGAAGCTGCCACTAACGAACAGACTGCTAGCGAGTGCAACGAACTCCGCACTCGCGACCCGCTGGATCCTCCGGTAGCCTGCGGAACGGGAACATTGTTGCAGCGATCTTCCCCGTGGCACGCCATACACTCGTTCGAACCCTGGTAGGCAGCGTGCGGCAAGGAGCAGAAGTGTCTTCCGCCCTCCTGCCGGTGGACGCAACCGCGGGTAAACAGAAACACGTGGCCGCTTACGGAGGCGGCGCGCACGTGGACACACTCGTAGTGGCCGTGCACTATCGGCAGCGCGGTACGCAGCGGACGAATGAAGCTGACCAGGCTGCTGTTGGTCTGCTGTACCGTCTCCTCGTCGCACGTCACCACCGGGACCTCGCTGCCGAGGGAGCAATCCTCCTCACCGTAGCAAAAATCACAATCGAGGCCATATCCTTGAAGAAGTAACAACGGGCAGAAGGTAACAACACACTCACTCCATTCAGCGCGAACGTTGACCGAAATGGGCCACCTTGAAAGTGGCTGCTACTAACCTGTTTTCGCGACAAGTAACAGTCCCAGTAGTAGTGCGGACAAAAAGCGCATTTCGAAGCCGAGAGAGAGAGAGAGAGAGAGAGAGAGAGAGAGAGAGAGGTAGAGAGCGTGTGCAAGACAACACACAATATTCGGAGACAAACTGCACCGAAACTACGCGCCGTTTAATGCGTGCACTTTGTCCGAGGTGCAGTTGCAGGCACCGGTAAGTTCCTCTGTCGGCGGCCGTCCGTTGACTGACTGCAGCGAATGCAACTGCAGCGGCGATCGGGCGTTGCATCTGGCGTTGCTGAACCCGGCGTTGGTGTTGGTGTTATTTTCTCCAAAAGCAATCAATTGCTTCGAGACGTGTGGACTGTGTGGCTGAGCCGGTGTCGCCGGTGCTTGTGTCGAGTTGCAGCAAGTGCAAGGCTGAAGGTGCGTTATGCAAACGGTTTTTACTACACATTTGTTTGCGTGGTGCAGGTGAAGCCGGAGAAGAAGGCACGGCTGGGAGCACAAAAGGCGAAAACGACGTTCGATCGCGAAGAGATCATCGGCGAACGTGAGCTTCGATAGGTGGAACTTGTTGATTTGTAGCAATTCAATGCAAATACTCACAAGTGTGGTGTTACTCTGTCAATCCTTCAGCTCGTTGTGAGCGGGTGACAGACATTTCTTCATTCCTTACTTGCTGAGCAAATGTCCCTCTAAAGCCCTATTGCAATATTTTAAATTTCTCTAGCTCAAAAAGAAATCTGAAAATGTTGAAAAGCATCCACCCAGTTTGTATCCCACTCCTGCACCTTGCGCACGGAATTATGTCGAACGCGTTTTATCCATCAATCCTCGCAAACAAAAACCATATTACATTCTCAGCCCAATCATTCGAAATTCGGTCACATTACTAAGTCATAACTGTCACAGTCGCAGCAGAGGACGTGAACAATCGCAGATCAACAGCGTAACTGCGAGAATGTCGACCTACCTGCAGCTTCCTTCAGTCATTGTGCCCGGTTTTATTTATATCTTTCCTGCAAAAACTCCACCCCGAAGCGGAAATACCCATCGGAAGCGCACACTTTACAATGGATGGATTGATGATTGAGAGACCAAAATGCTCAATTCCAGTGGCAACCCTCGTTGAACAATACCGGCCGACGCCGCCGTCGCAGCCACCGACAGTAGGAGTCTGCCAACCACCAGCATAAGGGCAGACGTCAATGGCAAGAATGTGGCGAAAAAATACATCGGGGAGGAATAGATATGTTTTATGAATGCCAACAGTAGAGTGACATCCTGGCCCCGGTTGAAATCGCTTTCGTTTTCATCTTAGTCTGATAAATGTGCTCCCGGAAGGAAGAAAAATTGATACACGATGCGTCTGGAATAAGTGTACGCATCTCAGCGGCGCGTATTTCACCATTATACATTTATGACGCCACGGCGGTAGCACACTTAGAGGTTGAGTGCAGCAAACACAGCTCAGCAGCTCCCTCATAAATCCTCGAAGCGGTTCGACCGAAATTCAATCATAATACCTCACGACCCAGGAATCGAATCCATATGGCTTCGGATCATTCACGTCAGACGTTGACAAATGATTCGTAAATGAGAATATTATACAAATATCGGAGAGTATCTTCGCAGTGTAGTCCAACCTAATGTATTATCTGCTGAACGCGCCTGGCAAAAACAAAACCTCTGTCGGTTGGTGTCTGGTACGAAAGGTCGACCTTTTTTCTTCATTGAAATGATGATTTGTGGCGAATAATTAGTGCTCACGTTCAACTGCACCGAAAGATGAATGAGAAAACCACCATCGAAGGCAATTAAATTCCTAAGTCGTAAAAATTCACCTGCTTCCTTCTGACGTAGTTAATAGTGGAACCTGTTTAGAAGCCGGCTGTAATTGTTCATCGAGCGTATGAAGCTCAGCTTAAATACTATCTTATTCAAAGCACAATGTTGGTATTGCAGTTAGAATACAATTACATCGAAGCTCGACGTGATATGCATTGAACGAAAGGTTAACATTAAACACGTCGTGATGATAATATTCTTATTAACGACCCTCCCTCGCTTAGATGACGTTATGACACGGCTTCAATTCACTTTTTAGAAGTAAATCATGTAATAAATATTGTTTTCATTTTACTGCGCGCTATATACGTTATCGTGAGATTTTAACGGAAAGTACACAATTCCAAGTTGTTATAATATTTAAGTAACATTTTCTTCAGATATAAAAGCAAATACTTGTTAATATGATTACAACTATAAAACGAATAAATTTCCTCAAGAAGCGAAATGTAATTGAATCGTTCACTTCCTATCATGCATACATAAATTCAACCATACCACGAAAGCGAATGTCGACGTCGACATTCGGAACGGAACGAATCCGCTCCGTTCTGCAAACGGATCGGGCTGCACCGACAGCGAACAGCCATCACTAGGACGGTTTGTTTACGTTTTGCTCGCTTGTGCATGTGCCGCTAAAAACGCGATTTCGGGTTTTTACCGTAAATAGTGCTTGAAAACCGTGCTCTTAGTGATATTTCGGTGCAGTTGTGTGTTAAGAAACGGTGCAGCAATATGGCTACGAAGACGGATAGCTTCGGCTTCAACGAAACGCAGCTGTTCCGCGTAGCCCGAGACTGTTCGCCGGACGACCATAAACATACACAAAACCTGGTGGAATCGAAAGACGATATGCTGTTTGTGTGGAATGCGAAAAACTGTTGCATTTTGGTGCTGAACTGGCGTGCGGCTGCATCTCGTAGGCAGGAAGAGCTAAAGCATCAGGTAAGCTACCAAACGCCACCCAAATATAATTGATTGCGAGCCGCTCGCAACATAACCTCAAACATGCTGCGCTGCTGTCAGCCAGCCAGAAAACAGGGTTTGACGACGGGAACCATCCACAGCGCACCGGTAGCGACCGATGTTGCAGGATTCATGCTGATTCGGAGAAAAATCGTTGCACGAATTCAACATCCCACATTTGGTGGATTCAACGCCGCTACTCTAGTTTCCGATGCCGGCCATTTATCAAATAATAATGGATTATTTATCGGTCTAATTAGCTTTTATGGCCATAATCTTAAATTATATGCAATCGCGAACGGAAAGTCCTTTCGCGCATACGAAAACGAATATCTGTGCTTCATTTCATTATTCGCCCACTTTGCCTATCGCTTGACGCTTTTTTTGCCTTTCTTACCTTTTTACCTTTCCACAATGTTATTTCTTTCTTTCGCTACTGACCCGTGCTGCGTTTCCCCCTCGCCCCACGTGTGTCCGTGTTATCTCGCGGTCCGCGGTAACGCGGGAGCCCGAAAACGAATTTCCATTCCCCTCCCCGTACATTGCCTGGGCCGTTCCTTCGTCATTCATTCGGCTAGAGCGATTTAAATTATAGAAAGGAAATTTTATTACTTTACGAGCGGCGCAGCAGCAGCAGCAGCCACGCAAGCGAGGTGAGCATGGGAGTAAAGTTTGAAAATAATGGATTTTCTCGGCCAACCCTCCCCTTCGTCAAAACCGGCACAGCCGGCACGCCGGGTGACACTTCCTCTCGCGCGGGTCTGTCCTGTTCCGGAGGTCGGACGCTGCTTTCTTTTTCTCTTCGCTCCGCTGGCATCTATGGCATGCTGCTACACCTCACGGCCAAATTACCGAGCACGGCAATGATTAACATTCGTGCGCCCGGGGGTGATCACATTGGCGATTTTTTGCCTGCCAATCCATAAAAATTGTATCATTTGCCGTGCGATGCTGTCGCTGGAATAGCAGCCCGTGGCCCGGACACGGCTGGATCATTATATCGAATGCTACCCACCAGTGGCGCCTCCGTTGTGAAGGGAGAACGGAGCGCGCCAGGCCGCGTGATGGGACTGGTGTGATAAATAATGAAATGCTTTTTTAACCTACCGCGTCTAATAGAGCCGAAAGTCCTTAGGAACTGACATAAATCAGTTTAAAGATGATTTGTTTCGGTTTATCGCAAATAGGAGACAAATATTACCGTTTTTGATGATGTGTTTTTACACACCACGTAACAGCACCTGGCGCGGTGCTGCTTTGTGCGGCTTAAGCGAGTATATATTTAAAAAATATATATTTGCTTACACACATTGATGAGAACTGCGGGTCAGAAGAATCTCCTTAGCCATCTTGTACGGCGTAAGTTGGTCATGGTTAACTATGAATAGATGGCATCCTCTCGAACGAGCCCGACAATCCACCTCCGGAAGGTGAAAACGACACCAGGGGAAAATCCAATTCATCCCAAATGAAATTTTTAAAAACTTTTTCCTATACCGCAGCCCATCCGAGCGCAAGTGCCACCGTCACCGGCTGCCGCTGTGTGTGCGCATCCAGCGCGGATGCATCCACCTTTTGGAAGTGCCGGAGCGACGGTGCCCGGGTTTATCATTCACAAATTTATGCTCTGGACGAGCGAATAGCAGCGGGCTCATAAATTTCCATCCCCAACCCATTTATAAAATTATAACTCCCCGAGGTGATACGGTTCTGCCTGCCTGCTCTGCCGCGCGAGAGGATGAATGGACACGGTAAAACCGACCCACGACCACGCGGTAGCAGTAATGTAATGTCACCACCGTCAGAGCACCATCCCCGGGATCGTACCCTCTCTCTCTCTCCAGCCGGATCCGTTTTGGGTCGTTTTGTCGAGATTTTGTTGCGATCTCACCGCGGGTGACACTGTCGGTCCCCGAGTCCATCAATATGCTTCGGGATGTGATAATGATTATGTCACGTCGATCATCGGATTTAGTGTGGCATTAAAAGCGAACGTACACGCGCGGGAACCCAGGAACACCATTATGACGTTTCCCCCCTCCGCGGAAAGCGATACGTTCAAGGCTGCTGGCCCAGTCGATGAGGCTCAGGGTCGTAAAATCGTGCAAGCCGTAAAAACGAGCCACGCTTCAGCCAACGGTTCCGGCACCAGAAAGCCTTAATTACGGAAGTATTAAGAAATTTCGCAACTGCACTAATAATAGTATCTCAAAAGTATAAATTGTACCCTGGCCCCTCCCGCCCACACACACACACACACACACCCATCGTAATAATAAAATAATTCCTTCCTCGCCGCTTGTTTCGGGGCTTCCGATTCCCGGCAGATAGTTGCGCACGTATTTCTTGATCACAAAAACGGACGTTCCAGGCTGCACTCCGCCGCGCTCCTCCGCATTCGGTTGCATCGGTACCGGCACAAACGGAACTTTTCCCATTTCTTACCCGCCAACGCCACCAGCCGTGGCCTTATCCGTGTCCTTTACTGCCCGAAAGAAGCTGCACCTTCCGTCAGGGTTTGTTGCTTCAAAAATGAACAAAAAAGCTCCGTCTCTCTCTCACCCCAACACACACCAAGCCCGCTGTTGCCCGGTGGTTCATGCTTTATATAATATTTTAAAAATTATCACTCTACTTTTATGCGCGTTCTTTGCTAAAGTTTTACGCCTCAATCCGGTTGCTTCTCCCCGTTTTCCCCCCGTCCCCATAAAACGGATGCTGGCTCGGCGTTGTTGCAATCGAAAAGCAGGGCCAACTGAGAAGTCGAAGAGCGTCACATGGACGCTGCGTTTTGTCATGGTTTGCTATTTCAACATGTTTGATATATTTACTGCCATCTACTTCTGCTTCCTTTGCCTTGCAAGATAGTGTTTTGCGGGCGAAGACACTCGAGACGGATCCAAGGAGGCTTCCCAAACTGCAACTGAGATGCATGGCAGTATGATCCTTCCGGTTTTCTGTTATCCTGACGCTGGCAGCAGTGCCACTCTCAGCTGAAGCAATGGCCATCGATACGCACCGAAATCGCTGTATAAGTATTGTGAGAAATATTTGAAAATGTGTGCAACTTTCTTCTTCCGTTTTAGGGCAAAATATTACCCACTGTCTCCTGGAGGTGGTTCTTCAGGTGGAGCTGGCGGAGTTTTCATCTTTACACTTACTCCAACGTGTACGTCTGCAATTGGCTGTATGTGTCTTCTCCATGGGTTGCGTCGTCCGTCCGTGCTTGTACCACTCCACTTGCCAGAGAGACCACTCGATGTCTAAAGCACATTTTTATTCCTACATGATACGAAAATCTTAGCTCGCGCAATGCTGGTGCGGTAGGCAAACCCTCCCCTCCCCACTCCTTTGCGTTCTCTTGCGGCCCCAGGACGAAAGCAGCAGTATACAGTCTTCTACGCACAGAGCGAGCAAGTGTTGAATAAGAAAATAGTGATGGAAGTCGTTTGTCTTGGGGCGTTCTTTTATTTGCCTTCCGATTGTCACTGCGTGAGTTTGGCATTCATTCTTGTCGCATCCCAACCGCCTAGTCCTTTTGTAGCTTGGCGTAGAAATTCGATGAGCTGTATGGATAACATCCGGGCGGGACCGTTGTGCACCGAGGATGCCGGGGAAAACGGTTCCGAATCTCGTAGCCGCGATTTGTGTGCGTGTGTGAGAGATGAAGCTGTGAGCCCAACGTTGGTTGTGCCACAATTTCTCATAGAACAAATATGTCATACGGGCAGAAGGACGTACAAACCAATTTCATCTCTATCTCGCCCATATCTCTTTCGCCATTTGCCTCCTTTCTCTCATACCACCACTCATACGTTTTTCCTTAAAAAAAGGATCCACAGCTTAGGAGCTGTTTGACTCCGATCCTTCTTCACGTTGTTATCCTTTCTAGCCTGTGCTCGCCGGCGAGTGTACGGGAACAACATGCGATGAACAACCGACGATAAGACGCTCGATCGCTCGAGCGCGGGTGTGCAAAGTTGACGACATCCGCGAGTGTCGATTATTAGCTTCTTGATGTCATGAGGAAAGAAATAGATAAAAATGGTTGTACAACCTATCATCAAACACACGAAACGCCCCACGCCCCTCGGGGGACTGCGGATCAAATTCGGTTATGTTTGATGAGCATTTGGCTGGAAGCTGTCGTTGAGGAGGATGGGAAGGAGAAGAGGCGGTGGATCAAAATGAGTGTGGCCTTGGGACTGTGGTTGTTTTCGCGCGAGTGGATGAGATTGTCAACGTTCCTTTGTTGTGTGCTGGAGCGTTGGGGACGGGGCTATAAGATTAATAAGTAAACGGTGAAAAACTTTCTGCTGCCGAGCACGAACCGAGAACGAGCAAATATAAGCCCACAACGAACGTGCGTGTGTTTCTGTGTGTCTGCAACATTGTTCCCGCGGTAACAATGGGCTTGGAAGGTTCGTAAACGTATCTCTAGCGCCGCTTAGTTTGTGGCTTTTATGACGATGTCGATAAATAGCAATCGTCAAACACTTCTTTGGAGAAGATTATGAAGTCTGCTGTGTGGCTTCATTCAACCGACGCGCTAGTTGCTCTGTACACTTTTTCTTCAGCAGCCAGCAACGGCGTCGCATAGGAAGATTGGGTGAAAAATAAGCAATATGGCCCAAATAGCTCTATTAAGACTTCATCAGACGGTGGAGAAAATTGGTAGCATAATGCACGGTACGAAATGTACCAAACTATGGCCCGAATATCAACAGTCAGGAATCGTTTTTCTAGCATAATTTCTGATTATCTTCCATATTCAATCCACATTCAACACAAAATTGCATTTAATGTGCCGTCTCTGGCGCTTTCTACCCAGCCACAGACCCACAGGTGGGCGTTCAAAAGATACTAAAAACTTATCACCCTCACACACCGAGAGAAAAGCTAGAGCACACCGACCGGAGAAAGGCGTATAATGCTTGGATAATCCTGCATTGACTCACCTCGCGAAAATGAAAGCCATTTGCATAAAGAGTTCCGACACCACTAAGGACCGCTGGCTAAGGTGTGTAAGGTGTTTTTTTTTTATGGCACACCGTAAGAAAACTCAAAATAGCGGTGAGCAATGCAGCTGAAAAATGTGCAACAGACGAAAACTGAAAACTTTACTCTACTTGCTTCGTAATGCGTTTTTTCTCAATCTCGCCCATCGCCGGATGTGGAGCTTCTCTTCCTTTTCAGATCCTTATCCGAGAAGGGATGCAATAATCGTAAATAAAGTCATTGTTTCCGGTTAGCGGGATTGCATGCCGGCAATCCTTCCTCATTGATGCCAGATACGATAATGCGAGTCTGGACACTAGCTGTGCGAACCGATGCGCAGGAAGCCGAAGGACATTACCGCGACGGCCATAACTTTCGTCCACCAGCGGCCAGCGGCACTCTCAATCATGTCACGCATCATCGAACGTGGAAACGAAGGTCGGCGGCTGAAGCAGCTGTACATAACTCACACCTTCAGCACGCCGAATCCACCCGATATGATCCAATTTACTGACGGCCTTTTGGGAAGCGCTCCGTGGTAGTAGGCTCGTTTGGTGACCATCGACCCATTGGCCCTTTGGCCCGTGACGCGTGTCGTTGGCAGCGACTGCCGAATGGAAAGCGGATCCACGTACAGTGCCTGCCTCCTCATCATCATCATCATCAGCAACGGCAGCAGCAGAAGCATCGACGTTGTAACATTTTTGATGCCTTTTTTCTCCTTCCTTTCCCATCCCGCCTCCGCCCGCGTGCGTGCCTAACGATATAATGATCTATTATTATGATTATGGTCAGCGTCACCTTCGAGTCGTGTGGGGAGTGTCTACGGCCACCCGGGAGGCTGCAACTGGACCATAAATGAAGCCACTGCCACCACCGGCACACCGGGAGAGTCGTAGTATGGCCCGGCTCTTATCTCTTCGATCATCAAAAAGCAGGCCAAGCATAGCAGCTAGCCGGCGCAGGGGGCCAGGCGAGGTTGCGCGATGTTTCTGATACGTATCCATCATCTATTAACCAATTTAATTCACAGGCCATTTGTCAAGGCTGATGGGCAAACATCTGTTACTGCATCCGCTTCCGGACGGATAATGGGCCGGGTGGAATATGGGGTAGCTGGTGCGTTTTTTTTTTCGTTCTTTGTCGCTGCTGAGTCTCCTGGGAAACACTCCGTTCCAGGGTGGTACGCAGGAAGAGCCAGTGAGGACACGTTGCTGGATGTTGATTTGATTTTCCGTCATCGTCCCTCCATCAATACGACACAGGGGGGAGGGGGCGGGTGTTCGTTGTTATATTTATCAAGCGCGGTGTGAAAAAGAAGCAATATCACCCAGCATTACGATTGCGGCAACAAAATTGCGTCCCTTTCGCTCCACAAAAGGTGCTAACCGTGTTTGGACAGGTTAACTTTTATCTTATCTTCCAAGTGTGATCCACAATCCAGTTAGAATTAAGTAGTAAATAACACTGCAACTGTATTTTACTGTACCTTATCAGTTTCATTTACATTCCCACCGCACAAAAACCGTGTGATGTAATTACTGCAAAATTGTGCTTTCTTGAAAGCCAAACAACAACATGAAAGCCTTGTTCTCAACAGATTGCTCACTCTCGGCGAAGGCTTGACGTTCAGCAGCTGGAAGAAACCGGCCGCTTTTTCTTATGAACTTCGATGAAGTGGAAAATTCAAGCTGCACAGCGTCCTTTCATCACCCAGCGAGATAATTTCCCTTGCCTTCGCGTGTTCGCCTGTCCGTGGTCGTGCACAGGAAACCGACGGAAACAGCTCGAGTGCGCGGGTTTGTACTTCCGGTCGGTTTTTTATGCTTTGTAATTTTATTTATTTCATGGAGTGTTTGTAGTTCCCACTGTTTTGGCATGCATGGATCCTGTCGCGACAAGCCTGCTCACCTAGGGTGG
The DNA here is from genome assembly GCA_000349145.1 of Anopheles dirus. Lineage (NCBI taxonomy): Eukaryota > Metazoa > Arthropoda > Insecta > Diptera > Culicidae > Anopheles > Anopheles dirus. Next base: position 2,824,360 of record KB672979.1, read on the forward strand.
GAGGTCACCGGGCGCGAGTTTTTGCTTTGGTGATTTTTCGCGTTTAATTTTTTCCTTTTACCGTCGATGACGCATTGAAGTGTGTGCCTGCCTGCCTGTTCGCGGTGTGTGCGCCCGCGTGATGCACGAGCCCCAAGGTCTTGTCGCACTTGGCTGCTACAAATCTCCAACCGATTTATGATTATAATTATTGCCGACCGAGATCTCTCCGTCCGGTTCCGGTTTCCTGGTTGGAACCATCGGTCGGGCGGGCGGGAATGCCCAGATCGCGCACCAACGCAACCGCAGTGGTACCACACGCGTCCCGGCAGAAGAAAATTCCGCCTACGGAAGTCAAAGGAACGCGCAAGAGGCCATCATGCATGCACAAGTACACACTCGTGCCGGGTCGGCGTTCGTTTTTGCGCTCACACACCACGCTTTCCACGGCTGCGAGGTTGGGCAAGCGGCGGGAACCAATTTCATCTATACCAACACACATCCGGCTCCATTCATTCTGTCCACCGTTGATTTCTTCCGTCCCCGCGGGCGGAGGCGAACCAGAGAAGCGAGAGAGAGAACCCACCGCGTGGCCACGCCCGCGTGTCTCGAGTAGCGTCCGGGTCCCGTCGTTAACCGTGTGACCTCAGGGTGGAAATGAAATCTTTCCACCACCACCCCAGGGCACTCGACCACTTTCCGTCCGCGGTTTTCCGAACGCGCGTGGAGGGCGCGTTTTCTGCCACCTTTTTGATTCCTGCGTTTAGGTTCTGTTTTTTTTTGCGCTGTGTTGGGCGCTGTTTGTTTGATGTGATTTTTCACCGCCAAGCGTAACCAAGCGGCCAGTGGCGATGATTATTCTGGCCACACACACACACACATACCTTGGAATTGCATCGGGGAAGGACCGGAGAGGAGAGAGCAAAGAAATCCGTTTTATCGCGCCACTTGAAAGTGCAGCCAGAACAGGTATAATTATATTTTCCGTTTATTTCTCTTTTTACAGCTGCTGTGTGTATGTTCTTCTCTATGTTGGTGGGTTTTTGCCTTATCTTTATGCCATTATTACTGCAACGTCGATGGTTGTTTGAGTTGTAGATGAGAGAAAAATTGCTGCTCGATTCCGGTTCTACTTTTTAATATGAGAATATCTTACACGAACAATACGCCCGTGTGCGAAAAACCGCCAACAGATGGTGCAATATTACGCCAAAATGTCCATTGGTATGCCTTATTGCTGCTTTTGCCTTGCGAGAACGCACAATTGGGTGTAAAGAGTTCTCCAGCCTTCTTAGAAACGCCTGAAAGTATGCAATTTGTATCCCACCGTATCCCAATCGTGCCAACGATGGCTTTTTTTCTTTAATTTTAAAATACCAATCGTGTCTACCACCGGAAGTCAATTGAAGGTGAAAACTTATTTATGATCCCATCCCATGCTTCCCCGGACGGACCTGAAAAGTTCGGATTAATTAATTTAGTTCCTCCCTGCGGTGCGCTTTTTCGAGCTCCGTTCCGTTGTTTATTTACCTGCATTTTATCATGAACTTTTCTGGCGAGGAACAATAATTAAAAAAAGTCCATTTTCCATTACGTTCAATCTTCACTACCCACGGCGCTGGTTAAGTGAAAACAAGAGCGACACAACAGCGAAAAAAAATCTCATAACGAGGTGTGAAATTCAAACTAAATTAGAAAGGATTCATCAACACCGTCACGATTCGGTGATCGTGGCGCGGGTCCGGAATCGGTTGGATGGCTGAACCGTCAATGAGGTGCGGGCAGCCCCTCTCAAGAGAGCCCCTCGAGAAGGCGGACGCTGGACATACCGGCAACGGACGGAAGTCATGAAGAAGCACGATTATTGGCCTCGGCAGTGAGAGTTCTGCAGGGACGGGTGTGTCGTTCAGGAAGAGGCAAAGAGAAAAAATGTAAATTTCGTGAAAATATTCTCCTTCTCGGGGTGGACGATTTGGTGCCGGTTTATGGTTTTTTTTTTTTTGTTGCTGTTGTGTGCGTTTGCTCCTTCCTTTCAATATCGTCTATGGTTGCTTCCGGCGAAAGAGTTGCGCCCGAAGGATTTGCTTCGATTCGCGTCAACACGTACACGCGGCCAGGGACGGAACTCCGAAAGGGTGCATAAATTGGCATTCAAACGAAATTGTTAGCTATTTATTATTTTGTTAAGTGATGCTAGATTTTTTTCGCCCTTCTCTGTCCTGCTTTCTGAGACGTAAACGATTCACTCCAGCGGACAGTTGCTCTTCATGGCACAGTCTTTTTTTTTCCTCTCTCTAAGAGAAATACTAAAGCGACGCTCGCTTCGAGTGTTGGAAATAATATATTTACTTTGTAATTGAAACAATATCTGTTTTGTTCGCCTCCACCCGTAGAAAGGAATTCCAAACAATGCAATAAGAAAAGGGTAAGGCTGCTGGTACTTTCATCCAGTATGAGCGACAACGGGGACGGTCACGATCATCCAGTTCCGGTGGGGGTGGAGAGAGAGAGAGAGAGTGCAGAACGCGCACAATAAACTTTTATGGCACAGTGTTTGTGCGTTGCTCCCTAAATTTGGAACACATTTAGCCATTCCTGCATGTTGCAATTCGATCGCTTATAAGATTGTTATGTTGCTGTTTGCGTCGTGCTGGGTGGATGTAAAAATTGATACCGCTCAAGTTTCGTCGCAAAGGCAAACGCGGTGGCAACCGGGCATCAAATTTTACGACCCTAGACCATCTAACGACAACGACAACGACGGCATCAGCGAACTTCACTACTAACGCTGACTGCATGCTGTAAAACTTATGATTTATGGAAATGGAATTGACGACGACGACGCCAGGCGCGTGGCGCGAAAACCCAGTTCGGACAAAGTGTCCTTAAACTGTCCACGGCTAAAACGGCATCATCCATTTAGTGAATCGTTGCATCCAATGTGCTGCTTATTAACGAGCAATCGAGCTGTGTCACAACACATTCGAGGGAAGTATTGGTTCCATTAAAGCAAACCTCATTTTCTCCCCAAAACAGGGACTCTCTTCCAAAGCCTGACGAAATTAAAATGCAATTATTTGCCCGCTATTATTTTTGTATGATTTAGTACAAACATTGCGGCACTCCATGTACATGGAACGGAAGGCAACCCGAACAAAAGATCAAGCTCGACGAGAGCGGAAAGCTGCATTAATCCTGATACCATCTGTGGAAGTACGATTCGCGAAACATCGCGGTCCATTCTTCGATACGGCGACGACGGAGGTTGGGCCCGTGGAGTGTCTCAAGCAACGAGACCTTCTTCCCCGTTCGCGAGGCAAAGCAGCGGCGGTTCCTTTTGCAGCCTTCTCGCCTCGACTCCCATCCGGGCTGATGTTTCTGTTTTGACAAAGAAAAACAAATTTTTAATTGGGAATGTTCAGCGTGGATAATCACAACATGCGGCGAGCGCGCGCGCGCGGGATGGAAGCTCCGGCAGTTCCGGCACATCCTGCAGGAACCAACACACTGCTGCTGGTACGTACGGCAGCACATACACATTGTTGTTGCACCGCTACGAAGAAGGTTAATTTTGTCGTCGCCGGAGAAAACGAACCAACGACGACGACGACGGCGAGGCGCATGATACGCTTCTGATGATTATGTTGATGCTGGTTGTTTTATGTTGCGCTTTGCAATCGGGACCGACTGGGGGATGGGGGGGGGGGGTTGAAGCGAAGGGAGGAGAAGGCGAGTTTGTGTTGGAAGGGTTGTGGGAGAGTGGGGGGTGGGAGGACGCAAGGAAAAATGAAGTGAACAAATTTTCCGCTTACTTTCCTGTTGCTTGTTCGTTTTTTTTCTTCCTGTTTGCTGCATGCGTTTTCCACCACACACACACACACGCGTGTGTGTTCCCCGTCCCGTGCCGCTTCGCACTCTCTTGATGAGGGTTCTCGTTCGTGTCATACCCAAATGCATCCGCCCCGCCTTAGGGATAACGCCCCACCACCGGTTCGGCTTATCAGCCACGGCCGGGGAGTCCTTATTAGGCGGGCATGTGTATTATAATAAATAATTTTCGAGATCTCTACAGGCAAAGCAAAAAACAAGGGTGGAGAGATGAACGCGGAACACACATTTCTTGCAGTTCAGTTCGCCTCCACAGAGGCGAATAAAGATGAAAAGTAGCGCCACCTGCGGGATCCACAATCGTTCGTCACAAAGCGAATTCCGGCAGATGGAGACGCCCGGTGGCGCTTTGCATCGGACGCATGGTTTTTCCAGCGAATAGTGCACTTCCTTCGCGCGCGTGGCCTGCACTGATGAGTGGGTGGGTGGGTGGGTGGAGTGGAGATGTTTCCGTTGTTTCACCCGGTACGGCGACCATCGCCTATAGAGGCTAATGTCAGCCTTATCTGTGCGAAATATGGTCACGAAAGCGATTACGCTACCACCAGCAAAGCGAAACGAAACAAGAAGACTCGGCACAGTAAGACCTAAGCATGCCGTGCAAAGCAATGCCTCCGTGGATGCCCTGCTCTCTGTGCCGTTCGTTATCCTCGCACATCACGCTGCATCTGGTCGTGCTGTGCATCTTCCCATCGCGATGAATTATAAAAATTGTGTGTCTTCTCCTTAAGGCGAAGAAAGCAGACTTTTAATTCCAGGTTAATTCAGGGAACACACCGGCGTACAACGGACGCGACATGGCAGGCAGCAAAAACCGGGCCACCCCGGTACGTATCTTCGGTTCCCGGTTCCAAATACATGTCTCCTCTCCGCACCGCAAGCAATCCTCCCACAGATGCCTGCCTGGCTGCTGCACAATGGATCGTATATGTTTATGCAGGCAAATTATAGACCCCAGAGCCGAAGGCGCCCTCTCTCCCTTGCGCGACCGATTCCGCCTCTCGTGCGTTCCTCGGGGCTGGCCGCTTGCTCACCACCGCTGATAGGTTGTTAATGATAAAAAAAGAACCATACTCACCTTCCCCCGAGTGGTCGGGCGTCGTTCGCGAACGAAATGGATTTCTGGCGGACTCCTTCGAGAGGGGGTGGGTGGATAAAGACGCGCAAGGCAGCGCGTTGTGTGTCGGTTGGCTCCTATTATGCTTCTGACAAAAAATCTGATAGGTGAACTTGTTTCCCGGCTAATGGGAGCTGATGTTTTTCGTTAGATGAATTCCAGTGCAATGTTCGCCGCGAGCAGCCGCCGAGAAATTTGCTGAACCAAGCGATAAGCGCACCCCATCGTGCAATGGAATCGCTTTCTTTCGCAGAGGGGTTTCGATTCGAGAAATGAACTCTAATGCTGGTAGACTCCATTCCTGTATGAAATACATTTTGCTTTCCTATCGTTAGTATATATTAGCCTCTACTATAAGTAGTACAAATTGCTATGAACTTTGACGTACATTTTCAGTCGCCATTTTGTTATCGTTTAGTATCGGATTATCGAGTTTGCCTAACAACACTCTCCTCTCAACTCATTCCTTTCGATAGCTGAATACTTTTTCATCAACTCTTTGACGAATTTCCCCGTGCTTCATCCTTTTTTACTGCTTTTTTCTCTTCCGCCTGAAAGTCGGTCCCAAGAGCGCAAGTTCCAGATTCCTTTCGTCACTCGCGCGACATACTTCTTGCTCGTTCTCTCACCATCAAATCCCCCACGAACGGGAGCTTCGCACATTATCGATCGACGGCATCCATCCCCCCTTCAGCGATATAAAATCGACGGTTGAACCAATCGCTGATAAGTGGGTAGGTTTGCGTTTGCTCGGATGCTGCCCTCGGATTGGGTGGTCGGTTGGGAGGTTGCAGAGAGAGAGAGAGAAAGTGAGCGAAAGACCACCCAAACTGAGGGTGGGGTCCCTGCAGACCGTTGCGCCACACAAATCAATAATCGATTGCTTTCCGATCCGCGTGGAGCGCAAACGCACCAGAACTTCCGTTCCCCGAGCGTGGTTTGTCGAACATTTGGTTCAAATTTGCTGCTGGAAAGACTTCAATGCGGGTGCGAAAAGCTTTCTTATTGTCCATAATATCTAAAAACTTTATATAAAATTGATTAAATATAAAAAATTCCTTGTGGCGAAGAAAAAGTCTTTCAGCTTACCATCATAATTTATGAACACAAGTGATCAAAGTTGTTTGAATTCTCCACTGGGAGAGGCACATTCTGCAATTCATTTCATTTACCGCCGAAAACCGTCACCCGGCCCGGTTCGTTCGGGGATTTGCGGTCTTTCGCTGGAAGCTCGCAAATTAAAACGTATTTCATTATGGAACAAGCGTCCAACCGCCAGCACCGACCGATGGCAGCAAGCGCGCGTGAGGCGCACATCGGATCGGTCGTCCATTTTCGTTCGGTATCCGCAGACGGTTGACGATCGCGTCGAGAAAGAACGAAAGTGAAGCGAAATGGAAAACGTTTTCGTTCGCTTCCTTCCGGCGCGGATTCTCCCGGGACGTTCCGCTCCGGTCCGCAGTGGACGCGAGCGCGTTTCCATCGGCGCACTCGGCACGGTTTGACCTCCATGCATAAATTATCGGTGAAAGTTTGTCATTTTTGGCGCAATGCCTCCCGAAACCGTCCCCTGGCGCCCGTCCCGCGCTAGTATTCGGCCGAATTCGATTCCATCTTCCGTGGTGCACGGCGATGCCATCATACAGCCCAGAGCAGCGAACCGTCCGGTGTCGTTTGCTTACTGCGAAGGTTTTTTTTCCTGCTGCGAGCGCGAATGGAAAATTAAAAAATAGACACTTAATTTTTATGTCTTTGTCATGCCAGGCAAGGTGAACCGCGGGGCACCACCACAGGGCAGAGACTCAAATAGATTGACTAATGTATATACATTATTTACGTCGTTTTCTTCCTCCGACTCAGAGTTGTTCTACGTATTCCTCCGTAAGCCAGCGAGGCAACAAAAAAAGAACTGAGGATTTAAAATCAATTTTTTGCTGTTTTGCCAGGGGGAAACGTCCTTCCTCCTGACGCCAAGCACGGTCTATCACGGGAACGTGGCCGTATAGAAGAGGAAACACCCTGAAGGTCTTAGAACAGGGATGTTTTTTTTGTTGCTTCGTCTTTCGTTGGGCATTCGCTGAAAGTAATGTAATTTCGCCCAACTACCCACGGCCTACGGGCCCAGTTTCATCAAATTGAAACGAGGCAATATCGGCGCTTCGGAAGTTCGGCGTAAGACAAATCGATGGTCGCTTAAGAGCAGCGGCAGCAGCAGCAGCAGCAGCAGCAGGATCGCGTTAAAGAGGAGGACACGATTACTTCCAACGTTACGCCGCCCACCTCGGCGTAAACCGACACGGTAATGGAGATGTTAATATAGCGGAAAAGTATATCCGCAAACCGTCGTCGGCTCGGGAGACGGGAGAGAACCGTCCCAACAGCATAATCACGCCTCGGACACCGGGACACTGATGGAATGAAACACGAAAATCATCATGCAAATGAACGGATAGGTTGAGGATGCAGAGAAGAAAATGACAGACAAGTGCAGGAGACGAGCAACGAGGACGACATCTTTCCATCGTCTTGATTGTATCGCCGAATTGGTAATCAAAATATTTAAGTTGCATCTGAGTGAAGGACGCCACTTCGGTAGACGATGAGATAAATAATCAGTTAATGGACATGATGCAGCTCGCTGTGACCTGTTGTACGTTTTCTCTGCAACTGTATCTCCATAGCTGTGATTATCGTGATAACAAGTTATAAGATATTAATGATCTGTTTCGCATCGATTCAACGCACATTATGTCGTGTAAAAAAGGAGAGAAAAAACACGCCACTCCACTCGTTCGCCCAACCCTGACAAATGTGCTCGAATATTTCAATCTTTAATGGGACGCCGAAGCCGAAATTTTTCATCGCCCATTCATCTCCTACTATCCCGCGGTGGGCAAAGGCGACTCGCTCCCCCAGCACGCGCTCTGGACGCTGCCGTCCTTCCGTTCCATAATTGAATCGTTCGGAGTTTTCTTTAATTACACGCCATTTTCTTTCAACAATGTGCTCGTTTTCGTTTTTTTTTTACTGTACATCGATACGAATTTTCCACTTTCGAACGCACAGTTTATTAGCAGTCTATATCTATTATTCATATTTATGGGCAAACATTAAAAAACACAAACCCCCGTATCGAACAGCTCGGGTTCGAGGCTCTCGCTCCCTCTCTCTACCCAAGGGGGAAGGCATCCGAGGGCCCTCGTCGGCCAGATGCCGCAGGACAAACAGATCGTATAACAGGGCGTCGTACGCCCGTGGGAGGTTCGGCGAAAAAAGGATCTTCATTAATGAATTACAACCAACCAACCCGGGCTGGTGGGGGCGCCGTGAGTTTGTCGTTATAATTCAAATTTTTATTGCCACCTCTCGGTTTCGATAGGGGCGCGAGAGGCGAGCTTTGGGACGCCCGGAGAGAAAGTTCGGCAAAGTCGGTTGGAGGGCGCGGGCGCAAATAAAGATTGTGGAAGCGAATTTGAATCGTTGCTTAATTACCAAACCCAAAACCGTGCTTATAAGCCGTGTGCCGTGTGTTTGTTTGTCTTACCTTCTCTTTCCGGTGCGTTTCTCTCCGCAGACGCTGATTCCATCGGCACCGCAAAACTTCACGGTGGAAAAGATCCTGCCGTCCACGGACGGCACGTTCCTGGCGCTGGCCGGTCCGAAGGGTGTCTCCATCATCGAACTGCCCCGGCGCTGGGGCCCGAACGGGCAGTACCAGAACGGGAAGGAGTGCATCATCTGTCGGTAAGTATCCCGCCAGGTCGGTTTGTCGGTCCCCGCGCAATTGGTTTCGAGACGGAACCGTCCGGCCGATAGTGGCCGCCGGAGTGCGCAACCCGCACACAAGCGCCGTAAGAATTAGCATAGAAAACCCATAACATTAATTCCCTTCGCGGTGATACTACAATTGCTTGCTGCGAATGGCCAGTTGCCATCGCGGAAGGGGGTGCCACCCCCCGGTAAGACCAGAACCCTTTTCGGCTGCGGCTGCGGAGTTCGAAAAGTTCACAGTTCCACTTCACGGTGGACCCAACCGGAAGCAGCCACCAAAAATTAATACCTAATAAGAATCAAGTGGACTTAATTTTCGCTTGTTTATTTTTATTTATTGCCCGAGAGTTTTCAGTCGGAACGAACTCTCCGTGTTGGTTGGTTGGTTGGCCGTGTCATCCGTGTCCACGGCAAGAAGCGTGCGCTGGAAAGGAGCTGGAAAGGATTAGCGCGCAAATCTTGTTCCAGACAATTTGAAACGAAAGGATTTCCGCGCCGGATCCGGAATTCCCGCACTGTGCACACACACACACACACACACACACACACACACACACACATTCCACCCACGCCCTCCTTTGAGCTCTGGTGCTCGATACTGAATTACGTCCTTCTGTGTTTGGTTTCGCATTCGGCAGCACCCGGCATCCTTCCGCGCCGTCCGTCCCACACAAGTAAAACACATTTTCGACAAAAGAAAAACAACGAAAGTCAAATCCTCTCGCCCGGGTCTTGCGCCAGCCTCCCGGTTCGGTTCTGCAGGCGCCGTGCAGCAGTGTTGTTTGCCAAAGATTGGAGCCGGGGCACACACGTTTGACGGTTTCGGTTGCAGCACTCGTGTGTGTGTGTGTGTGTGTGCCTCCACCCGGTCGCAGCGAAATGTTCATCTAAATTTCATTTGATTTAATTTTAATTAGATTTCTATGTTTAACTAGTAAAAGCTACACACCCACACACACACACGCGCGCGAGCTCGCACACGTTCCCGTACGTGCACGCTGCCGTCTCTGATGTGTATCACAAAGGCACATCCGATATGTGAAAATTAAGTTCCGAGTTCGGAGCGCCACCGCCGCCGCCGCGCTCGGTTGCGAAAACATTCCGAACCGACCGATCTGCTCGGAGGCGGAGTGGCCGGGGTCGAGAAAAGAAGTGCAGGGGGAACTTTGCAGAACTACCTCCGCGGTCCTCCTCCAAACTGCTCGGCCGGGTAGGAACTCATTTGTGTCATAATCGACTCGAAGAACGATTAGCTTTTGAGGAAGCTTTTTGCGGGTTCATCAAACATAAGGAGAGGAGGAGTGCCTAAAAATGCTACTGCTCCCACTCAGTCTGAATGAGGAGGAGCATTCATTGCAGCTAATAAAGCGAAGCAGAGTAAAAAAAAAACTCCAGCTATTTGACTTTCGCCCCGAAAGCTGGGATCGGTCGGTGGTAAATAATTGCTCGCCGGCTCGTTGTTATTGGAATTAAAACGTTCGCCGTGTATGAATGTGAATTTGAATAAAACATTATCCGCCAACGTTTGGCCGTCCCACGATGCACCAAACGAATTGTTGGATTGCAAGAGCCAATTAGGCGAACTTTGTGCCCAACCCGCTGTTCATCAATTCGGAGCTTTTGTTTGCCTTCTCCCATGTACGAGCCCCCAACTCTTACGGCGTAAGTGGTGCCCGGTTTATAGACTTGAAATTCCTCTCCTTTCGTGCCGAAGATATCCCAGGCAAGGGTCGTGCATTTGCTCCCATACTGGAATGGATTGCCAATTCCACTTGTACCCCGTGTGCTCTGCTAAAATCTAACCCCCGTTCACGCGTTTCCGGCCGATGTTTCGAAGCTGCAGCTTTGGCAGTGCTCGCTGCACCACCACCACCACCACTACAAATCTCGTGTATCGTTTGTGGGAAAACAGTGTACCGCACATGTACGAAATTCGGCTCCCGGTGGTGTTCCTTCGTGGGCCGTTCGAGAAGCCCGGCTTCCGTCCGGTTCAAGGGACCAACTTTTGCTCCAACAGCAGCGAACGGAAAAGGACACAACTTTTGGGATAAAATTTATTCTCCCGCATATCAAACTGCAAAATACTACTGCATAGCTATTATTAAAAGATTATAAAGAATGAAATTTTCCACTGCTGCACACAGCTCCGAGTTTGCCTCCTCCTAACGGTGTCTGCGGTGAGATTGAGCGTGGTTCGAGACGATGGTCGTGCATTTCATCATGGGCGCAGCGAGTTCCAACAGAAGAACCGAGATAGGTGCGATTTTGTCGGTGGCTCGATTTACAATTCCTAATGCTCTCGCGAGTGCAAAGTTTGCTGCCGTGCAGCCCTTCGATAGGACATGTTTTGTTTATTTAGAGATCATCTCTCAATGGTTAAATTATTAGTTACCTCGTGCCAGATTATTTATCACACACCACCGATAGACGGAAGGCACGGCAAGCGAGGTTGTGCTTATGTAACTGATTCGGTTTTTATTTGTTTCGTTATAACAACACAACACGACCGTGCAAGGAACAAAGAGTCCGTCGGGTGACAGTGTGTGCAGTTGTGCCACATCCTTTCCATATTCATAATGTATGTACGTTGTTGTCGGGGATAATCTTTTATTTCTTATGGATAGAACGAATGCAAAACACAACCCTTCCGCAAAGCGACTCGACTCTGCTCGCGAATGTCCGAAATGGCTGGCGAGAAATGTATCTGAAGTTCGCTCGAGGTATGCCCATCGCTCCCGCCCGGCTATGAGGAAATTCGGACGCCGGCAACGCTGTAACCGAAACGATAGCGGAAGCATGTGGACGACCGCGACTGGAAAGTCCGTTTACGGTCGGTGGCCCACGAAAGAAGCAACGACGGTGGCCGCCTGCAAATGAATCCATTAGGAATCTGAAAGTGATTATTATAATTTTCGCGAAGGTTTTTCGGTTCCGGGCGTCAGCCAGCGCGCGCTCAACCCGGTGCGCGCCCTGCCCAAGAAACGGCCGGCCCGACCAAGCTCTGCGTACGCTTAATTATTTAATCAAAGCAAATATATTAGGTGGAAAGATATGGAGCGGATGTATGGGTGCGAAGGTATGGGCCCGGAAACCCACGGAAATGTTTGCGAATGCGCGTGAATCCCTTTCGCTTGAATTGGCCCTTTGGTCCGGTCCGGTTAACGGATCCTGATCCGGCCGCTGGACTTAAGGGGATGTGTTTCGGCGACGGACACGCACGCAGGAGAAGAAGGAAAAAAAACACACAACCCAACGCCGAAAATCGTTCGCCAAAAGAGGACGCCAGCGCAAGTGCAATCAGCAGGACCTCGGCGGACGCGGGCGAGGATCCTTTTAATATTTTATTACATTTTATTTGTCCGCCCCATAATGTGCGGCTTCTACGTACGGCATGAGTTTTGTTTCTTTCGTTGCGTGCGTGTGGGTCCCCCTTCCTTACGGGGCCAGGGATAATTTATGTCCATTTATCGCAAGTCCGTAAAAATCGTAAGTAACCTTTCGTTTACACTCGCCGTGTGCCGAGGATCGGTGCGGCAGCAGCAGGGATGGGCAGCTTTAGGGCAGGGGTTCCTCCCAGCATTAGATAGTCATGCCCGCGCAAAGGTCGCAGCATCCCATTTCAAACGATAACCCGCCCGCCGCTCCTCGCGGCAAAGGTTCCGTTGCGGCAAAATGAAAGGATCATCATGATCAAACGTAATGGAAGTTTTTCTTTGATTCCCGAAAAATCCCTTCCCGCAGCTCGTGGCAGGTAGTGAGTGCGGCCCAGCGCGTTTTTCGCTACACGTGTTTAACCCACGACACCAATTCCGTGCCAATTCCGTCGGTTCGTTCGGCGTGGCGTGGCCCGCTCCATCGCCTTTCCGGCTGCAAGCAACGCAAACACGTTTTCCGGCCCAGGGATGAGCGCACGCGGAGATGAAGTCGCCGGTCGTTTGTGTTCAAATAAATCAAAAAACCCCACACTCACTGATGCTGTGCCATTAAAAAGCGATTAAAAGCCATCATCTCACACGACGGCGCCGCGGGTTCGCGATCGCGTTCGGCTGCCTAGCCGCTGCCTAGTATAAATATTTATTTCCCTGCCCCGCCAGTAACGAAATCATATTAAAACAGAAGGTTTCAACGCGAACGAGCCCATCCGCGCCAATGTCGTATGGGTGGAACGATTCGCGTGTATCGCGCATTCCCCGTGGCCCCGTGGTGCGTCACGGTGCGCAATTAAACACAAACGGTGTCGCACATTTTTCTAACTAGCTCGCTCCTGTGTGCAGATATTGTGTCCTTCGCTGTTCTTTTTGTTCGCTAGCTAGCAGGCGCACCAGGCTGGACAGGCTGTGGTGCCACTGGCGAACGCTGATTTCCTTGGGCCGCGGCTTCTTGCGCCTTCCCTCCACTGAGGAGACGCCTTTCCTTTGGGAAGCGAGCAAAAAATGTGCTCCCGCGGCACGGATGGTCCCCGGCCCGAAAGTGGCATGAATTATAATAATGTCTTTACCTGACTTAAAACTTCCCTAACTAATGTGTTCAGTTTGAAATTTATATTCCAAATTGTTCGCCACGCCGCACCGTCACGCTGGCGAGCACCGGTTTGCGATTATTTCTGCAGTATTTGTGTGATACCGGTGGCAGTGTGTGATTACGGCTTTAAGGATCGCTTAAAGAAGCCACCGGAAACCGTTCTCTTGCTCCAGGAGCATTCCTTAAATGAGCGGCACAAAATGGGCCAGCTTCAGTGTCAAATGAAGGTATTACACACTAGCGAGCCGCACGCTCAGTCAATACACAAAAGCCGACATATTAATAATATGCTAATGAAACACCGGGGCAGCTACAGCCCTGTGCCGGTGACATACGCAACGCGCCTCATCGAAAGGACGATACGATGGAGGCGTTATCAGGCGTTCCGCGCGCGTCGTCGTTTCACCCGCGCGAAAACATCGTTTCACTCTTCGTTCGACATCACTCTCCACTCACGCATGAAAGCAAAAGGATCGCATTTATGGACCATCGCGCCTTTTTACGTGACCTCACGGCGGGCATGCACGACACACGGGTATCGCGCCGGAGCTTGCAGTTAAGGAAGGCACCACCACCACCAGGCATCGATGCCATTGGCAGCATCAACATCGCACCAACCCTTTGCTCTCGGGCAGGCTCTATAGCCCTGTGGGCTTCCGCCACCACGTGTCCACGAGTTTTTAATAAATTTTTAAAGGCTTCCCTCAACCCGGTGGCACCACCACCGCTCGCGCTCGCTTGCTCGCTTGCTTGCCACCCATTGTCACGGGTCGTGTTTGACAGATTCAACCATCAGCCGAGCGATAATCACCTTCAAAATTCACGCTACGCTTGTTTTCGCTTTTGATAAGTGATAACTACTCGCCGCGCCCCGTGCTCTTACCCTCACATGCTCGGTTGGGAACGACTTTCAACAACAGAACGACTCTGGTAAGAATTTCTGTGAAGCTTTTGTCGTTTTTTCCCTCCCTCCCCTAACATTCCACGGAAAGAACATCATGGGCCCGTTGTCTTATCTCTGCTGTGTGCGTATAAAACCTGTAAAAACTCACATGAACGTAATGCCCGCTCACCCACCCACCCACTGCTTTACCCTTCTGCTTTCCATCTCAGCCGAACGCTCGAGCGGAAACGCTGGTCTGGCATCCTTGTCAGAAAGATGATCAGTTCAGGGCACACGAAAGGCAGCAGCAGCAGCAGCTAGAAGACAAGCGATTTTGGGCATTTTATCAAAGACGCGCCACCTATCCGTGCACGGCTGTGTGTGCGCCGCGCAATCGTGTGCGCGAACAGAAAGGGACACGGGCGGGAGAAAAATAGGATTCAATTAAAAATCTTCCTCCCGCAGGGGGTTTTGCAAAGAAGTCATTTGTAAACATGAAATTGTTCTCGCGACAATCTCCCACTCCCCGCTCCGTTACACCAACGCTATGCACACGCACCTGGCGCCGCACACGATCGTACGGCGATGACGATGATGCGTGATGTCGTGTCATACCGCGCTGGAAATGTGATTTTGTGGGCTGGCGTTTGGCTTCGACCGGGCCCGGGTCACCGCTTGACTGGTAAAAGATCAAAAGAAACATTTCACCAGCCGCACCTCGTGGCGCACGTGGGCTTTGTAAAATCATCCCCTCGGTGGGAGAGAGAGAGACAGAGTATGTGTGTGTCGGAGGACGTGGAGCAAAGGAGCAGCGGGCACACCGAGTTTCGGCACGGCACCGGAGACGGAAGCAAAATCTCTAATCTCTGATTACCAAACGACAAAACTTTAAATTAAAAATAATGTCACGGATCTGCGAGCTCATTTCTTTTTCGACTGCGTGTCGTGCAGGCGCGAGAATATCGCGAGATTTTCCACCACGCTGGAGGCGCTGGAGGTTGAGGTGGATGAAAATCATATTCAAATTTTTATCCATCAGTCAAAGTTTTCACCGACTTTTCATGCGTGTGTGTGTGTGTGTGTATGTGTGTGTGGATCCGGCTTGTCACCAGCACGAACTCCGCCACCTCCACCCGGCCGCCACTCCACCGGGGAGGCTCCAAAGGCGAACCGGTCCCACAGAAAAAGTGAGTGGGTTCCTTTGAGTTATTTCATCGTTTGTTTTTTTTTTCTTACCTTGCCTTACCGCTCACACTTTTGAACGGTTTTTCCCCATATTTTCCCCATATCACCATCCACTGGGGACACTTCCGGTGACAGACGCGAGGGGGGTGAAAAGAAAAGTTAAAACCCATCCGAAACGCGCGACTCGATGGAGGAGAAGACGGCCGCCGTGGTGGCTTAAAATTCAAAGATAAATGAAACCGGACCACAGGACCCTTTTCTTCTGCCAAGGCGCTAATTAAAAATAATATTTTCATTTAATTATAACAAATAACGGACAGTGGATGTAACAACACACGATGACGACCGCAAACCACCCACCCACCCAATCCGGGCATCCGATGGCCATCATAATCGTTCTCCCGGGGGCCTTTAGTCAACCTTCGTTCCACCCCCCACTCGCGTTACCTTGATGCGTTTTCTTAGGCGACTTTCATCGCCGTCTTTTCCGCGGCCTTCATGCCGGTCCGGTAGCGGTTGCCACCCGCCGAAAGTTTCGAGTCCTTCGGGAAAGGACGGGATGGCGCATTGACTGACGGCGATAAATGGCGATTCGTCCGCATACAGTGGTACGCATAAATTAAAACCTTTGCCGATGCCGACGGCTGACCCGGGCCGCTGGTTTGCCGCGTAATGCCGTCGAGATTTGAAGATTAACGGCCGGCAATATGTTCGGCTGTTGTCGTCGGCTTTCTGGAGGCGGAAATTGCCAAATTTTACCCCGCGAAAGTGTCAGCAAAGAATCATACACATTCTGCCATTTTTCATTTCGTCATTTGAAATAAAATGAAAGAGAAAACGCTGTATATAACGCACGATTGTAATGATATTTACCAAACATATGCTCGGAGCCGCGGAGTCCACCTCGTGTAGTTTAAAACGCCTGCTTTGATTTCACGCCTCGTTTCAAGCGCGTCATGGCTTCCTGCGATTTCTAGACGTTCGAAAAGGATTGTTGGCCATTTTTCGTCCTTGCTGTTGTAGCTTTCTTTCACACATTCCCCCGGCGGGAGTCGTCGGAGGCTAATTAATTGCGATCCCTGCGCTAACCGGGCTTTCCAGGCACCGATGTCGAAAATGAATAAATGGGATAAGAAAAAACTACAAACGAACGATGACGAAAGCGAATAAAAAAATCACCATTGCAAAAAGCAACATCCACCAAAAAGAAAGGGTACAAACAAGCCGGTTCAAATTGAAAAACATAAAAACATCACATTCCTTGTGATGGGTCGCGTCGCCGAACGGACGAAAAATTGACACCAGCACCACCGAGAGCGGGCGCGAACCTCGCTATCAGCGCCTAACATCCAGCGCACCCCGCGGGTAGGATAAGCAAGGAAGAGATGAAAAAAAAAACACAACCGAACAAAAAAATTATCTCCAAGAAACACGACAAGGAAAAATTACATGCAATTTACACACATAAAACGCACGGACACAAGGGCGACGAAGATTTCGTTCCCCCTTTCGCAAACACTGGGAGGAGCACGACGAGGACAATCCGGCAAATGGCCCTCAGCAATAGTTCGTGAGGTGGGCGAGTGGGTGAGGGTGGCGAAAAAAAAGAACCTCGCCAATGGCCCACGCGCTTTACACGCCTGGGTCCATAAAGCAAGCGCGACGCTTCTGGTCCACCTTTTGCGCCCTTCTAGACGACGGTCGGCGTTTTGTGGACGGGTTTCGAAATTTCGAGAGACAAAAAAGGGTTTCAATGTTCGGGGGGGAATCCGGATCTGTACTCTCGGTGTATCGCACTCGCTCATTTAGCAGTGCACGGAAGCCTTCGGGTTTTTTTTTTTGTGTGTGTCCGTTATAATACTTTCTTTTTTATCTAATATTTACAAATTCCCTCCCGCATGTTCTACCAGGCACTCCACCACGGAGGATGCACTTGTGTCCCGGTGTGTCCCGGATAACTCGTGTCTGTGTGCGATCTTTCGTTTGAACATTGATAATCCCCGTCGATTTGTGTGGCCGGTTCCAGTTGGTTTTAATCATCGCTCACGCAAAGGCACGGCCGATGCGGAAAGGGTTAAAGTGTTTGCAAAAGGTGAGGAAGAGAGAGAGAGAGAGAGAGAGAGAGAGAGAGAGAGAGAGAGAGAGAGAAAGGAGAGAAAAAAGCCCGAATCCCTACACCGGTAATGCTCGGTGTGACACGGCCCAGGTTCGTGAATACTGTATTTTATGCGCCCATAAAAGCTGACCCTATAAAATTCTTCATCTGCTGTGCCACCCCTTTCGGGTTAGCGTTGGTGGGCTGCTGCTACTGCTGCTGCTGCAGAGAGTGCAATGAGTGAAAGTGGCGAAATTTGAGTGATGAAATCGCACCGGAATCTGTGCTTTGAGGAAGCGGCGGGCCTGTCTGACACGGTGACCCCGGTGATGGGATTCCTTTCCGCTGGCCGCGTCCTGTACTCCTTTCGATTTTTTAATCTTCTTCGTGGAAATTTTAAGAGCCTCCACCGCTGCTTTCCCCCGCCTCATGCCATGCCTCCCCCATCGCTGCATTTCTGCATGCAAAGTAGCAGCGGCACGCAGGATTCGTGATTTATGGTGATGATCTCAAATCAGCCAAAATCCCGGCCCTTCCGTCGACCGAGGATGCTGCTGCAGAAGGAGAAGCGGGCACCCTGAATAAATAAATAACACAAAACCACCCCGCCCCGGATGAAAGATCCAACAAGTTCTTCCTGGTGCCAACTATTTGACCACACGCTCTGTCAACAGAAAGGGAGAGCGACCTGTGCCCAAAAATGTTTGGCGTGCCATTCGGCGGCGTGTTCGTTCCTCGCTCGACGTTTCTTATGCTATTTAATTTATTATTGTCCATAAAGCGCATAAAATCCGAACCTCGGCCTCTCGTGGCCGTAAAAGCGGGGCCAATCAAAATTGGAATCAATTTTTTGCTACCCTCGCCAGTCGCCGGGCTTTCCTCTTAGCTAATCACTGGTGGACAACGAACGGGACGAGCGAGAGAGAAGAAAAAAAGCACGCACCAGACCCCTTCTTGTCCCACGGTGCATGGGTTATCAGGTTGACAACCCTTTTTCCCCCTCCCCACCCGGTGTCCATTACAAGGGCGAAACCCTCGGAAATTTGGTGGGCGGGTTTTGGTGGGTGATTTTTTTCGCCCCGGTAAATCGTGCCTATGCATAAGCAAATTCGAGTAATCGACGTCATGAATCTCTTCGTTTTGGGCGTTCGCTGCATTCGCGGTAAAAGAGCCCGGTTCGGGTTTGTCTCCGAAGCGAGGGCCCGACCAAGCGCGTCCCGGAGGAGTCTAAATCATCTACTACCGAGGCAAGTGCAGCTCTCATCCGCGCCCGCCTGCCTGCCTGGTGTAGATGAGACATGAATAAAAAATGCAACATTGTCAGGATTCGTTCCGAAGCACGGGCCCACACTCACACACACGGGCGCGCCTTATGCTACGGTTCATCCTTCGTTTACTTTTTCTTTTATCCACCACCAAAACGACAAAAAATAGCGAAGGTCCTCCCTCACTTGGCAGGCGCGCACCGTGTACCGCACAGAAAAAAAAACGGAATCGCCGGGAATGACTTTGAACAAGACCATAAATATGTGAATTTTTGTTAATCCTTTCGGCAGCTGCAGCGGGGAGCGGAGGCCCAAATTGAAAGGGACCGGTAGGAGACCGCCCGCGCAATGTGCAACCCCCGCTGCCGTTATTTCGGGAATTTGGCTTATTCCGGAATGCAGCTTTGTACTTTTACTCCCTCCCCGTGGTCGGTGGGGGCTGCATGGAGGAGACGGAATAAGGAGACCCACGGCCCATATCGTTGTCCCTATCGTGCAATCATATTTCAACGGACTTAGCGCGCAGCTGATTGATGGAGCTCAAGTGGCCCTTTTTTCGCCTCCCGGATAGCCCGGCAGATAGTCCTCTCTGCTGTTCTGCGCTGCGCTCTGCCCGGGTGCACCTTGGCTTCGCGTCCTTTTTTGGCGAGTTTTTACGACCGGAAGGAAGATTATCTTTCGCAACGGGCCGCAAGGTTTTAGTGCGACCGCGAGTGCCCCAGCCTACTGGCAGGGCGAGAAGCACTGGCGCTGTAATTGGATGCTGGAGAGCCGACTAGAGGCGGCTAGGCTAGGCCCTACTCCTTAGATTAGATGGGCTTTTTGTGGGCTTTAGTTGAGGTGGAGTTGGGAAAGATATCCCGCTCCATCATGGTCAAACTTCAACATCTCAAAACTCACCTTTTACGACATCTACACAGTAAAGGTAACTAATGCTGTTGATCAACTCAGCCACAATGCGCAATATGTTTCACCGCCCTAGAGGAGCTCCAGAAAAAAAGTGCAACACATTTCCCATCCAACCAACGCGCTCTCGCCGTGGAGAGATGCTCGTAACGTTTAATTATTGAACCGCAACATGTTTAGGCGCGCGATTTCATTACTTTAAAATGTGTGCCCCCGTTCTTTGCTTTGCCAACCAGGTGTTTAATTTGGATTCAGTGATGGTAGGTAGCACGAGAAGAACCAGAACCCGGGGGCTCTTCCTTCGGAATCACCTTTGATCGTGGTTTGGTTGGTTGCTGGTAAATAGAGGTTGAGTTGGTGCGTTCTGTGCTTGCAACCTTCCCGTCCCGTTTCTATTGCCAAACGTCCATATATCCGATTTCTCGCCCTTCCGCATGTTGGGGGGGGGGGGGGGGCTGGAAAGATATTAATTAAAATATGCTTTCAGGACGCGAATGTGTTCCGATGGTACGGTGTTAAATTCACATCAGTGCAAATACCGCAACCAACATGTGGAACCCGGCAACAGGCTGGCTGCTCAGCGTTTTCCGACGAGAAGATTCAATAAAAATCTTAAATTATTTTTCAAAAATATCTCCACCGCATAACCACTCCTGCGCAGGGCAATGATACCGTGCCATCCGTGTGCCAGCTCACATCTACATTGTGCAAAGTCAAACCCCCCCCCCTAACTCCGGTTCATTTGACTACTTTCCTCGGCGTGCACAGCGTGCAAGGACAAACTTGCGCCTTCTTCCAGGTCCCGAGGAGTCGTACTTAGGAAACGGAAGTAAATGGTCATAAAATTAAAAGAGTTAATAAAACCCACTGCAATGCAAGGAAAGGGAACGCGCTGGCGTAAGGATGGGTTGGGAAATTTCCACTTTTTCCGGAGAACTACCTGAAAAGATGGAGCGAAATTCTCCGAGCACGCAGGGGCAGAACGGCGCAAACCCGGATGCAAGATAAGACAAATTTATGCGTGGTCGAAACAAAAGATGACCATCTTTCTGGCGGAACTCGTCTCCAAGTACAAAGATTTCCTTCGAGTGTGACGATTGTGACTACACCACCGCTGCTGCCTGAGGCAGGATCGTTTCTGCCGAAATTGGCGTTAGATTTCTTTCGTTTTCGCCTTTTTTCAATGGCAAGAACTTCCTGCCACGATGATAATGCACTAACCACAGTACAGGAGAGAGTGGTGGTTTGATGACGTGCCGGTTATTTATGTCAGTTTATATGTTTTGAGTTTTGAATGCAGGTCGTTATAATTAAAACTAATAGTGACTTAAAGCGCTCAATACGTGGCTGAGGCCTCTCTCTCGCCTCGCTTCACTCATGCCATCTTTCAACGTCTAAAGTTTGTGTGTAAATCCTGGATTTTGGGCTGCGAAAAATATCATCCCAGCGCACCGCCCCACCTAAACTCGACCGACACCGCCAGATGGTGGAATCATTCAACAGCAAACCACCCACAACTATGTACAGCGGCGGGCAAAACTACCCGCACCAGCCAGCCCGTGGGCCAAAAGAGATAGTCAAACAGAGGAGAGCTACAGCCGCCGCGACACACAGGGGTCGGAATCACATTCGTTGACTGTTCCGTGCGCCGTGTTTACCTGTGCCTGGCCTTTTTCCCCCTCCCGGTTCGCGGCGCCAAACCGAGCAGAAACTATGAAATTATATGATATTTAATTTACCTTACCGCAAAATAATAATTGCAAAATTTACAATTAATTTAACTAGAAAATTCGCTCCCACCTTTGGCGCCCGGATGTGACCGGATGCTGCTGCTGCTGCTGCTAGTGCTACTGCTACTACGGTCGTGTGTTGTACGTTCATTTCGATCTTCAGGTAATGCGGAGGACTTTCTGACTGTAACCTCCGTCCGGGTTCTCACTGCTGCGGCTGCAACATGCTGGCCTGTGTTTTTGGACAAAATGGATGATCTGTTTCGAATGAGCGAACTTGCCATCCGGGATAGTCGCGCCCCGGGTCCCACGCGCTTCTCGCCCGAACCTAATGGTGCTGATGACGCTGGAAGAGGCAGTAAAAGCGTTTGGTGAAGAAAGCAGTTTTTCGCGAATTTAACCAACCCATCCCAACCCACCTGGTTGTGCGTTCCTCTTCGCGACTGGGCGATGATAGTGGCAGCCGAGCGCTAGCCACGGGGAACGTTCTGGCTTCCCCGACCGAAACGATGTATTTATTATGCCATACAACCACGTCCCTTCCGCTATTCACTCCACTAGCTTTTTCTGCAAGCTTTCGCTTCCTGTTGATGACCCTCATTTTCGGAAGCATCGCCCCTGCTCGTCCCAAGCACCACAAGCGAAGCAATGCGCTGCTGTGGAGCAAATGAGAATGAACTATCATATTATTATTATTATCATTATTGCTCGTATTATATTCCTTTTCGACAATTCGGGACCGGCGGCGCGTAGTGGCCACTGGCGGCGGTCAGGGGCAGTGATGATGACGATGATGATGGCTTCTTTCGCGCACCGACCGGAAACAAACCCGTTGAAATTATAATTGCGGAAATGCAGGTATCTGCTGCCACAACTTGCTTCGCACTGCGCCCTGTAAGGGGGAGAACACGGGGGTGACGGTGACGGTTCATTGCTTTATGACCCGCCCCCCAAGGCCCTGAGCCCAGAGCCGTTTGGCCGTGGGCGAACGGGCTACGGTGGTGCCAAATGAGTGCAACTCCAAAAAGCGTCACCTCTGACGCTGTCCAACCACTCGCAGGTCGCAATGACGAACAACACAATCTGAATAGATTTGTTCCCAAATTGGGTCCCCCGGAAGGTCCTCTCCCGCGGTCCCACTCCGAGCTCTCTTTGTGGTCTCAACTCCGACAGTGGCTCACTAAGAACTGATTGTTCCAATCAAAACCCACAAAAGAAAACGGAAACCCCCTAGAATGAGACTTCATCAGATCGGAATGGATGATGATTTGCGTTTCCGGTTCACACGGGGAGACCTTCGTTTTCTGTCCCATGCACCGATAAACCATTCGTACTGTGGACGTGGTGCCTGGCCCAGGGACAGCTGGACTGTAATCTTGTTTAGAGCAGAATAATTTAGCAAAAATTCGCCTTTCTGCTCCGATTGTTCGGCAACAGCACGAGGAAGCTTTTGCGAAAGACAATTGTCATGCATTCCCACCGAACCAATCTACCTTTGCACTGGTCCGAGTCTAGGTGGTGGACATATATATTTGATTCTTATTTTTATTGTCCGCCCCGGCATTGTGCCTCTGCGCAAGACGTGCTCCCTTATGCTTCGAACGAAACACCCAAGATCCCCATTTGATTTTTTCCATCCCACGATCCCACGGCCGAAGTACGGATTTGCTAGCAGCAGCAGCAGCGGCAGAAGCAGCAGCACAAGAGCTCAAGGCGGAGTGGAGACGGAAAATATAAAATGCAAATTATTAGCCAAACTTTTTACCTTCAATAAATTTCTCTTCCTGCTGCAGGAAGAGACACATTCCTACCTTCGGCCAGCAGCAGCAGCAACACACCGTCTTGTAGTGGTGCGATGCTCTTCCAGCACTCGCACTTCTCTGGCTCTCTGATAATGCCACCGTATCGAAAGAACAAGAAAGTCGTCCCCCTGTACCTCCAGCACCTTCACCTAGGTGGGGTACTTTTTCATCTTTCGTTACCACCCGGCAATGTGGAGCAATGAATCTGCTGGGTTTGGGTGAGCCTGCGAGAAGAAGTGTGAGGGAAATGATAAAAAATGTCAAACTGTTGAGCTCTTATGCACGGTTATCTTCGAGCTGCTGTTCTGCCAAAGTCGATTTTCGGATGCATTCAATGCTCCCCGGGGGCAGAACGGACTTCATTCCGGTGGGATGCTTAAGAAATGACCGGCAAACCGAGCGCCGCCACTTGATTCCAGCAGATCCAGCCTGTTGAGCGAAGAAGGAACCGTTCTGTAGACGAGCTGTGTACCGTAGCGTAAAAGACTGCATCCTTTCACTGGGAAACAAGACGTACTGCTGCTGCTGCTGCAAATCATAAAAAGGCGACGGGATGAAAGTTTGATAACAAGTTTTGCTCCTTATAGTCGAGTGTCTGTTACTAAACATGCGGTATTTAACGCGAAAGATGTTCCGGTACAACTTTAGCCTAATTGCTCGCTCCAGCCAATTACGTCCAATGAGCCTTTTGTGCGCAAACTTTCGCCCCCTGTTCATCGACACAGATTCTGCTTACGGAACATCTTACTTTTTGTGCTTTATGAGCGAATTCTAGCGATTGATGACTGGCTAGTGGATTCTTGTGATTTGTGAAACTTCGTCCAACAGCTTCGTTTCCCAGTTCTTGTGCTTCGACTCGGGCTAATGCCTAGTTACGATCAATTCTTTGACAACAACGTCGGCAACTGGTTCCACAAATACTATCTATCGGAGTAATGATCCCTCTCATTTGCACACGCACTTATAATCATTATTGTTACGAGACAGCAACACGTAAATATCCTTCACTCGCCCGCGCTGCGTCTCCTTCAACCCTCCGCAGGCCATTAGTGCTTGAAAGCAAGTTCTCAAAAATTGTCTCACGTACCGCAACGGGAACGCAATCTTCAACTAATCCCCCAATAGCGACGGGTTGTAACGATGGGGCAAGTGCCTACGCATCCACCTGGTTTGCTCCATGCCATTCTCGCTGGGGAGGTGTTAAGATCACATTAAAATCCTCCCCCTTAACCGGGCTCCGATCGTGCCCGCCACCTCGGCAGTCGTAATCATTCAGCACCAAGTCCCGTGTGCCTGAGACCGATTTCTTCCTCGCTTCCTGCGTAATGGACGAACGATGGGCGCGCGCTAAACGGCAAGCGGAAGCAGACGGAAGGCTCCTTAAAACTCGTCAACAAATAAATATTAGGCACCGGAACAACGGCAACCAAAAGCGACCGATTCGCTCGGCGGCACCAGCCAAGCGGCCGTGCTATCAACCCCTTTTTTCGCGTGTTTCAATTTCCTTCACGCGCCGGTGGAGCCCCGAGGGCATCGTTGAGGGCGTGCGCCCGCCCACGCGCCAGCGAACGCCATTAACGGCAACGATAATGGGGAATATTTACGGAAAATTTGTAACACCTTCGAATAATTAGATTAATTTTCAACACATATTTGTCATTAGAAGAAATCATCACCACCGTCGCTGCTGTGAGGCCCACCCGCTGCTGTGAACGGAGTATCCGGGGTGGGACTCCGCTCACGGACGCTACGACGGAGAGGCTAAAAGAAATGTTGAATTTTTCTGCTCATAATTTTCACCACCACCACTACCACCATCATCAGCAGGAGCAGCGGCAACAGCATTAGCTCCACCAGCGAGCAACCCGACGCACGGTGATTAATAAATCAAAACCAGCGTAACAACACCCGGAACACCTTCTGCGCCACCCACCCAATGGCCCACGCGATCCGCAACGGGAGAGCTTTTAATTTGTAGGGAAAATTTTCAATTGCAAATTCCGCTTCCGCCCGGATGACACCTGACCGACCGCAAGCGGAGCGTTTGCGTTGTGTCTGCAAAAGGAAAGCTTCATTGGAGCGAAAAATTAAAACAAATCGTTTCTTCCATTTCCATCA
Organism: Anopheles dirus; assembly: GCA_000349145.1. Classification (NCBI taxonomy): domain Eukaryota; kingdom Metazoa; phylum Arthropoda; class Insecta; order Diptera; family Culicidae; genus Anopheles; species Anopheles dirus. The sequence goes on from KB672979.1 coordinate 2,849,620, forward strand.
CAGCACGAAGCCCGATCGGCGATGTCTTTCTGATAACCAGGAGTGTGTTTTTTGTCTTCATTTTGCCATTTCAATCTGAACAGACTTTATCAAAAAGTCTAAGTTAATTCAATTGTACGTCGAAAATCATGCGACAACAAGCAGCTCCGTCGCGCTTCCATCATCGTCAGCATGTTTTCCAAACCGACCCTAAATCGAAATTCGATGTTAAAAAGAATGACCACGAGAAGGACCACGCGGCTCGTTGATCGAATGCGCCGTGGAAAGTTTTTCCATCGGAATCCCGGTCGGTGAGGTGAATGATGGTGAATACATTAATTCACAACTCAATTAAAATTGAATACAAATTTCCCCAAACACACACAGTCCCACGGTGAAGCGGGAAATGGATAGAAATGGAGTGATTTTCTTTCGCTACGCTATTTTTTTCCCCCTGTTGGCGCCTTTTGTCATCCGCACAGTGATGTAATGAACACAAATGTGCAGGTCGTGCAGAAATGTGTTGAAACAACGCGACAAAAAAAGCTGTGAAAACAATAGCACAACCGCAAGCCGGAAACCCCCTCCGGGTTCTGGTTTCTACATAAATTAAAAATTAATTTAAAAATCAATCATCACAACACGGTCCTCCGGAATGGAAATGCGCTAGAGGAAGTCCTCCCCAAGGGCGAGCGCAAGTTGAAAAAGAAAAGCAAAATATGCCGAAGAAACGAGGCTAGAAACAGACGTTCGTGGTATAATTACTGTACCGTACCGTAAAACGCTCGGCTGGGTAATGGTAATGAACTGCTGATAAATCTGGTGATAGCAATGATTATTCGATTTCGAATTACCAAGCACCCATCCCGGCAAAGAAGTTCGGTGTTCGGTGTCTATGCCGGAGCGGCTCAATCTGTTTCACAGACCTTACCTGTGGTGACAATTCCAGATGCTCCATGGGTCCATTAATATTCATAGGCTGCTATCGCAACCATAAACGCCCTGTTCCTGCAGGAAAGGGAAGCCGGCTTGGCAGCCTCCGACCCGATTGATTCTGACTCCAATTGTGCATCAATTAAAAATGTATGCACGATGTGTTATTGTCTGCATTCCGTTGTTTCTACGGACTTCATCTGCTGCCTGTGTTCTGGTAATTTGCCATTCGATCATTATCAACCTCGTTTTTGAAAGCTGCAGCGCATGGAGAAGAGTGACACTGAATTATGCATGACTTTTGCGAGTGTATATGTTGTTGAATTGTCATACAAAGCTGTTGCAGATGCTTGGAGATCATTTGGAGTGTCACCCGTTCCTTGTTCGACAATCATGATAATGGCTTAACAGCAAACTGATCCATAATCAGAAAAAAATGTTTGCCATGCGTTGCTGATTCCCTTTTGCTAACTTTTTATAAAATTTATTAGAGATACAAACAACGCATCCGGCTGCAACGTACTGCCAAACGTTCCTTCCGCTTATTATCGTCGTCTACCCAACCCGAAGTCCATGAAATGCCTAACGTAACGGAAGACAAATTTTTCAAACAATTGAGATTGTCTTAATGTTACACGCTCCCGTCACAAAACCCCCTTTTGCTGCGTCTGTATTTTTCCATCCTCTCGAGAAGAGCAACAGCATACGTTGAATATTTGCTGCTGCTTTTTTCGAGTTCATGTCGAAGAAAGCATACACCGTCACCGTCAGCAAGAATTTCCTCACCGGAGCGCAGCTTTGTTGTGCTATTCTTTTAATCACTCCCTGTTTCTTCATTTTTTGTTTTGTTTTTTCGTTACCGCTTCCCGGGGCATATGGTGTTCGGTTGCAGCGTCTTTGCGACATTCTCCGTGCAGTGATTTTATTGTCGTCTGCCTTGCGAGCGCAAAGTGCCTCCGTCATATGAAGCCAGAAGTCATTTATCCAACCCATATACTTGTGAATGTCAAACCGGGTCCGTTCGTCACTTAGATTGTCGTTTTTTTTCTCTCTCCCCCATACGCATCGTACTCTACTGGCGGAAGAATATGATCACGCTTCAAAGGATTAAAATTCAAACGAAAGGATGCGACCGGGGTTCACTTTACCGAAAACTAAGCAATCACCGGAGAACGCACAGCAGAGGAGCATGGAATGTGTTTGCGTTGGGTTCGTACGGCACCGAGGACATGAATGCGGGGATTGCACGTGTCCTTCGGAAGTGTGCTGCTCAAGTGCCTCTATCTTGTGCCTTTATTCTTTCTGCGGATGCTAATAAAAATTATCAGCTTGCGACGCAGGCAAAGTTGGCGCCGTGTTGTTGAAAAGAAATTACAATTAGTAGTGCGCGGATTCTTTCTGGAGTGGAATTGAACCGGGAGTGAAACAAAGTTCCACAGCAGGCCTCCCGACGGTTTGCGTGTTGATTCGTTATCATCCCCCCCGGACACCCCGGCCAGGCAGAAGATCTTGCGCACCAAAAGTTTCGCACCAAACGAAGCGAAGGTTTGATCTCCGAAAGGTCACGCGCCAGACACAGCAACAAACAGAAGCGCAACCTAATGGCTTCTTGTGCTCTCTATCCCAGGGATCAGGGAATGTTGCCGCTCAATCGAAGAAACTTCGATAAACGAGTCCTGGCTTCCCCGGTGCTGTTTACCCTTTATCTGGGCGCTCTTTTTCGTGAGGGGCGATCTGGTGGTCTGGCGGTGGAAGCCGCCGCATCAATTATGCTACTTACGCTATCAGAAATTACTCGGGAGGCAAAAAAAGACGGCCAAAAACCAAACACAGGATAACGCCACACTTTGTATTCCGGGCCTGCCCGTTAACTGGCAGTAGCGGCGCGGAAAATTATGCTAATATTCGTGCGGATACGAAGAAGGAGCTACCGAGTCACCTCCTGTCCGAGGCCTGGCGCACCCGGTCTGGTTTCTTCCGTGGCGCGCGTTACCATGGCTCACACGATTGATGGTGGTCTGGTTTCGGCCACGGGGAAACGCCCGAGTTTCTGGTGGCATTAAAAGTTCCCCTGTCGATAGTCGCCTATCATCGGGACTCACTCCATTAATTCCCGCGCTCATCATCAACAAGAAGAAAAGGGATGCTATCCGATGCAAAGTCAACCCATTCCTCCGCGCACATCAGGTCTCATTGAACAACGAGGTCGCGTTTTTAAGCTGGGAACAACTTGGCAGGAACCGTGAGTTAATATTTGATAAAACTCTTCCTGGCGGAAGCAACGAGCCCGAAACGATCGAACTGGGAGTAGTTAGTTCTTATCATACCGAAGTATTATGCATTGCTTTCTGAGGCAGCGTTCATATTCTTATGTGCCTTACAAAGAAATGCACATCCATCTTCGTGGATATCATACTATTGCATTTCTGTCAAATATTTTCTTATACACGCACTGTTAGTAACTTGTTTAGAAAGCGTTGAAAGCGTCACCACCAGCTCCATAGCTTCGTCGGGCGGTGGGTTTAATTGAAGACATTAGATTATTTGATCTGTAAAAGTAATTAGCCCGCCCGAAATAATCCAATCATAACAGTAAAAATTAAAATTTACATATTTTAATAAAAATCTCGGCAAATCGCGCTGACATCGCGCGAGTACCGCTCCACTCGAATCGAGCGCCGTGTTTCGTGTTCGGTTCGGCGAGCGAGAGCAGCACCCAGCCACTCATCCCATGGAAAGAGTTGCCAATGTCTTTTGCACTCGTTTGGGGCATTAGTATTAGTCGGCACACCACCCACCACCCAAGCGCGTCCGCCCGTTTGCTTAACGGACTTATTTTCGCCCACGCACAATCACGCTTCAATTGCCTTTCACTTGGGCGCGGCCCGTGAAAATCTTCCAAGACTTCCGAGCACGCTCGTAAGCACGCACGGTGGTGCAGGTGAGAAAGCTTTCCAATGATTGCTGCTGTCACACACTTGCCACTCACATTCGGCAGCGCGTGTAGCGGCGGGTTGTGGGCGGACAGCATGCAAATCTTGATACGAAATGAATTTTAATACTTTTTATAAACTTTAGAAATTAACACTTTCCCCACACTCACGCACCCGGGACGCCCGTGACACCCGTGTGTTGAGATGACTGCTTGTGCGATCTCTCCGGAGGATTTGTTCACTCGTTAACCTGGCGGTTGCTGGGCGAGATCCACGTGGACAATCAATACCACAGGCTAACCGCCACCACGACGAAGAGAGTGCAAACTGGAAGTGCCTCAAGGTCCGTGGAATGTTTGCTGATTGTACAGTTTTGAATAAATTTTCCATTTACCACGCAGAGAGGATCGTAAACGGTGCGCACCACATCCAATGCTACAAGGACGCGGCAGCTACGCGGACGGTGAAAGAGTTAGATTACATTAGAATCATTTCTTCAAATTTGCCCCACAGGACGTTTATGCAACGAACCATCAAACTTGAGTCGATGGATTATGATGGTTTGAATGCAAAGCTGCAAAAGTCACACCCCCCAGAGAAGAACTTCCCCGAAGAACTCGCGGTATAGGTGTGCGGGTGCTGCGCTATAATCAAAAATACACGACCAATTAACTGGAACTGGTGGAAATCATTTATTTCCTCCCCAGCCGCCACCCAACGGACGGGTTTACCCGAAAGGATAACCGAACACGGGCCAATCCTGACGCTGCTGCCTCCTGCTCGATTCCAGCACACCGGCAATAACCGGATCGGCGAAACGAAACGCGGACTATCAGCCATCGGGTGGGGCGGGCGGTACAGGCGGAAAATCGCTCGCGATTAGAGAGTGGAAAAAGGACATTACGCGCTCCGAGCAACACAATACAACCCTGCCTCCTGGCCGGGTTTGCGGTGTGGTGGGATAATTTTAAATTTTTATTGTCACCGATTTGGTTTCATTACTTTGGATGTTGGCTTATCTTCGCGAGCGCAGCGCAGTCCGCCTCCAGTTCCAGCACGGCACCGAAAGTCGCTGTGTTGCCATTATCGACCACAACAACGCGCCGGTGGGGCGTGGGTGGCCACCAGAAGAAGGTGACTTTTTAATGGTAAGCACTATCGACGAACCTGACACGCGCGCGACTCGGGACGGGGCGAAAGTGTTGCGTCGAAATTAAAATCGCTGATACTTACCAGAACACCCCCGTGCTTGGGCACCCCGAACGAACGAACGAACGGAACGCGGATGACGAACAAGATAATAATCGTTCCGGCAGTGTTTTTGCTGAAAAATGATCACGATTATTGTGCGCACTGTTGGTAATATCGTTACGAACGAGCAGGCGGTGGTGGTGGTATGCCAGAACCCGAAAGAAGTCGCCGCTTTCCGGGTGGGTATTGATGTTTGGAAAAAGGGAGTTTGATTAATTTTTTACGATTATTGTAATCGTCGCTTACCTGTGTAAGGAAGAAGAACATCGGGTCACCCTGAGAAAGAGTGTGAGATTTACATTGACCAAGCGAATTGTTTGTGGAAGGCTTCTATTTGCGCATTTTGGTTGAATCACTATGTTAAGTACGCTTCAGTCGTACGAAAATCGCAACCACCAGATGCTAACTCACCGAAATGAAAACAACCTTCGCTGGACTTGGGCTTAGACTCAGACTATTCACTGTTACTTTCCAGCAGTAAGCCACGATTTGACCAGATTCTTATTGTACCGAAAAGGAAGCGTATCCACATAAATTAAGTCCAACCGCAGCAGGCGTTGGAAAAAAGCATCCCCGAACGCAACAAACGTCCCACTTTTATTTCTGCTCTCAACTATAAGCTCCAAATCTCAATCCCTTCTCGCTAAGAAAGCACCGTGAAGCAGCGGCCAAAAAATAAACATTATTTGACTGGCTTGCGGTGGTGGCATTAACTAGCGCCTATAATACTTCTATAGTTTGCAACCGACCTGAAACGGGCTTTTTTGCGTCGTTGTTTCGGCGGTACGGAACGCCCGCTCGTCCTTTTCGTCCTTTCCCATTGATGTAGGTGTTGGCACACGACCCCCGGACCCCAGCCGAGCGGCCGGCATCGAATCCGAGATAGTTATTTGTACAACCGAAAACATAAGTACGGCGGAACGCGCATTATCTAAGCCCCTCCGTGGAGGTGAAAAGCGTACTAGAAACGGTCAGAGAGCCTCTAAACCCTTTCGCGTGTTGCCGACAAAAAAAAAGAACGGAGAAAAAATCGAGTTAACAAGAAAAATGGTACTCGTGTTCTTCGTGTTGTGTCGCCCTCCCCAATTCTGTGTATTCTTCCGTAGTGTCCTTTTTCCCATTTTTGCCCCCCCCCCCCCACACACACACACCGCGGTGCCATACACGAGCATAATTTCGTCGTATTATGCTGGATGCTTTCGTTTTTTTCTCTCAACCGCTTTCCTCCGCTAAGTTTGTCTTTGAGCGGAGTCAACTTTTTACCCGCTGCAACCTCTCAAACAATAATTCCTATATTTTAATGTGTGTATATTTTAAGCGTATACGATTCCGTACAAATGCTCTTAATCGCATGACCGTCAACGTTGTTTCAGTCATTCCGGATCCGCAGCGCGCCGCCTCGCGCGGGGTCCGTCTTCTCTCTCTCTCTCTCTCCCCTTAACCCGGGCTTCCAAGCTGACCCCCGGGTTTCGGGCCGGCCGGCCGAAAAGAATTAGGGCGACATGAAAAGGGGGGGGGGGGGCATCATATCGAGGATAAGTGTGTGGGTAGTTGGCAAACTCTTTTTTTTTGGTTCGCTGTTGTTTTGCTTCATCTATCTTCCTTCGCCAAACCTTCGCCGCCGCGCTCGTCTCGCTTCCTTGGCCTTTGGGTAGGGTTTTATTTATTTTCGGGGGCTTGAGTTTTCCCATCATGAGATTAAAATATACGTATCCCCGTCGCTGCTGTGATCCGCTTTCCAAATATGTCCTGATCCGTGGTTTTCTTACTCGGTACCTCTCGGGCGCGGGAAACAAAACAGAAACCAAGTACGGGCAGAGTACGTCGACAGCGACAAAAAAGTGGAACTGAAAAATCACTTCGCTCTTAAAGGGTGGTTGGTGGAACAATCGGCCAACACAGCAGCCCCCCCTGGGGTTGGAAAATGGAAGGGTTTTCCCTGCGTGCAGCATGTGTTTGTCCGCGCGCGTGTTCTTAAGGCTCGAAAGGGTCGACACCCAGTTCCCCGCCACCGTGCGATCGTACAAACCGCGAATGTATCCGCTAGCTCGGAAGCAGTACGCGTACGGCATTATTTTCGTCAAAGGGATCGACCGGCTGAACCGGCCCTCTCCAAATTTATACACATTTTCACTAACTGCAAACATAGACAAATGCGCGAGAGAAGTTTAATCCCCCGGCGCTGGTCGGTAGAAAGTTTTTATTTTGAGCGCCACCAAACTATTTAATTCTGATGCGATATATTTCATAATAACCCTTTTTTTTTGTTGGCACCACCGTTAAAATATTAAAATTAAAATTATCTGCCACCCGTGAGGACGAGGCACAAGCACAATTGAGAGAGTGAGAGAGAGAGGACAGAGCTGGAGATTTGAACGAAAATATGTTCCATTCTCGGGGGTGGCCCTCGGTTACACCCGGGTCTCCACGCCAAGGGCAAGGGTCAAGCGGTGGAGCCAGCGCGATAGCCGATTTGTCCATTTGTCGCGTCCGGCAAGAGCTAGAGAAAGCGAGAGTGAGAGAGAGGGTACGATATACACGGACCATCAAAAAAACGTAGCAAATTCGAGGGTATGTAAGAGGCTTTGTATTAATTTAAACATGTTATACTAATACCTTTCTGCTTCTGCGACATCACACACTTTTCGTTGGGATTTTCCTTTTTTCCTGTGTGTGTGTGTGTGTGTGCGAACCCTCCTGCAAGAAGCAGGAACAACCCGTAGCCGATTTACGCCGAGAGTGGAGCGTCAAGAGAGACAGATATGCAGGAACAAAAAAAACACACACACACGGTCACAAAGAAAGTCGTACGAGCAGATTGTTTTATTGTTATCCCGATTCTGCGGAACACTCGGAACGTTCGAGCGCCGCCGGCTTTGGGGATGTGTGTCCACATGCGACGATCTCGAGCGAATCCGTGATGACTTTTCACCCGATTCTCGCTGGACACACTGTGCGATGATACTTGTACTGCTCAAGTTTGGGGAATTAGGGATACAAATGAATATTAACGTGCCCGAAATGGGCGGACGGTGTTGACGGGGGGCCCATACCACCACCACCGTCCACTCCGCTTTGATTAGCCATGGGGGGGGGGGGGTCCGGTCCGTGTAACACTCACGTTGCACGATGCATGCAATGCAGTAGATCAACCTGCGCAACGGGAAGGAGCAGCGGGCGCTATCGCTTTTCTCCTCGCCCGAGCCAGCCTTATGGGAAATGGTAGTACTTTTTAATTTTACTAAATTATAATATACCTTTTGCCGCGTCCTTTGCGCTCGCGGCAGATATGAACGAGTTCGGGAATCGTTTTCGGAGCTTTCTTTTTACGTTACGTGAGCATTTTCACTATTCATACGTGAATTACTACAACGCTTGGGATGTGTAGAGTAACGAGTCCGCACTGTGGAGTATGAAAGATGGCAAAAAATCAGCTTCTATCTCCGCTACGGCTATACATTCTGTTTAAAACAGCTGCATACGGGAGTAATTAAATGTGACTAATCGCATCGCGCTTAGTGGTTGTGCCCTATCTTATGCTACCAGTTATTGCATTAGTAACGAACTCTATCGTGTAAGCTGCATATTTAAGTGATTGTTGGTGCTGGTACCGTCTCCAATAACGTACTTCCAACGCCAACGTAATAGACACCAATTACGCGGTTTGGAGCAAACAAACGAACACTGAAAAAGGCCGCGTGCCGGTCCCGTCATCGAACATCGGGTCGGATCGGGACACCGGAAACAACAAAAAAGCCTCCCGACGCACAAACCCCTCGCGAGAGTATCAAACGTGCGCGCAAATGTACAAGTGATGTTTACCCCGTGTTTGACGACGCGCACCTACCATGCACCGGACCGGTAATGCTCGCGCAACAATCCAACCACTTAGCGCCACCCTCCCAGCGGGCCGCTGTTGATCCGGTGGCACGACCGTGCTTGGATGGAACCTTTGAACGGGGGCGAATGTCGTGCCACAGACGCAGAACCGCGAAAGGGAGAAAGACACACCGGCAGATGCGGGCGACGGTCCCGGAAAAGGATTAAACAGTGGCTCCGCGGCGGGCGCGCAATGTTTATAGATTTTTATTTACATTTAAATTTATAAATTAATTTGAAGAAAATGCAAAATACATGTCGCCCTCCTCTCGGAGTCGTAGTATATTCCGGTGCGAAAACTTTTCGATTTATTTGCGTTCGCTGGCATCCCCCGCCAGCCGTGTTCCGGCGAGTCTTTTTTCCCCAAACGTCCCACAGGGGGGCCCGCCGGTACTGTGGAGCCCAAGCGAATGTGAGGAGGTGACTGCGCGCGTGTGTGTGTGTGAAAATGGCGCCCCGTTTCGGTACTTGGGTTCATAATTTTCTCTTTGATATCAGCGCGCGTGGAACCGCCCTTTCACCTCCCACGCGCGTCGGGTGTGTAGACCCTTGGGATAGTTGTGTGCGGAGATTTGCCGAATATGCTCCCCGCGAAGTGGGAGAGGAACACGGGGATAGGTCGGTGGCCAAAACGGCTACAAAGAACTCTTCTCCGGTGTGCGCGGTTTGCGAGGATTAATATAAGTCGGGTATATTTATGTGTTTACACGCGGTTTGGTTCGTTTGTCGCGGGCTCCGAAAGTTTGTACCGAGCAAGAGAGAGAGTCTGCCCTTCTACCTTTCCGGGGATGTATTATGATTCAATGCGTCCGCCGACTGCCAGCTAATTGGTGTGTGTGTGTGTGTGTTCAAATAAAACAATTTTTCAGCATCCTAACCAATTCATTAGAATGGGAGGTGCTTATGGCGAAACTTTTAATTAGCGTGCTTGCAGTGCAGAGGTTAACTTTGGGCAGGATTAGTGCACAATTTAACGAAAGCAAGAGCGAGAGAGAGCGAACTATTGATTAATATTAGATGCTTCTGCAAATGCTATAGCTCTGCGTGTCCTTTTCTCCTTTTCTCGCCCCTACAGCGCATACAATCTCGATGAGCATCTGTTTACGGAAAACGCAACGCTTGAGCTGCTACAGATCCGCTGGCATCCGGCATCTCCGACCGACTCACACTTGCTCGTCCTGCTCTCGGACAATTCGATAAGGTAAGCAGCGGCAGCGTGTGGTGGGGCGGCAACCTTCATCTTCCGTCACACGACGGCATTCTGCAAAACCTCAAAAACCATACCGAACCATTTATGTCAGCACACTTAGGGCTGAGTGGGTCGGCGGCCAACAACGGCCTCGGCTCGCAACACCCTTACACCGGCTTCAGGACTCTCCAGTGCCGGATCACCGGTGATCCGGCACGATGACAAACAGGAGCAAAGCACGGGAGAAAAGCACCGGTGGGCTCTGTTCCCGATCCCGATTTCGGGAAAGGTTTTCCTCCGGGTGTGCCCAAACCGAAATCAGGAGGAAAAAAAACTAATTGCCTATCTCTCCACTTTCGCAGGGTGTACGATGTGGACTCGCTGCGACATGTATGGCGCATCGGACCGACGCCAACACCGCAAGCCGTCAGCGGTGCCGGAGCGGGCAGCAAACACGCCGCCGTCGCAGCCGCCTCGCCGGGGAACGTCTCCTCGCCGGGAGTCACTTCGAAGCTCGCCTATCTTAACAGTCTGGGCGATACGGCTGTTGATTTTGACATCGCACCGCCACGTGTGGTTTCTTCCGCCACCGGTGGAAGTGGCTCCATCGGCGATACAACGTTCTCACCGACGACGATCCTGTCAACGACGTCGTCAACGGTCGCAGCCGCAGCGAAACCGGTCACTACGCCAAAGGAAGGCGCCACCCTCATCATGAATGTAGGTACCGACCGACCGGCGACCGACCGACCTACCGTGTGCTCCAGCGTTTGTTTGCTCGTTCTCGCTCCCGGGGTCGCACGTTTCCGTGCGACTTCATCTCACGTGGGCCACGTGATGGGATGCACCACAGAAATCGTCATCGGTGTTCGTTCATGGTGCTGCATTTTCAGATGCATTTGGCCCGTCGTTCACCTTCACGTTTCAGTGAATGTGACGTTGGTGCGTACCGGAGTTTTCGACGCACCAACCAGCGAGCACCACACTCGAATGCCACAGCCCGCGCGCTTGCTGTTTGCACAACCCGTTTCTACCCGTTGCCTCAGTCTCTAAATGTGCATCTTTTTCTGTTTCTGGTTCTGTGTGACCATTCGCCCCCTCTCAAACAGGACTCTTTGATCGCGCAGAGGAATAAAAAGACCGCCGCCGGCGGCGCAGGAGGTTCGAAGGTTGAATGGCCGATAGTAATACTGCGGGGCGATGGCAACGTGTATGTACTTTGCGCCGGCATCGACACCAATCGACCCAAGCTGCAGGGGCCGATTTCGATTCAACCGCAAGTGGACGATAATTACGGGCTCGATTCATGTTCGCTCATCGTCATCCCGACGCTACCGCCAACGGTCATCATTGCCGAAAGTACGGGCAAAACGCACCACGCGCTCTTCCTTGAGGAGTCGTGCCCCCTCGAGCGCTCCCTGACGTCCGAGCTCGCCGACAGCAATCTTACCATGCACCCGTGCGAGTGGTATCTGCACGTATTGGAAACGGTCGAACTAGAGCTCGGCCTGCCGAGCGTCGAGGAGACGAAGGAGGCCAAATCCTACTCCTGCCCGCTGCATCTCAAGCGCGACCCACTGAACGAGGCACGCTATTTCGCTTACCACAATGCAGGCTTGCACGCTGTCACGCTGGACTTTACCCGACCGCTGCACGAGTTTGTCGAGCGGGACGGCGGCGAGGACCTGCTGGAAAAGTATCCGCTGTTCAGCTCCCACAGCCGGGCCGAATACGTCGTTTGCACGAAGGCGCTCCAGAATGCGAACACGAATGCGGTGCTCGGTTTCACACTGCTCCAATCGCCGTCTGGGCTGGTCCTGTTCCTTGCCTCGGGTCAGGTCGTTTCGCTGGATCTGATTACCGATCACAGCTTGATCCGCAAGTGGCCATTGCCGGGGTCGAACAAAAAAGCTAACGGTGCCGAATCTCCGATAAAAAATGTGAGTACTCTTATCATCAATTGTGTAGCTGTGCGTCAATAATGTCACTTCCGGTTGGCCCGTTCCAGATGCTGAAAGATTCATTCCAGAAGCGCATTCAATCGATCCTGAAATCGGGTCTCACGCAACCCATCCTGAAGCTGGACCAATCCACCGAACCCACACCGCAAGAAGCCTTCGAACTACTCACGCAGGCCACACGAATGCTGCGTGAGAACTACTTCGTCCGGCACGAGAAGGCCCGCCAGGAGATCGAAAAACGCGAACACGTTCTCAAGCTGCTGAAACAGCAACAACTGAATGACATCGAGGAACTGCAGGTCGAGAAGCAGAACATTCGTGCCACTGCCGAACGTCTAGCGGAAACCTATGAAGATTTGTGCGACAAGCAAAACAGCCTGTTCAAGCGGTACGTAGATGCGCCTAATCGATTTAAAATATTTACACCACATCTTCCCCCCGTACTGACCTGATACCAAGACCGACCGAACGCTACCAACTACCCAGCGACTGCATTTATTAGTGCAATTTGTGGTGCACCTTTTCGAGAAAGTGCTACACCCATAACCAATTTGCACGATGGGGTGACATCATGAAGCCATATTTGCACACTATTTTCTAAGGATTTGCACATTTGCCTTGAGCATCTTCTTACCGGCGCCTTTAACAATCTCTCGAAGGAAAATTTGCCGACAGTACCGAGGAATTTTAACTCAATTAGATGTTTTGCCGCAAGACAAGAAACAGACAAGCGCCCTATAAAAGGTGCACCCAGCGGCCCGAGCAAATTGAGTCGTTCTTGGTTCTTTGCAACCGTTGCAACGTTAGCCTAAACCATAAGTCTGAAGTAGTTCGAGTAACATCGATTTTCTTCAGCTTATTGGAACCAAAGTGAAAAGTGAAAGGTGTGTATTTCACAGCAATTACCTACGCCGGCATTAGAAACATCAAGTGCTAGAGAGCCGTTCCGATCTTGGTAAGATATACGCAGCGGACCAACGCCGGGGAGTTCTTTTTGTGCGGAAATTGAAATTTTGCAACATCTTGCCTATCAACAGTAGCAACAATGGCAGCCTTTGTTGAACCGCATTTCGATGCCTGGACCCAGGGTTCCGGCAACATGACGGTGGTGGACAAGGTCCCTCCGGAGATGCTCCACATGGTACATCCCCACTGGAACCAGTTCCCGCCGATGAACCCGCTGTGGCACTCGATCCTCGGTTTCGCCATCTTCATGCTCGGAATGATCTCGATGACCGGTAACGGTTGTGTGATGTACATCTTCACGAATACCAAGTCACTCCGAACCCCCTCCAACTTACTGGTGGTCAATTTGGCCTTCTCCGATTTCTTCATGATGTTTACCATGGGACCGCCAATGGTGATCAACTGCTGGCACGAGACCTGGGTCTTTGGCCCGTTCGCTTGCGAGGTTTACGCTTGCCTTGGATCGCTGTTCGGCTGTGCCTCGATCTGGACCATGACCATGATTGCCTTCGACCGATACAACGTCATCGTGAAGGGTCTCTCGGCGAAGCCCATGACCAACAACGGCGCCCTCCTGCGCATCTTCGGTGTGTGGGTCTTTGCCCTGTTCTGGACTCTGGCCCCCTTCTTCGGATGGAACCGATACGTCCCGGAGGGTAACATGACCGCCTGCGGAACCGACTACCTGACCCAGACGTGGCTGAGCCGCTCGTACATCATCATCTACGCCATCTTCGTGTACTGGACGCCTCTGCTGACTATCATCTACTCGTACACCTTCATCCTGAAGGCTGTGTCGGCTCACGAGAAGAACATGCGCGAGCAGGCCAAGAAGATGAACGTCGCCTCGCTGCGTTCGCAGGAAGCCCAGAACACCAGCACCGAGATGAAGCTGGCCAAGGTCGCCCTGGTCACCATCTCGCTGTGGTTCATGGCCTGGACCCCGTATCTGGTCATCAACTTCACCGGAATCTTCAAGGCTGCCCCGATCAGCCCGCTGGCCACCATCTGGGGATCGCTGTTCGCCAAGGCGAACGCCGTCTACAACCCGATTGTGTACGGTATCAGCCACCCGAAATACCGCGCTGCTCTGTACCAGAAGTTCCCGTCGCTATCGTGCCAGGACTCTGGTGATGACGGACAGTCGGTTGCTTCGGGAGCGACGCAAGCGACGGAAGAGAAAGCCTAAGGAACTGTTGTTGTTCGACGAGAGACTTGACCGTTGACATGACTGCATGACGAACTGTTTAGTATTTTAGTTTGAGGAAGCAATAAACTTTTTAACGCCCTCCTGTTGCACTACAGGCGGACGGGAAAGTGAACATGAAACTTTTTTCTGTATGCCCCTTTTGTTGCACCATTCCACTCATCGTTCATGTACGTTTTTCATCGCTCCACAATCTATAGGGCTCAGGAAGTGGTACGCCTCGCGACGCTGCGTCTGCCAAAGGGATCCTTCTCCGAGAAGCAGTTCACGGAAAGAATCGAACAGATTAACCAGTCGGTGAAGGTACTGCAGAAAAGTGTCGATCAAGCTAAGCAAAAGATTGCCACGCAACAGATTGAGCTAGAATCGAAAAAGAATACTGCCAAGGAGAAAACGTTCAATTTGCCGGTGAAGCAGGAAGAGATCATAAAGCAGATCATTGGAGAAATGTATGTATAACGGCAACTCTGTCACTGTCCAATGGTGGAACTCTTACTAATCGAGAATCCTATTCTCTCGCCCACAGGTACACACAAATCGACGGAAATGTGAAGGACGTCAAGAAAATGAACAGCATTCTTAACCTTTCCTAATGGGACTCGTACGTTATTTTATCATTTTTACGTCCACCAGCTTCACTTGTTTTTATAATGAACTATCTTTTCCACATAAAATAAAGCGATTCCGTTTGAAATTCCACTTTTACCGGTTCGGCAGATGGTGTCAGCGCCCTCTGTAGGTGAAATGAAAGAACTGATTGAAATATTTCGCCTGAAAGAGTTTGAAATTCGTGTGAAATGTTGCAGGATGTGAACGATAGGATTCCCTGGTGATGACGGTGACTCTGGGGAAGGTGTGGCGAACTCTTTCTACTATTAAAGAGAGAAGCTTAGATGTGTGTGCCACTATCTGAAATCTAGCGTCACTGAAGAAAGGAACGAGGCAAGGCTGCTCCCGATTTAAAACAGTTCTTCAGTTCACAGTTCTTTTAAGTGTTAACCTTAAATACAACACCATGGGCAGCGGAAGAATTTTGGCACAAAAAATACAACATGGGGTGATTCGCGAAATAATGACATTGAAATAAGAACAAGTTGCTTACATAGAATTATTTCAAATACATGTTTGAATCTCAAAAAAGGCTAGAACAATTCTTAAAACTTATGATAAAAATATAATCTAGACCCATAAAATTTTTCATAAAACTATTATATACGTAAAACATAAATATAGAACTCGAAATCTAGACGTGAATGCAGTCAAAGTGCCTTACGTTTTGTGAAACCAATGATGATTACGTTGATGATGATCATGATGATGGTGCCCTGTCTATGTAGTGGTATTCTGTGAACCAAAACCATCCCCTGGAAGAAATGCGTGCGAGTGAGCACAACCCGATATTTCATTCCGGCACACATACACACACGCTCACCGACAAGAAGCCGGGTTTTCAGTGTGCGTTTTGGCTCCGTGGAATCAAACCGAATGGACCAAAAATACCAAAACATCCATGCACCAGAGCGAGAAGCCTGCCACGCACCGCTAGGGGTTGCAGCAAGTTCCAGCGACCTTTACGGCCCGATGGTGTGACAGAGACGGAAACGGCACGGTTATACGGTGGTACGGAAAAAATTCAAATTCGTCGTCATTTCCAGTTGCTGCCTGCGTGCGATCGGCGTGGTGAAGAGTTCGCTGTGAAGTTTCATAGAGGTTTTAATTCAGCAACACATCTCCGGTACCGTGCAAAAGTCGTACAACTGCGTACGTAAAACAGGTCTGCGTTGAAACAAACGATTTAAAGACAAATTTCGAGTCCGGAAAGAACTTGTGAAAAAAAAACGTGGTTCAGTGAAAGGTCGAGAGCGTGCACCCTTGTCGGTGGTGAAGTTAAAAGAAAAAGAAACTCGTCCATATCTTCAAAATGTCTTTCGCACTGTTGCGAAGCCATGGCCGACCAGCGTTGGCTTCGATCGAGCGTCAAGTCCGCACACTTTCTGCACTGTTCGGTCGTGCAGATTTTTCGGCCACAGCTTCAGTGGCACAGGTAAGTCCGTTCATTGTAAAACTTTAGTGAAAATGTAACTACGCAAAAAATAATTTCACAGGGGAACGTCATTTTTAAAACAGTCCTTCCCTTAAACCCAACGGTACACGCCTTTTATTTATCCCGGCAGCTCATAAACAGATCAGGAATCGTGTCAGAATTAGAACAGAAACGCAAAATAGACGGCCTACGTGCCTCCATTAAGTTTCGGCCCACATGTTATTAGAAGTTGTTCCACAACAAAGCAACGCAAACAAAATATGTTTTCGAGCATGCGCATTTACAACTTCTTCAGCTCAGCGACCAACCGGATGTAGGCTAAAAGAGCGTTTCCAACGCACCATTGCACTGTCTCGACGCCGGAACACTTGAGGACAGGCTACACATTTTCTAAAAACACCAGAAGCCAAAAACGATCTTTGTAGCCGAAATGGTCTGTTATGTCATAGAGGCAAGGCTGGTGCATGTGTTATGTCGCACCGCTAACAGGCGCATTATTTATTACAACCGGCCTCCAAAAAACGACACCCCGCAGCATAACACAATGCTGCGCCCTTTCCTTGTCATTGTGCGTTATGCAGGCATAGGAAACCTTTAGCCACCATTGATCTCTCTTTCTCGCCCTTTGGTACGCTTCATTCGGCTCAATATTACACGGCAATATGTAGAAAGCCAACCGGTGTGGAATATCACGTCACATGATGAAGAAGAAAAGGGCATATGCACTGTCTGCACGACGAGGGGGTATAGGTTTCCCTTTTAATCAAGCATCGAAATCTTTGCCCGGTTTCGGGCGTGATAAGCACGTCGTCGCCACTCGCGGTGGACAGCCAGCAGCGTCTTATCCAGTCGAGCCGTATCTCACAGTGCTCTAATTTTCGTATGCATTTCCCTCTGGAGAGACAAACGGCCGACACCCTTCGTGGCCTACTTATGCGATTCTGCTTCCGACTGCACGTACCCCATCGTGCGTGTGATGTGTATGTTGACATGCTGATAATGATTTATTTGTGTTCCACTGCATCCGAGTATGCTGTGGTTGCCTGTTTCGCCCAGGAACCAAACATTGGGTAGTGGAGCTCCCGAGTTGAATTACAACGATCAAGTATGATTGCTGTTGATACGAGTTTAAAAATAAAGTTACCAATTATCTTCCGTCACAAGCTGGCCGAAGGCTTCTCCGCCGTTGTTTTATGGCCTTCGTTTGACAGGTCGTAAACACATAGAACGCATTTATACCTAACATTTCATTTTGCCACTTTTCACAGACTACCGAGGGCAAGAACTACCTGAAGGCGAGTCAGCTCAAGCAGGGCTTCGTTTCTACGTCGGTCCGCAAGTACTCGAAGAAAACGGCTGCCCCGGAACGGGCCTACAATAGCGACGATGATTCGGATTCGGACGACGAGCGCGATAATGCCCCACGCCAGCGCCAGCGCAAAGAGCGGGTACGTAAATCAAAACGGCTGATCTCAAGGTCTCTCCATCTTCGCGGGAGCAAATCAAGCACCCGCCGGGGTCAACCAGCCACGCTGCTGTTCAGCCACAGAACTGCTCTCCTTGGCAGTGCGATCAGATGAGAACGCAGCCACTCGCGAAGCACAGCGGTGCTGTTGCAAGGTCATCTTCGGGGTCCTCCGTGTAACAAAGACCCACAGAGAAACCTGTTACCTAATTTTTCATCTTCAACCGAACCACGTAGGAGCAGGAGGCACCGGGGAGCAGGGAGCACAGAATTTGAATCAAATCGATTTTTTCTTTTGTCGGCGGCGAATGCTTCCAAAACGAGTTTAGAATGGCGCAGACGGTCGCACGTCGAGTCGCGCCTTCATTACATATTCGAACCGGGGCATCGTGCCGCGTTCCGGTCTTACAGTCGGACGTCAGACATTGCTTGTGCTCATAGCCGAGAGCTGTGGGTGGAAGAACTGAAACCACAGCAAATCCATGTCGCTTTTTGTCTCTTTGTCAAGTCCACGCGGTTGTCTGATCTTCTCGTTTTATTGCTCGCTCCGGTATTGTTTCATGCTTCTTAGCTGCTCTTGCCCGGCATCGAGCATTATCATGCGTTAACTAGAAGTAATCGTCTGAGTTGGGTGTTACACACATACATCAGCCTACTTGATCGTTACGCGGATAAGCACGGCTTTTTTGTGGTTCATCCACGAGTTTGAGAGCGATCCGCGCGCCGTTTGTGTGTACAGATGTTGCCAATATGAACATGGAAGTAACGATAGGCGCGCAATGGCTCGAATGGGAGAAGCGTTGTTTTTTACGTTCATCTTTCTCTTTGTCGCACTAATACATGTTGCGAAAGCAACCGAATGGCGACGGCAAAAACACTCACACTCGAAAACGATTTTGCGATCGTTGACCGTCTAGTGCCGGAGATTTCATCGTTCGTTCAACGAATGCAGCTCCTCTTAATATGATAATGAATTTGATTTCTTAATTCGGATTTCAGGAAATTATTCAAATTTCATTCATTTCATAACTTTCTACTTACATCTTCTATCTACTATTAATAACAGGTCTTTCGCTCACCAGAAAGGATCATGGTATACTAACATACATTCGTTTATTTGAAAGTAAAAAAGTAATTAATTCAATACGCGCATTTTCTGTCTCTGTAGGGCAACTCCGAGTTCTGGCGGCGTAAGATGCGCACCCTGCACGGTGTGCTGGATGTCAACAAGGATGGTGTTATTTCGTACGATGATTTTATGCTACTGGCCGACAAATTCGCATCTCTGGGGCACCTGGACACTAAGGCAAAGAACGAGTTCCGTGACATCATGAGGGTAAGGGTGCCGCAGGGCTGGAAACAAGCGTTCCGGGAGTGATATTTTACCATACCGTTTCCTTTCAGACCACCTGGGAGCAGCAGTGGGGAGAAATAACGCCCTACAATCTAGTCACCGTTGAGCAATACTTGACCGAGATGCATCACGTTGTGAACGATAAGGATCTCAAGAAGAAAGTGCATCGTTTCCTGCCGTACCTGTACAAGGTAAGCGTTTCGTGCTCAGCAAACCCTTCGCTAATACTCTCATCTCCTAAACACCCTAAGATTAGAGAGCATTAGTGACGGTTCTTCTGTGCCCGTCTTTCTTTAACGACTTATTTATTCGTGTGTTTTCCTTTGCCAGGCCGTGGACAAAGATCGGTCGGGATCCATCTCGATGAACGAGTTCAAACTGTTCTTCCGCTGTCTGGGTCTTACGGAGGAGAATGCTGCCGTTTCGTTTGCGGTGATCGACAAAAATGGCGACGGCCAGATTACCCTCGATGAGTTTGTGAAGCTGGGTAAAGACTTTTTCGTCAGCGAGAAGGAAACCCACGTTTCGCGAATGTTCTGGGGGCCGCTGGTTGATCACTAGACATTGATCACAGAAACCCGATCCCGAGCTCTTTCCGGTGCATCTGTTTTATTCAACGCGCCACAAGCTGTGTGCAAACGAACTTATTAATTAACCGTAGAACGATAAGTGTTTAGGACGTAAGTTGCGATAGCTTTTACATTGATGATTTGTTCTTTCACATGCTGAGTTTCAAGTTTCAAAAGACACCCATGCACGTATCGTCATACGACATGGGATCATTTCCATCTTTTACTGTTTTTTTTCCTCTAGTTTTCACATTATGTTCACAACCAGCTACCCAGAGTAAATGTTGTGAACACAACCGAACAGAATGTAAGCATCATTTGTGATACGATAATAAAGCGTATTTTGAATACAAAAACGACAATGCGCAAAAGGAGTTTCATATACATCTAATTCGTAGCAATTGGTTTGGTTAATGGAACGGCTCTTTGATAATGGCAGATTAATTGACATCAGGGCGTCGGTTATAAAAGTATGCGGATTTCAAATTGTTCCAATTGTATGCGAATGCGAATCTATCGTCCAGCGTAAGTTTAAGCCACATGATTCACACAGTCTCTTTATCTTCACAACACACTCTAATGAACCATTCAATTCTCCTATCAGTTCCAACCTGCTCAACAAATGAAATATTCTTATGTTGCGGACACGCTTGCGAAGAAACGTGTAAGGATATTAATCCAATGTGTCCCATACGTATTATTTGTTCTTAATCAAACTTAATCATACAATGGAATCGACAACCTTATTTCTGTTATAGATTTTTGGTTACAAATGTATTAGGTATAGCAGCCGTTCTATTCATCAGTCCGATCAGATGTCTTGTATCTTCTTCTTCATGGCAAAAACTTAAAATTATCTACGTTAAAAATGATTGCTAAACCTGTTACAACAGCTGTCATATGTTCAAACTTTGAAATCCCCAATTCCAAACAAGACTACAACATGTCAAACAACGTTTATTAAACAATCCTCCGCGCGAGCCGGACAGTCAATCAGTTTAACTACGGTGATCCGCGTAGTAATGTCTACCTTGTGAATCACCTGGAGTTTATCTAGAACAAGACGGACAAACTGTGTATATACATTTTCCACATATATTACGTCCTAAACACACAAGTCGATCGCCAGCACACCGTGTCGGTAAAGCTTTCTGTTATGTGCTCAGGTGGAGAAGACGTACGGTGTTATAGTTTGAGCAAAAGTCAGTTCAATTTACCAAGTCTTTATACAGCATCTAGTGTATTGTTTGGGAGACAAAAATAACATTACAGGTACGAAGAACGTATTAGGAAGCAGTTTTTAGATGAAACACATCACCAGAGACAGAATTAGATGCAATTTTTGCTTTTCTTCTTGGTAACGCCTGCGCTATCTTCCGTGTATGCGCGGTATTACGAAGTGGCGTAGGCTCTTATTACTTTGATAGTTGGAGTACATGATATCGGTATTTGTAGCTCTTCCGTGGAGCGCTGTAAAAGCCGTGAACAATCATACTTAATATGTTCGAGTGTACAGTATACCCTGTGCAATCTAAAAACGCTAACCGCTACATCTAGCACCGTAACACGTCCTGTAAAGTACTTCATTTCACTACCGCGCGATCTGTACTGCAAGTCGACATCATCTTCTTACCTAATATAACCTCCACCATGGCCTTCATTAAATCGACAGATAACCTTGGAAGTACTCGTGAAAACACATTTTCAAATTTTGCAATCTTTGTTTGTTATTCCGCCACCGATTTCGAGACAGTTGTTATTTGCTGCACATGTGCGCCCGGCACTGCTCACGCTCGTATTCAGAAACACCGCTCAAGGACAGCTACCCGTCTGTTTTTTTGTCTTCCATGTCATCACTGTTATTTCTGCATCTAAAATAAGACAAAAACGGTTGCTATACATCTTTCTCTCATCTGGAGCGAAGCTAAAACGTGATATATTGAAGCAAGAAAGCGTTTTACGTTTTACTTAAATTTGAATTTATAATTACTATTCCATCGCATTTGAGATAAACATATCAATCATCCTTTGTCCTCGAGTGCTAGTATTCCTGGTGTGCCGACGAGTTGGATGCGTCTTATGGACACGTGGGGTGGCTCTAGAGCGATGCTTTTCTTCTCCGTTATTGACATCAACGACGTTCTGAAAATAAGAATGAAAAGCGTCACTAAACGCTATGCGATGCAAACGAAACACCAAACACACCTCATACGTTTCTTTCGCGCGTCCTTGGAACATGTGGCGAAAAATTTCCGGGTAAACACAAGTGCGCGACGACTGTCGTAGTATCTATCAGACATCTATCAGACACGTACTCAGAAAATCATTTCGTTGCGCAATACAGGAGGATGACATGCGCAAACAACCAGATGTAACCAGTTCTAGCAGGTACAGATCACCAAGCACATACAAGCTGATGCAACTTATCCAACTCTATCTACATTATTTTTCGCTTTCATGAACACTTTTCATCCACTCCGCTGAGTGCACTAATGCAATAGCTCCACATCATCGTATGATTTCGTACAATCCGTATAATGAATACACTTTCCGCGGTCGTTTCGCACATGGCCACGAATGCAGACGCATCTACTTAACCTCACCAACGGACACATTTGTCCGTAGGTGCCGCAGGAGTTCCCGCAAGGTCTACCGAACGTCACGTACGTCTCATTGCGCTGGCAGTTGGTGCCGGAAATAGATGCGACCGATTTCCTATCGACCATGTACAGCCAAGGGTACCATCGAACAAGCACATTCCAGCGATTGTGATGGTTTTTTATCCACGGCGTCGCGAAGTGTACGTTATCGTAAATCAAAGAACTCCTCGATGGCTCAAACAGTGCAACAAAAATGACTACAGCCACAAAAATGTATCCTCTCACACGTCCCATTCTTAACTGTAGCGTCATTTATTGTCACTCGGGTACGGACAATAGTTGAAACGCTTGCGTTGAGGTAATTCTTTTATAATGATACACAACGTCCAGTGGCATTTGCAATATTGTAGCGGAAGTATTTTAGATTTAACAATGGCATGATGGCAGTGTCTCATAACGAATA
Organism: Anopheles dirus; assembly: GCA_000349145.1. NCBI lineage: Eukaryota > Metazoa > Arthropoda > Insecta > Diptera > Culicidae > Anopheles > Anopheles dirus. Next base: position 2,872,413 of record KB672979.1, read on the forward strand.
CGAGTTTTGGTGCCTTTAAAGCAGACATTCACTGCATCTGTGTCCACAAAAATGTCTGCTAATCTGCTCAACCAACTGACCTTCTGGCGAGCGTGTGACTCGCATCGACGGATCATATATAAGCGGAATCTTTCTGTATTCCGTTCAGTCACGAGACTTCGCAACAAACGGCACAACATGAAGCTATCCTTCCTTCTCGTTATCTTCGGAGCAATCCTCCTTTTCCTGGTAAGTGTGGCTATTGGCGAATCGGTTGGATTCTGCACCATGAGATAACCGAAACTATCTTCTCCACAGAACGTCGCTGACGCATCGAGCAGCGGAGAAAAGACTAAACGTCCGCACAAGCCTGAGAACCATTCGACCCGTGACCACACCAAAAGGACTAAGCACCCGAAAACTACGACTGCGGCAAGCGGTTAAACGATACGTACGCTCTTCAACTTGGATCATGCAATAAACGGATAATGCTTGCTTTCTATTAATTACGCTATTTGGGCGAATGATTGTATACTCGCTGCTACATTCTCCGAAATCTATACCGATCTATCTATTGTGGCTAAACAATTCATTGGTTCCATGCATGTGGTGTAGAGACAGGCGGCTAGTTTATGATACTTTCTTCTTCTTTAGCGTTATCCCATTAAGGGAAAGGACCTTACAGACGGGATCTTGGTTCCGATTATGTCGTACTTTCAGTATATTTAATATATTTCTTCTGGAGTATATTGAAAGTCGAGATCATGCCAGCTTTTGTCCACATCCTCCGCGTGTGATTGCTGTGCAAAATATATGGTGCGGGATTCAAGAAAATGTTGATGATAGCGAAGTTGCCCGTTTGGCCATTTCTGCCATTTCTTGATTAAATTATATCCGTAGCGAGATAGTCAGACCTAAGTTCCCAATATATGGGCTCTATGGATGTATAAATTGTAGATAGGTTTCTGCAACAACATCTTACAATATTCACCAAAGCCATCTCTTTGAACTACACATAATTTAAATGTGAGGCATCGATGAGACTATTGAAAGTTTGGGTGTACATTCCTGAAGAATGAACTCCACAGATTAAAGTGATAGTGTGCACTGTTAAAAATAAATGAAAACTGCAGTATGTCGATGTACTCCAACCCAATCAATGTTAATGCTGTATCAGTTTCAATAGTTTATATGGAAAACAGTCAAAAATTTTGTTTCACCACTTCGTATGGCGTATATGCATCATTTATTTTGCAACGATTTTACAATCTCGTTTAACCAGATTTCTTGGTTCCCTTGGTTCCCTTGGTGTGATGGGTCTTAGTCACACGGGGAGTGCCTGGAGTGTGCGGCTTCTTCGCTTCCGGGCTAGCATCGGCAACGTTCTGTGAATAGATTTACGAAAGGATATATACTAACTCTCTTTTTGTGCACTATGTTCGGCTCCTTGGATAGGTCTAGTGGTATCGGCGCCGCTCTTCACACGGCAGAACCTGTACCACAATCCCATCTGAACCATATTCCCCTAGTGCCGTGTGACTTACCAAGAAAAGGAGGATTGCTCCGAAGATAACGAGAAAGAAGGACAGTTTCATTTTGTATGTTTTGTTGTGAAGTCTAGTGACTGAACTGAATTCTCCAAGATATCGGAGCACTTATATATGATTAATCCACATCGAAAGCTTGTATGAAAACTTATTTTTATCTGTCTCGAATGACGTTTTTGTATGCACAAGTGTAAGCAACGGTTGGCGCAGACAAGCCAAGGATTATTACCGCATGTTGAAGACACACGCAATAAATTCCAAAACTTCAAGGTTATTTCCTATGTTTTTTTCTTTTACTTTTCGCATGCTAAATACTAACCAGTGGTTGAAATATTTCAAATGAAAAGCAACCGTTTACAAAGTGCAGTATTCACGATCGAAATTGAGTGCAAATTGAGTGACTAATTTAGAGCGTTTTGAAGTTTATTTAACGTATGCATCGTTTATAGCAAACAGATTTGCATCATCATCTTATTCAATGAGATATCCGACAACCGTGCCGTGCCTGAATTGTGCTTTTGCTTCGCTTCCGGGCTAGCATCAGTAACATTCGGCAAACCAATTTATTTTCGAAGTTTACTAACTCACTTTGAAGATGCCGAGAATGAAGAGTAGTTGGTTGTATGTTCCATTATTTGTTTCGATCATATATATAAGCGTACCGGAATCATTCAGCATTCAGCTCAGACACAAAACTTCGCAACAAACCGTACAACATGAAGCTATCCTTCACTCGTGGGAGATTCATAGGTTTCACTATAAACAGGAAAATTTTGATTTTTATCAAGATGCCTATTGGCCATTTCTGCCATTCCTCGGATAAATTATATCCGTACCGGGATGGGACATACCTAAGTCCCCAATAAATGGGCTCTATGGATGTATAAATCTTAGAGAGGTTTTTGTCATGGATGTATAGATTGTAGATAGGACAGGTTTAAGTCACATCTTACAGTATTCACCAAAGGCATCGTTTTACTGTTCAACATATCCAAATCAACAATTCCTTTAACAACAGAAACGTACCCAGTAGAGCAATATCTTTAAACTACACGTAATAAACATGTGAGGAAACGGTGAAATGATAGAAAGGCTGAGTGCGCATTCCTGAAGAATGAACTCCACAACTTAAAGTCACAGTGTGCATTGTTAAAAAACCAATAAAAACTGCAGTATATCGATCTACTCCAATCCAATCAATGTTATTCCTGTATCAGTTTCAATAGTCTATATGGAAAACAATCAAACATTTTGTTTCACCACTTCATGTGGTGATTATTCATCATTTATTTTGCGGTGATTTTACAATCTCGTTTGACACAATGGCCTAAGCAGCCGACTTCTTCGTTCCCTTGGTGCGATGGGTCTTAGTCACACGGGGAGTGCCTGGAGTATGCGGATTCTTCGCTTCCGGGCTAGCATCGGCAACGTTCTGTAAATAGATTAACGGTAGGATATATAGTAACTCTCTTTTTGTGCACTTTGTTCGACTCCTTGGAGAGGCCCTATGGTGTAGTGGTAGCGGCGCCGCTCTTCACACGGCAGAACCTGTACCACAGTCCCATCTGAACCATCTCCCCCTAGCAAGGGTCGTATAGATCGTTACGCCATAGAAGAAAAAGAAGATTCGACTACAAGTGTGACTTACCAAGAAGAGGAGGATTGCTCCGAAGATAGCGAGAAAGAAGGACAGTTTCATTTTGCACGTTTTGTGTTGAAGTCTAGTGACTGAACTGAATTCACCAAGATATCGGGGCCCTTATATATGATTAATCCACATCGAAAGCTTGTATGAAAACTTATTTTATCTCCCTCTAATGGCGGATGCGTTTTTGTTTTCTGTGTGCACAAGTGTAAGCAACAGTTGGCGCAGACAAGCCAAGGAATATTACCACATGTTGAAGGCACAAGCAATAAATTCAAAACCTTCAAGGTTTTCTAGGTTTTTTTTATTCACAAGCTAAATACCAACCAATGATTAAAATATTGCAACGGCAAAGCAACTGATTTATGATCAAAATAGTAGCTTCTTAGAAGATACATGAACTACTTATCGATTGAGAGTACTTTAAAGTTAATTTAACGTACACATCGTTCATAGCAAACAGATTTACATCATCATCTTAGTTAACCAGACGTCCAACGACATTCTTAGGTCCCTTCGGATGTGCTTCGCATCAGAGCTAGCATCAGTAACAATCGGCAAACAAATTTATGTTCGATATTTACTAACTCACTTTGAGTTGCTAATAAATGGTGGATTGTAAGATACCGAAGGGATTGTAAGATACCAAAGATACCGAGAAAGAAGAGTAGTTGCGTGTTCAATAATTTGTTTCGATCATATGTATGTATAAGCGTACCGGAGTCTTTCAGTATTCAGTTCAGACACAAGACTTCTCGACAAACTGAACTACAATAGTCTTCACTAAAACATCAAAATGGTGATGTTAGAGAAGCTGCCCATTGGCTGCCCATGTATAAATTGTAGATAGATTTTTGCAACAACATCTTACAATATTCACCAAACTTTTGGTAAGTATTTATTTAATTGAATTAAGAGATTTAGACAAATGTCCTATAAACTTTTCTTTTTTTCTTCGTATTGTTGTAAAGAACTTCTTACTTACTTACTTATCAGGCGCTACAACCGCTTCGCGGTCTTGGCCTGCTGCAACAAACTCCGGAACCGGTCAGGGTCGCGCGCCTTCGTCAACCAATCATTTATCCCGGCCGTTCTGGCGGAAGAATCAACGCCATCTATCCATCTCAGTCTGGGCCTACCACGCCTCCTCTGTCCATGTGGACGGCCTTTTCGGGCTGGGTCGTCCGGTGTCATTCTACTGACGTGACCAGCCCACCGGAGCCTGGCGAGTCTAATGCGCTGCACAGTAGTGAGGCCATCGTACAGTTCATAGAGCTCGTCATTATAACAGCTCCTCCATTGTCCATTGTGTAAAGAACTTTAATTTTTAAAATTTGACGGTCCTGTTTTCATGTTGTGTTAGTACTATACTGAGCTACACCAACCCCACACATGTGTTTTCGGGGGCTATAAATAGTTTTTTTTAAATTCTAATTGTCTTTAACTTGTCAGCATCTACAGGCTATATGGAAAACAGTTAAACATTTTTTTTTCACCACTTCATATGGCGAATATGCATAAATAATTTTTCAACGATTTTACATTCTCGTTTAACCCGACTTCTTCGTTCCCTTGGTTGGTGTGATGGGTCTTAGTCACACCGGGAGTGCCTGGAACGTAATCGTCATCAATCCTGTATCAGCTTCAATAGTCTATATGGAAAACAATTAAACATTTTGTTTCACCACTTCATATGGTGAATATGCATCATTTATTTTGCGGTGATTTTACAATCTCGTTTGACACAATGGCCTAAGCAGCCGACTTCTTCGTTCCCTTGGTGTGATGGGTCTTAGGCACACGGGGAGTACCTGGAGTGTGCGGTTTCTTCGCTTCCGGGCTTGCATCGGCCACGTTCTGTGAATAGATTTACGAAAGGATATATAGTAACTCCCTTTTTGTGCACTATGTTCGACTCTTTGGAGAGGCTCCGATGGTGTAGTCGCAGCGTCGGTCTTCACACGACAGAACCGGTACCACAGTCCCATCTGAACCATCGTCCCCTAGCGCCGTGTGACTTACCAAGAAAAGGAGGATTGCTCCGAAGATAGCGAGAAAGAAGGACAGTTTCATTTTGAATGTTTTGTTGTGAAGTCTAGTGACTGAACTGAATTCTCCAAGATATCGGAGCACTTATATATGATTAATCCATACCGAAAGCTTGTATGAAGATTTATGTTTATCTCCCTCTATTGACGCACGTCGTTTGTGTGCACAACTGGTTGGCGCAGACAAGCCAAGGATTATTACGGGATGTTGAAGACACGCGCAATAAATTAAAAAGCTCCAAGGTTTTTTCTGCATTTTTTTTTTATTTTTCACATGCTAAATAAATCAATACTCATATCACTAGCCAGTGATTGATATATTGCAACTGCAAAGGTACTGATTGGAAAGTGTTGTAATAATGATAAATATGGTAGCTCATGAGGAAAAAAAATCAACGTATAGATAGTTCCTGGCAAACAAATTTACATCACCGTCTTAGTCAATCAGACGTCTACCAACATTCAGGTTCTTAGTTCCCTTCGCGATGATGCGGATGGGAACTTGGAATACGTGCCTGGAGTGTGCTTTTGCTTCATTTCCCATCCGCATCAGTAACATTCGGCAAACAAATTGATTTTCGATATTTACTCACTTTGAAGATACCGAAAAAGAAGAGTAGTTGCATGTTCCAAGGATTGTTTCGAAGTGACCAAACAAGATTCTGCATGGTTTCGGATTGCCTGTAATAGTTTGTGTGATATAGTTATATAGTAATAGTTTATCTGTTTGTGCCTCTAAACCCAAGCCATTGCGAGGTTTGCTAGTTCATTAATCATATTATCATTTCAAAAAACAAATAAATTGAATTATCCCATACAACCATCTTCCAATGATGCATTTACATGCACAGCGATCTTAGCAACCGGTGACACAATTGTTATGTATACGTTCCTCATCGAGGTAGGCCGTTTCGGGTCTTATAGGAACAATCAAATCGACCACAATCGAAAATTATGTTGTTTTAATTAAATGTCTTTCAATTGATTTACGTATGCGTTTAAGCCATGTTTCTATAGATTGTAAAAAAGACTCTTTTTGTCAGTAATGTCCAAAAGTCCAATATAAGAAATGTATGTATTTCAGAGCATTCCATAATATCGCACATTGTGCATCAATTTGGTTTTAGTGCATATCTTTGCTGCACATAAGTTACATTAAGATACGTAACGTAACAGTATCTACATGTACATTAGATACGTAAACATGTTGAAAATTGAATCCATATCTGTTTCCGTACTTGTGCAACGCGGAAGCACCCTTCGCTTCTCCACGAAAACAACCATTTTCACCTGTATACATAAATCGGCGCCCGTCTACCAGTGGCACGTGGGACTAAAGTAAATTTTGATGCAATCACTCTTCACACTTCCTGCTGTCGGAGGAGTCATATATATAAGCACCGCGAAATCGGGAAGAATTCAGATCAGTCAATGCTAGCACGGAAGCGAAGCAAACGCACGCTCCACGAGCTGCCAAGACTCATCGCACACGTCCAGGGAACTAATAACTCTCTGGCAAATAGACACTCTGGTTCAAAATGCCTGACCAACTGGCTGCGAAATGTAGGAATGAACGTTTCCACCACAATGGTCATGGCATACTTTGAACTGATCCACACAAGTACACATATCACTTACAATAAGTTTGACATACCTGCAGCCGTCGTCATCCTTACCAGCATTACCGTGCCGAATGTTCATTACACGTTTCGTCACAGAGCGGCAAGTTTTCGTCATGAAAATTTAATCCCTCAGCCCGAGCCATACACTCAGCTTCGAGCCACTTTTGTTCCCAATTCCCCTCTCGCGGAGTGTACTTTCCGAATGTTCCATTCGATATTCTCAGCGCAATATTTGCCTTTTACGCGCGTACCTTTTTGAAAATTGGACGAAATCGATTTACCTTTCGCGCGTCGCGACTCTCTCCGTGCGATTTGTCGGATTTCTGCGAGTTCGTTTGCCTTTCGAACGGCATGGGAAACACACAAGCAAACACAAGCATCCGATCCGACAAAAATAATCTTTATTTCGTTTTTATTATCGTCAAGTTGGAGTAGCACCGGTAGTGCTTCAGGATGCATCCACGATGCGTCGAATACTCTATTGTTAATAATACGCGATAAATATATATTTCCATTTCCCGTAGTAACACTATCGCATTCACATTGGTACCTCGGACTCGGAGGTTTGTACGTTCACATTATCAACCACAGAAACACCTAAGCCAGGGAGGACATTCTAAACCCGGTTCTACCTATGCACTTCGCCAGTTAATCTTCAGGCTAAGGTCAAGGCCCACGACAGGAAGGACACCTACCGCGACCACATTGACCACACTGGCGCTGTTTTCACACGGCGCTCTGTCCCTGCTGCGGGACAGTCGGCTCGCGTTGGCTTATACTGGTTGGCGTGGAGCGGCGAACATTCAGCAGTCATACGACCACATCGCGACTTTGCGTGGCCGGCTGTCCCCCGTTGCTCTCCAGGAACGGATGGGTCACGATGTCCGGGAAAAAGCGGCTCATGTGGCACTGTACCGCAAAGATTACGTCGTGGTTGGCGAAGCAGAACAAACACGAAACGCACACGCCCTGCAGGCTGATCAGCAAGGCCGCCCCGATTTGGTAGTACCGCTCGAGCACACAGCCCTTGTCCGGCCGGAACGGCAGCAGAATGTGCTGCAGCCCGAACAGGGGAATCTGTAATGGAACACGGTGCGAAAGGAAATCGAAAATAAGTGCGCCGAACGGAGTCGCCGGCTGGCACCGGGCAGTACGCACGAGAATCAGCGTTGCACGTGTGGCTTTCCGCAGACCGAGCGGGGCCGGATGGGGCGAGGTTGAGCTCAGCTTCGTCAGCAGCACCCGGACGACGTTGATAAGAAACACCAGGGAGGCGACCAGCGAAAAGCACACCGGAATCGTCAGCAGCCACAGCGCGTGGCTTTCGTTCATCCAGCAACTGCGTCGTCGAAAACGGTCGAACGGGTTAATGAATGGTGCGAGATAATGGCCCAAATGATGTCGATTTGCATCTGACCCGGTTTGCCGGCGGAATTGGGCGACGCTGGCTCCGCTCTCGAAAGGAACCCGATCGGGAAGGCCAATCGGAAGTGATACCCGTGGTCTTCGTTCACACTGCAGGACACCTTTCCGAGAAGATCCCACAGAAAATGCACAAAACGTAGTGGCAAGGAATGATGGGAGGTGAAAATCTGAAATCTCATTTCCTCTCCAGTCCCGGCGTGTGTGATACGATCGGAAGATAAATTTATAGCGATGTCATTTGGCAGGACTGGCCGCGCACATGCTCCTTCGCCGACACGTACACTGCGGCCGGCATCACGTACAGGACACATCAATCTTGGCCGATATTGTTACCAAGCTCATAAAGCCACATTTATTCCTTATTTGAGGCATCAACACCCAATCAATTAGGGTGCGAGTGCTCATAATCCATCATACCCGGCCGCTCTCGGTGCCCATAAAGGCATGGAATTATTTGCAGAAAGGCAGCAGTAGCAGGAGCAGCAACAACAAAAAAACAACACACACACCATTTGCCGAAGCGGTGTCGCCGGGTGGGAAAAGAGGGAAAAACAACTCTGACCGAGGGCACACACCAGCGTCGCCAATATCCAGATCTAATTCCGATGTATCACAAACAATCTCGTAAAAAATACACACACACACACACGCGCGCACTCGGAAAATGTATCACTGTGTCGTAAAATACTTACTGTTCCGTATCGAGTGACTGCGAGTCGCGGACGAGGGCGTAAAGACTCACCAACAGCACCGGCAATATCCAGCCGATCGTGACGAACCAACGCATTGCGACAATATCCTTGATGAAGACCTTTTTTCGCCCCGCCGCGTGCGTCGGAGTGCGGAAAGTGGAAAAGCGGAAAAATCAGACGAATGGAATTAAATCGAACAGAAGAAGCGGTAGCGATCCGGGGGCATGAATCAATCTCGGACGACTAAAACCACATACACCACCAGCACTACCACCATCACCCCGGGAAGCGATATCTTCGTGGTGGGTTTGACAAGTCGACTTTCGACCCGACAAGCCGGGCCCCGAGACAGGACAGGGAGAAATCGCAGGAGGCGACGGACGACGGTGTCGGTCGGTGTGCACCGAGAAGATGATACCATCGTAGCAACAGGCGACGTCCAGCGGCATCCTAGCTCGGTTTCGTGGTTTCGAAAGTCCTCCGGGGCAACAGGCCGGAGTTGTTCTGATGGCCATCATCCGGTGCCGGTGCAGTGACCGGTGGGAACAAAACAACTTCGTCGCTCGGCTTCCTAATCGAAGAGAAAATGTGCCCCGATGAGGAAATGACCTCATTCACCCACCGGATCGATGTACAGCACCCGCCCGTGCGAGCGATAGTGCGCGTCATATGGTCATTGATTTTATTGGGCATTTAGTTTCTGTCGGTTGGCACATCGTCATAACGCACAATAGCCGGGCCCGCAAAGCACAAGGGAGCCAACCGAGCCGTGGCTAATCTGTGGCAAAAGTTAGTAGCCCACAGCCCCACCCCACCATTGCCCCTCCCCTGCTCCAGCTAACGGAGCACACAAGCGAAATTAACTTTTCATCCTTTTCCGCCTACTTAGCGGCCCACTCATCTCTGATCGGTTGCCGAGGCAACGGAAGCGATTGTCTATCCTCACCCCGCAGCGATATATCGAATTGCCTGTCAAAGAGTTGCTGGCCACACTACTCCATCAAGGTTCGGTTCTCCCGTGCTAAAAACAATAGTTGGAGGCCTCCCCAAGGAAACAAAAATCACATACTTACAATAACAAGCACCAGATGCAGATGTAGCCCCTCGCAGAACATCCAGAAGTAGTTCACCAGCATCAGGTAGTGGAGAAGAACGTGCAGCCCAACGCACCAGCTCTGGAAAGATGGTGTTTGTGCACAGGAACATTCTTAGAATACCACCCAATGGGGGTGTAACCCGAAGCACGGAGCAATATTTCACCCGAACCCCCATCCGTATGCCGCCAGGAGTAATGAACCGAGCGTTCGGGCTAATGGTTTTGTGTGCAAAGATTGACCTTCCACCGGTCGGTACCAGTTGCCCGGTTTGCAAACTTTCACAATCGTTCGTGCGCTGTTGTCCCCCCCCCCCCCCCCACAATGTTCCGAGGGGAGTTTTCGGGTTTAGTTTTGTGTGCTTTCAAAGCCTCCGACAATGAGGAGTGTGGTTTTAAGAGCGGCACACAACTATGCCAAAACTAATCACGCCCAGTTCGTGCTGGTGGAATGTGCCACCGAACGTCACGTGGGACATAAAACATGCATTTCTCGTTTGGCAGTGTTTGTAGAGAGTTGCGAAAGAACTCGGCATTTCACATTCACTCCTCTGTCTATTATTTTCACTCTCAATTAACTACCAAACCGGTGCTGCCAAGTGAGTTCACGGGGAACGTGCACTTCGGTGGCCTTGAAACGGCTGGCCCATGACACCGTGTGCCAGCGTGTGCCGTATCAACACATGGCGACCACTTGATCAAACACTAAAAATGCGCATCTGTTGCACAATAAGGTGTGAAATGTGGTCCCCGTACCTTGCCGGCATCCTTTGCACAAACGAAACACTAAAACGTGCCAAATGTTGTCCTCCTGTGTTGCCAACATCACGAACGACGGCCGCAGTGTATGCCAACTAAGAGCCGCTACAGGGTCTCATAAAATGAGAGAAGAAAAAACCATCTAAAGTGTCCTAACTAACTAACTTCGTTCATTGTGCCTGAGAGTATGAATAAATTCCATGTCCTAAGTAGAATGCGATTTATTGCGAACATTTTTTATGCAAGCGAAATACTCTCCGCCGTAACCTGATTATTCACGCCGTGTCCAGGGCGCCGGAGCGGTGGATTTATTTTTTCCAACAAATCTTCTCACGCAATTACACCGATCTTACAGATTGCCATGGCAACGCCGGTTCCACGCACGCTAACAAGCGTTCGGTAGCATCATTTCCGTGAAATCGTTTGATCTGACCAACGGACGCTCTGACCGTATCATCAATTCCGCCTACTCGTTACTGACAGCACAGCCCAGGCCGGTCTGGGGGAAACCATACCAAACGGACAGTATGTCAAAAATAAACCTAATTAAAGGAGGATTCGCATTGCCGGCGTGACCGAGCACTGCAGGTCACCGCCGCTCACCGCACAATTGCATCGCTCTGTGCGCATTCCGATGGTGCCGGAACAGTTCAAAGAGTTTCGATCGTTAATTATCATCCGGCAGCCGATCCATGGTAGAAAGCACAATTTTGCACATTAAATTTTCCGTCTGTGGTGTAGAAAACCAAGCATCCAAGCGGTGTGTCTTTAAAAAATGCATTAAAAACTAAGTGAATTCATAGCCTTCTCCACGAGACAGGACGGCGCACGTAACGAGTAAGCATTTTTCAAGCGTTACGATTATCTCGTTATTAAAATGTGTTGCGCTGGAGGTACCCTTTACATTTCCGAGCGTAAATGAAACACTAGACAAGGAGTTTTAAATAAATAGCAAAAAAGCCGGTCCAGCCCGTCGCTTGGCTCATACTATATAAGCTTCCTGCACAGTCGCCTCACAGCCAGTGCAGCTTTTCCCTGTTCTAACCATTCCAATTTAACATCCTCTGCATTCCACACGAACTTCAGTCCCGCCAGGTAACTCGGGCCAATCTGGCCCTCCGTTGCTCGTTTGGCTTATGGTAATGTGGCTTCATCTCGGTGCGGTTCTACTTTTCGCTACTCTCTTCTAACTTGCCTCAACAATCGTTTGTTTTTGTGTGTGCGTTTGCTACAACATTGTGTTCCGGTGCGCACAATGGACCACTTCCGGCGGTACCTAATGCCCTGTTCTTTACGCCTGTTGCTCTGCGGTGGCAGATTTCGCGCTACGAACGATTGCGTGCTTGGTTCGGAGCTTTCACACACACCTCCTAATCGGGGGTGGAATTCTTTCGTTAGCTTCATTGTTCAAACTATGGAAATCATTTTCAGTTTCTTTGTTAGTTCTGTCATATCAATTCACGAGAGTGTAGGGTCCCATGTCTCCCAGGAGACCATCGAAAGGTGAATATGCTAAAATAACCCTTCTATATTAATACCGTTCCTACATAAATTATACTTTCCTGTGGCAACAGCGAAGCGATGTTCTCTTATCCTTTCCCGCACGGACACACAAACATCAATATCTTACCGTATTTGCATTCAGGACATCCGGATCCTCGACGACAAACTTGTACCAGACGATCCAAAACAGACAACTTAACGCCAATGAGGTGAACAAATGGATGTGTATCCGTATCCGGGTGCATTTCAGCGTTCTGCAGGAGCGGGAAGAAACCGGACGAAACTTCGTTAAGATAAACGTAAAACAAAATACGTACAAATGCTGGGGGGTGGGCCGAATGACCATGTGGCAGGATGTTTGGCTGGTTGCGTTCGCTCTCTTTTTCTTTCCCATTCGCTGCCGGGCCGAGAGGCGTCGGGTCAAAGTTTTTCAATTTACCGTGCTTTTCCACTTCCTTCCCGAGGCGCCCAGCGTGCCGGATGAATGTTTAACGACGTGAAGGGGACATTTCACTTCACTTCACATCACTTCACTCGGTTTCTGTCCCAGTTCCGGGCGTCGTTGAGTGGCGGCCGCTCCGCCCCCTCCCCGTCCGTCTGTGGTCTGTGACGCTTAATTTTCTCAAGTGGCCATCATCCGCGCCCGGGAATTCGGACTCAAAAACAACAGATTTCTTCGCTCAAGCACCCGCAACACTTTATCGCACCACGCAGCGTTAACGATGAACGCCCCGGTCGGGCGTCCGGGCCGGCCACACGCTCAACCAATCGATCCACACGACCCACCAACTGACCAGAACAACACTCGAGAATAAAGATTGATTAAGAGACCACAAGAATCTGACACGCTAGCAGCAGGGCCGCTGGGAGCAGTACTTTACTGCAAAGCCCTCCCCCGGAATAAAACCCCCGAAATAATCCCACCGGTTGCTTATGGCCTCATATTTCCATCCCCCCGAACGCGCTGTAATGGTGAAAGAATGCGCAACAAATTTTCAAAATTTACACCCACACACTCACAATGGATGAAAGTTTGCGTAATAAATAAGATATTCAACGCGGGACTCCCGCGCTTTCCCGCTGGGAAAGCGCGCGATCCTTTATCTTTCGCGAAATGGTCTCGAAAAACAAATTCCCGGGAAAAGGATCATGGTTCGACTTTTGCGAGCCAAAGCCAAACCAAAGGATGCGCCCTTCACTGGTCTTCTTGTTCTTTTGCTGCCTGATATATTTATTTTCACTCTCCTTTTTTGCGCTTTCGCCGTTGCTTCCTATTGTCGTGGGATAGTATTTCAACGGGGATCAATTATTCAACCACTGGCCGACTGGTTGACTTTTGATGGCCGCTGCCTGCCGGTCCTGATGTAGGTCCTGATGTTCCCGATGATGATTCCGTGAATGGAACACGTACAGCGGTTCCACAACGATCGGGTTCTCCTCCCGATATCAATTGCAACAACGAACAGAAGGCTCGAACTCGCCATTCTCTGGCGCCATTAAGCGGCTCAAGTCCGCATGGGGTTTTTGCCAAAGGCAGCCGCACTGAGCGATGCGACTAGTTATCATCAATCATCTTCAAGCGATGTCCTGCTTGAATGACCACGTTTGGAGATGTGTTTTTTTTTTTGCTGTGTTGCCGTTCCAGTCCGTGCTGGCTTGAAAATTGCCAAATCCAACTCACGTATCAATCATACGGGTCGCCGTCCAACTGATGACCACATCCGTGTGTCAAGCAAAGGGGAAGCCACCACGGGCTTAGTCCGCTCGGACACAAGGCCCAAGGCGAGCGCTGAGAACTGAACCGCCGAACATATGGTCTTGCATAATCGATTTTCCTCCTAGCGTCCCAGCTTCTTCCGAAGAAACTCACCACACGTTTTAAAGCACGTCCACCCACCCATCGGACTAAATGTACCTACCGAAAGCTGTGGAAGATACACAGCGACACAATTAGCGTCAGGAAGGAGACCGTGTATCCGCCGATGTAAATGTCGTTAACCAACCGGCGAAGCTGGAAAGAAAATGCAATTCGAAACATTAATGCGCAAAGTTAAATGAGGACAAACATGACACTCGCACGCACCGGGACGTGGAGAAGGACGGCCAAGTTTGTGTGGAAACCGTGCCCAAATAAATTCAAATAACGCAAATCAAGCACATCAACTGCCAAAACGTCCACCTAATCTTGCTTATTTCGCCTCTTCCATCAAGATAAGCATGGGAGGTACTATCGCGCCCGGAACGACCGCACTGTTGACGCCTTCACCGAGGCGTGTTGATTGCGTTTGCTTTTTTTTTACGCCTTGCTCCACTTTTCTGCCAACTACATGATTAGTAGCTGTGTCGCGTGGCGGCGTCTTTCGTCGAGGCGACAAATGTACCGAAAATGATAGTCCGCGCTTGAAGCGACAACGTTTGCACACACATGTAAAGCGGGGAAGTTGGGAACTCGCCCATCCCACCCGCAGCTAGTGCGTCTTATGCCCCCAATCAATTGATTTATCGGCAGCAAGGGCGTGCGAGATAAAACTAATAGCGAGCGAACGAGCCGGTAAAACCACAACAACGCACAATCCACGCCGAGAATGGAGGGGAGAGAGGACCGAAGCGAGTCGCGAGACGCCACTACATCATTACTCATGTTGTCAATTTCGACCTTATCGATATCGGAACACCTCCGACCGTCACGCCAACGGGAAGAAGCGCGACGGGAAGAGAATGATTGTAATTTAATTATCATTTTATGTTCAAACACCTTCCCAGACGAAGACTGACGACAACAAACAGGGTGGGAGCCTAATACACGGCCGCATAACCGACGCACCCTACCTGCATGTCGTCCGTGTCGATGCAGTTCGTGTAGTTGGACCATTCGCGCCCGGACAGTGGGTGTACGAACCAGGACCCATTCTCGTGGCATCTGTGGCAGAAGAGAGAAAAGAAACGGGCTGTAACACTCACACTCCAGAGTTCACTTGCTCACCGTGCGGGTACAGGTACATGCATAAGCTAATTTCCCCCGAGCTTTCCAGCCCGACCGGCGGAGGGGTTTAAAATAGTTGTACTTACGTACGATGGGCCAGCCGACGGGGATCAAAGCCTAGCACGAACTTGGGGCAGAAATTTTCAGCTACCGTACCGGCCAACGCCGGCTCCCAGCAGGACCAACCGTCGAAGCGACGGGGACAAAACACCGTGCTGCCTGTAAAGAATGCGAACAAACAAACGAAACACATACAGAGGATAACCGGTCCAGGTCTGATTGCTTGTGCAAGACGGTCTGCCTAATGGGACGCACGGCGAAGTTGAGGAGGCGTAACGCGTGATTTCACTGCCGGTTAATGCATTACACATGTTTGTATCAACGTTTGGTCCGGGGGACAGTTTGCATGCCGCACAAGTCGGTCCTATCACGTTCGAGGCACATCCAAGAAGGATCCTCCATTCGTGGACGGCTACCATGTGCTCGAACGTAGTTCAATTAGGCTTTCCATTCCATGTGGTGGGCTCCGCACAAAATAGCAACACATTTCACAGTCAATCATTTATTCACTCGAATGTGCAGCTGAGCACATGGCTTAGGCATACCACCGCTGCCACCGACGCAGATTAATATTAATGGCGCTTGTTATTGAAAGAGAATATGAGCGCAAAAACATTCGCAACACACACACACGTGATTTAAATTGTCCTCGGTAATGCTACCCGCCGCTCATAAACATTATTTTCCCGTAAATCCCATTCGCAACACAGGCGAATGGCCCATTCGTCGGGGATGAATGCGGTTTGATTCCGTGGTGTAGTGATTCCTCTATTCAAACCGCACACCCCGAAAAGCCGGTCCAAAATCGAAAGCCGTTTTATGTGGCGCCTATCGCATCATACTAATCCGTTTATGCGGAATCGGTGCGGGTGGTGAAATACGTTACCATTTCAATGGCCACGCAGCTGTGAATGATTCGACCCACATTGACCGGAACTTCAGCGCTACGATTAATTGAATTATCTTGCTCCGAGCCAGACCCGAAAGTAATTGGAGAGAACTTTAAACATTCTTTTCACATCTCACAAAACACAGCCCGCTTACTTTGGTTTGCCCCCCGGCTTGCTGCGATTCGGAACCGCTGCTCGCAGTCCCAATCGCCCGAAGCGCCGCCTTCTTCGACCAAGTGCATCCATGGCAGCAATATCATCTTAAAACGCAAGAAGCAATTTCGATCCTCGAGGACAAGAGTGTTTGCCTTCGGTTGCAGATTGTCTACCACCCCTCCCTATTTGCCACCCACCCACCCTCCACTCCGCTCTTCCCCCTGTCTCTCACAACACGTGGCTCTACTTTGCCCGCCTGACTTTTCGCCGTGGCATGACTTTTCTCGCATCTCGACTTAACTTGAGCTGTAACTCAATTTCAGGTGTTCCGCCCTGCCGCCACAAATCCACCCTTACTGCCGTGCCCGCTGCGGCCTTTTTGGGGTGGGAGCGTACGCTTCCGTTTTAAACAAGCCACTGTCAAACCCGATTAGCCTCCGATGGTGCGGAACGTTTTTCTTGTTCCTAGTTACGGCCGGAACTTTTGCGCCGCTGCACCGGGGAAAGAAACACCTGAGCGACCTGGGCGAAAGTTTTAAGTTCACACCCGGAAACGCGTTCCGCCAGGCGGGAATGGACAGTTTCTCTCGTGTGGGAGCGACATGCAGCGTAATGTTCGCAATTTGCGCACGGACAGTTGGATTGAGGAAAAAGGAAACTGAGATGAGATGGATATTTTATCGAATAATTAATCACCGACCTTCAATTACACACAGTCCGTAATTACATATTTCCTCAAATATGTAATTCAATCGAATTTCAAGTTATTCCAGCACTTACCGTCGGTCGTCCAGGGTGGCTCGGTGACGTTCGAACGCATACAGGTGTAGTACAGGTGGCGCATCAGATCCTCCGGACTCTCGAACCGGAGCCTATCGTACTGGATCTGTCCGCCCTGTCCATCGCCTACGCTGTCCCCCGCATCGATCATTGACGTTCGGCTGAAGTTGCTGCTGGCGCCGCCTGCAATGGCAGAACAGTGCCGCCGGTTAGCACGTACACTTCACGCATAATGTGCGAAATTTGATCAATCCAGCTTAATTCGATTCCGACGGGCCGGGAATGCTGGAAATTGATCCCGGTGGATCGAAGGTGACGTTTTTTTGTGTTTGCTCGCTCTATTGACCTCACGTTTGGGGGCGGGGGACACTGACAACTATCGATTCCGGTAGCTATGAAGTGTGCGGAATTCCGAAGCAAAATTAATACGTTGTCCGATCCGCCCGGCATCTCAACAGCAATCTCAACCGAACGGTGATGTGTTAACAGTTTCAAGCTTCGCTTTTATAACCATTTCCAAAGAAGAGTTCTAATAGCTGTCATACAGGCACAGGATGTTAATCTGCTTTCCATCTCATGCGTGACCTTCGATCCGAGAAAACCGAATAAACCAAAAAAATCAATTTCGGCTCCGACGATAATGAAACACCTGTTGATAGAACTATTTGGAAGGGTTAAAAACTACGTTAAAAACGCTCTGCTGCATTTCATGCATATTCGTTTATGAATTTTGAGTTATTTATTCCACATTATCCTCCTGAATTTAACACTATAACGGATGCCATGAATCCCCTCATTACGCGAGAAATATTTGCCTGCAGTTGGTATGTTTCGGTCAGATGTTACCTCGTGTTTCCACCTGTAAAAGGCTCCAAAATGGAAATCTTGATGGAAAACTCGTACGGATTTAAAGATCTTGAAAGTGTTACTACATGTTAAAGTTATTCATGGAAAGGATGTCGAAGATGTCTAGGTTGTGTTACACTTCAAGTTATGTCCATGATAGAATTACAACTTTTATCAAGCCTGTCTCTCTCTCTCTTTCTCTCTCTCTCTCTCTCTCTCTCTCTCTCTCTCTCTCTCTAGAACTAGACGTACGGAACTGAAGGATAAACGGCTTCAGTGTTCCGTTCGTCTGCATTACCGTCTATTTCTAGACGTTCACTTTTCGCTACGCTTGCACCTGAATCTCAGAATCATTCGATCATTGTATGTCTTTAATGCCGTGTGTGTGTGTTCTTCGAATCCGATGGCAGCGTCTCAGGAATTCGCCTCATGAAAACAGGCGCTAATTTCGACATCGGTATGGCTCATCTCCTGCCACCAGCACCACATACGCCCGTAACAAAAAGCACTGGCCCGTCGAAGCCGCACGTATGTGCTTGCCGAAGCTTTTCGCAGGCCGCTTTTAACCCACCAGGGAGCTGTTTTGTGGGAAATCACATTCCAATCGTCTTCATATCGCGGGGAATGCTCTGCTGCTTTATTACGCCTTTGCCCCGCTGTCCGTAACCCACAAAACCGGAGCTTCAGAGGGAAGCGTGGTGCCATATTTCACACCAAAAATACACATTCCACGAATTCTTTGTCCAGGTTCTGCGAGCGGCTCCTTCCATGCGGTGGCGCTATAAACATATCACACGGCAAATAACAGTTTTTTGTTGACGCTTCATGCTACCCTTACGGCGGAAACCGTGCAAGAAACGATGTCAAAATACGAAAATTGCACTCCACGCCATTCCGTAAGAAGATTACGATGTTATTTATTTCCTGGAAAATGTTTTTTTCGCTGTATAGGAGCGTACCAGTCGAACCTATTTATCTTTGTTAATTATTTTAATCCTGCCGGAGCGATATAATGGTGGACGCGTTGCTGGAACGCGTTGAAACATATACACATGAAAATTCCACCCCAATCAAAACTATGTTGCTCGCTAACTAATCTCCACTGTGCTCAATATTACAATCGCTCGTCGAAACGAAACAGCTGACAGTATTGCCTTTTGTTAATGTAATCCTAATTAGCCCTGGGGATAATCCCTTCTCCGAATGTTCTCGCTACGGTCCGCACGCCAACTGCACTGGTTAATAAATTGCGAACATAATATTATCATTCACCGCGATCGATTTGTTATTTATTTCCACCGGCTCGTGCTGGAGCAGTGAGCAAAATACTCATTACCGAAAAACCAAAATAATTATCTCGCGCCGAATAATTACCTTTAAGGCATGGAATTAATTTGTAGCGCGTTGAACGAATTCCACCAGCGCTCGTGAATGACGCAGATCTCGCAGCACCAGCAGCTTAGCAGTGACTTTACGAGTGCGTTTCTTTGACCCTTGCCTTTGGAGCTGGATCCATTCGCCACTCTTTAGCAACATCACGCCCCAGGACCTGCAAGTGTCAAAGAGCGCAAATAGTACGTCCTTGTTGCGTCCTCGTCGGAAATTGCAATTCGATACTGTAGCTTCCGGGGCCGGTTCGGCTCTCTCTCTCTCTCCTGCTCCCTCTGTTAGCTCAGGCGAGTCTCAACTTTAACATTTATCACCTGTAGCGCACCCAACTCATGCCTTCCAAACCGTTCTGCACGTACAGCGTACACAGAATGGAAGTAAATCAAACGGAATCGAACGATTTAATTCCTTTTATGCACGAACCATTGCGCCATTATAATCATGATACAGGAATTTTAACTACGTCCTTCACGAACAACAAGATGCTTGATAAAATGCAATTAATGCCAATGAGTTTTATCCCCGGTGCAGGCACACCGGGGAGGAACGGATTAATTCACGATAATACTTGTAAGCTTCTCGCTTGAAAGTCATTACTTGCACCAGCCATAGAATGCGTGAAATGCGTCGCTTCAAGAATAATTACATTTACCAGTGAACAACGCAACCTAACTCCGGGACCTGTTTAGAATTGCTAAAAGCTTGTCGAGCTGCTGCGGCTTGAAACTAGTGCTCCAGAAGTTGCCGCTTCCAGAATTTCATTCTAGCCGTCTACAAAATCGTGTTTTTTCGTATTGCCGAACACACACACACACACAAAACGAATACACAATCGCGGAGCTTCCCGAGAGGCAAGCACAAAACACAGGCCAGCGCCCGTGTGCCTATGTTTGTCGTTCCGGAAATTGATGACCATCGTCACGTTCTGGTGTATTGTGAAAAATTGCCATTAGAAATACGAAACCACCGGACACGGTTGTTTGTGGACGCTTTTGGGCAACGTGAAGCGCAACTCAGTTTCGTCAACGGCGCGCGTCTTCCGGGTGGGGGTTTGGGGGCGTATCGATACAGTGCCATCGATTTCGGTTTTTGTGATGTTATTTTTTTCATATTTTCATTCGCGTGCGGATGTTGCCGTTTCGGAAGAAAGCAAATAGATTGCCAAGACGATTTTTTTTCCAGCCCACCGCCACACCCGCCGAAACCGTCACCTCTTAATGAATTCTAAAGTCAACGGACGTCATTATGGTGCGTTTGATCTTTAATTGCCTCGAAAAGCTAATAACACCTCAGCAGTAGAGTGAAGCATGTTTTATTCACACTGCCACCACTCGCTCGGCAATTGTAAATTCAAATATTTACCATTCTCAAGATCAGCTCGAATCAGGTCCGCCGTTTCATGGATCATCGCCACCGCTCCTTCGCTCGGACACCTGGCACGCCAAGAGACACACACACACACACGCACACACGCTATCCGCTTGTTGCAGATTAATGTTTGTACATTCAATTATCCACTTTCGCCTCGCTTTTCCTGCAAAAGCTTGCTGAATTATTTATTCCACGGTAAGTGATGCTGCGACGCTTGCTCGGTTGCGACGATGTTATTCTTGCACTTCAGCATGCTTCAGCAGCCCGCAAACATGTACGAGCGCTTTAATGCTTTCGCACCGTATCCACTGGCCGCTGCTTTGATTCGTCAGCTGTTCGGCTCTGATTCCTAGTAGCAATGAGAGCACCGAGCGTAAGTGGACTTTACGCTGCCCACGTTGAGGCACATATTACACGCATGTGGCGTAGCTTCACACTTTATTATCACCCCCTTCAATTTAGCTGCGTTATCAACAATTGTCGCAAGGCGTGTGAGTTGCGCGGAACGCTATAAACTTAGCACAAATCACTGCTATTAACGGTACCGGCGGGCTACTGGCCGTGATGCTGCTGCTGATGGTGTGTGCCTAAAGATCCGTTAACATCCAGCAGCCCCACGCAACTGTCAGATGCAACCACCGGAACTGCTGGGCCGACCCAACGTCCGTCTGACATTCGAATCGGCTCTCCTTCGGCGGTACCATGACGACGACGAAGCATGCTTACAGCTCCACCGTCGATGGAGGTGCCTGGTATCGCTTGTAAACTGAGCTGAGAATGAGTAAGTGTCACTGAGCGTGAGAGGAACCTTGCAAGCATAGAAACAACGGAGCTACTAATGGTTGAAAGAGTTGAGAGAGTGTGCATGGAGTATCTCTGGCGTTGTTTATTAACATTTTCCCGCCATTTTTGGTGACAGGCACAGGTGGTCGTAACAACGCTAATGCATTAATTGCTCAAAGAGCTAAGTTGAAATCTATTAGATATTGCGTTTAAAATGATTGAACTCACTCCTTGCCTATCAACGCTGCTTACGTTACCGATCAAGATAACATAATGATAGAGATTAAAATTGACAATCACATTTTATTGAAGGGACTTAATAAATTTCTATGATTCTACTGGGCTCATCTATACCTAAAACACACACGTTTATTTTTATCGATGCATGCATTTTCCCATGCAAAACGAGTTTACCAATACATGCAAACAGAATTGACGCATGGTGGTGGTGAATGTTGATAACGTGTCCGATAAAAATGATAAGCACGCCGGTCAGTCGCTACCTTGCTTGGGAGCGTACAGTTTTCAGCAGTTGTTCAAAGTTGCTGCATCACGTCTTCACTTTGCTCTAGTCGTTGTCGAATTTCGTATATAATGAAGAGCTTCGGCAAACAGCTGCTGCTTACAGCAATCGCCGTCGTTTGCATTGCACAGAACGGTAAATATTACGCTACAGAAGCTGACGAATGGGACTTGCTCTAACATCCGGCTATACTTTCCATCCCTCCGGTAGTGTCCGCCCTCTCCTGCCACTCGTGCGACCATTTGGAGAGTGAAAGTATATGTGAGGACAGCCTAATCGAGTGTGATGCGAGTGCCGCCTCGCTCGGCATGATAAGGGTTGCGGCCTTCAAGCCCACGATTCAGATCATCCAATCGACCGGCTTCCGATGCTTCGAACTGCTCATCGAAAACACGCCCGGTGAAATACATCGGTCCAGGGGTTGCTCCTTCGATTCGGTGGATGTCTGCCAGGGTGAGCCGCGCGTTGGTGTGCAGGCAGGATGCCGATGGTGCAACGATAACGACGGATGCAATTCGGCTGGAAGCTTCAAAGGTAGCATGCTTCTGATGGTGGGACTGTTGCTCGCTGCAGTGTTGCAAAAAATGCTCTAATAAAGTGCTCAATTCAGTAGTCTGTATAGCAGTGCATTTCTATGTAGTACGTTTCTAAAAATTAAAGTGAAAAAACTCATATTTTATAGAGATCTGTTTTCCATGCCATGCATCACAAAGGCGAAATATTGGCAATTGAGATTATATGCTCCTTTGTGCTGAACTACGATGAGTCATCAGTATGTCATGGTGGATTATTTTGTACCCCGTTCCAAATCAATGTTCATATTGCTCTTTTCAGCATGATGCTGTTGCCAGTTGTAATAATATGTAATAATCCTATTTCTTCCATATGCTAGTAACTAACTAACTAATTTACTACGAAACTTGTTTTATTTATTTTATTTATTTTTATTTATTTATTTAAATTATTTACGGCCTGGCCGTATTGCTTGTTGTTTGTTTAAAACTAAACGAAACTTGTTTTAAAACTATAAAAACACAAAATATTTAGAAGACTGTATCGTAACGCACAGAAGTAAAATATCCAACCAAACGAAATAATCCAACCAAACGACATATTCTTTTGTTTCTACATAATGAGCAACATTTCATCGTGTGTATACTGAGCTTAAGGACAGCGGAGAATCACCGGAGAGAAACCGTGCAAAAAATATGCTCTTCTGCGCATGATGTTGATTAAGTTCATTCGTTTCACTCTACCTTGCACACATTCCAGCATGAGCCAAAATTAATTTTAATCATAATATAAAACCTTCGATGTTGCTGCCAAACGTGATAAGTTTTTTAAAAAATCTGAAACCAGCCAATCTTAAAACTATATCATATTTAAGAAAATCATAAGATTTAATAAATGACTTTAGAATGAATAATTTAAAAACAATATCTGGCGGGGCTAACTAATAGCAGAAATATGTTTCTTATCATTTTCTGTAAATTTTCAATCTATTAGCAAACATTTAAAACAGGAACAAAACATTGCTCACATTTGAGTGAGCTAATACAAACTCATTTATAGCACAAAAAATAAGAAAACAAACTTCGATAGCTTTTAAAACCTACATAATAATAATGATGATAAGTCCCACCGCTTACCCCAACACAGGTTTGAGAAGGACGGAAGTATCGGAATCGATAATTTTTACTCTGATATTGAGTTAAGCATATAAATGACAAAACGGAATAAGTGGTGGCATCAAAGAGCAATTTGAAGAAATCACCGAGTCATTCACGCTGTACATTACAGTAATCCAGAGTATCCTTTACATAGCGCTCCAAAACCAATAATTGGTACTGGTTTACTACATATAGGATACCGCTGCAACATGCATATGGCCAGTTCCACTAATACCAACGAGTTGTTTTTAAGGCACTACCTTCCGAAGCAGGGGAATAATGTATAATGTATCTGAAGTTGTCACATTGAGTCATGAATGTATGAATCATGTGACCTTTCAGATTACGTGCACACCAATGAACTCTTCAAAATGCGATCAATTGTCCACTTCTGCGCGCGCGTGTCTCAAACTTATGTTGTCTCATTCATGTTATTTTTAATCTATTTATTTACAAAAACAAATTATCTTATCATCATCATCAAGATCGTGATGACAACTGCAGTTACACATTTAGAGTGACATGGGACATCTACACATATACGACATTACACAGTTTGTTTAACATATACGGCACAAGTACGTTTGAATTCTGGCAAGCTACTCGCATTCGTTACTTCTTTAGGCAATCCGTTGTACCGTTGAATCCCTTTGAAAAACAAAGAGTTTCTGGCACTATGAGAGAAGTAGTTAGGAACTCTGGGCTCGTGTGCCCTGTGAGTGCAGTACCTATGAACATCAGATCCCCGAACCATTCTCTCTCCCAGATACCCAGGCAAAAGACCGTTCAATAATCTAAATATAAAGGTCATGGTCTGATACACAATCCTTTGCTCTACAGACATCCATTGTAGAATATCTATCATAACAGCAGACGATGTACGTCGACCACAACCCAATATTAGCCTCATGATACGATTTTGCAACCGTTGAAGCCATAATATAATAAGAGTATCGAATATTTCCGCAAAACTCCTGGACCAAGTAACCGAAAAGTGGTACACTTACCCTAGTGCTATGAGCGAAACTTCAGCTTAGCGATGATGAGTGCTGATCACAATTAAGTTTATCATGCAACCGGTGTCATCTCGCTCCAGCATGGTTCTTCTCGGTTGGCTTCATCTCAAACAGCACGGTTAAAAATATCCAGCCATTTTATTCCGACTGTACCGCTCGCTGTGTCGCTTGTGAGACTCTCCCGTCGGTTCCAGGGCGCACCCTACTCTTCTTCTTTGTGCTGCAAATTGAAAGTGAAAGCAATAATAAAAATGAAACTATTCCTCGTCGGTGCATGTTTCTTCCTGGCCAGCTTCAATGGTAGGTATTTGGTAGGCCTTGAAAATAACGCAGGTGCCAGGCAGGTGTTGATTGTGTTCTTCATCGCTCTCGTTTATACAGCGGCCCAAGCATTGCGTTGCATGCAGGGAACCGAGGTCGTCCTTCCGTCGGATGCCCCCGCGGAGAAGGAAAAGGAAAAGATACCCGAGTTTACCGAGTGCGGTGTGCTCAGTACCGGTGCGTCAGCGACCGGTCTGCTCGTACTGAAGCCCAACACTGCCACCCTGCCGTCGACCGATTACAAGTGTTACCATCTGCGGATTGAGGAGACCCAATCGAAGAAGGCGACCATCCTGAAGGGCTGCATCTACAAAGCGCAGAACGTGTGCGACGGCAAGTTCAAGGTGGACACCGTACAGGAAGTGTTCTGCAGCCAGTGCGATCAGGATGAGTGCAATTCGGCCCTCCGTTTCGCTTCCAACTGGAAGATTCTCAGCCTCACCATCTTCACCGTCGTGTGCTTCTTCATGAAGTAATTTCACCACAGCGGTGGGAACCCATTTACTCCACTATATTTACGCCAAACGAAACCGATTTCTAGAGTGTAAGCTTAACGTCGCGACAACTACAAAGACTAGTGGATAGGCCATCTCAAAATTCTCAGGATAACACGCATGCCTTCCGCGAACGTTAATGTTTGCGTGCGATAATCTACCAGCAGGCAGCACAGAGTAGAGCAACATTAGGACCTATCGTTTCTTTCACTCAGCGACCGGTGATGTTTTAGAGCCTCGGGAAAGACCGGGAACATGCCTTACGAATAAACCAACCAACCAATAGGAGTGCACAATCTCAAACGCTTCTGTAGATTAGGATTTACATGGTGCATTTTAGTGCGCAAATTCAATGCCACCTGCTTCCAGCATAGTTTTCGTAGCTTCCATACTTTGTCTTGTAGGGTCTCTTTCATCGAAACGACTCAAAACCAAAACCGATATTGCTATGATGGGTGTTGATTGTGGTAGTTCGAGCCAACTCTAGTAAGTAGGAAACAGTTTTCATGCTTCTCGCTGCACCCAGTCGATGGCGCCGTTGCTATTTTTCATCCATTCCATCGTCTTAGAGAGTGAAAAACGAAACAATAAAAATTGCTGTCATTAGCACGGCACCGGGCCGGTTGTATGCCGGATGTCGCGAACAGTAACGTAATTTGTTTGTAAACGGCGCCTCGCCGCCGAGCATGACATCATCCGAAACGAACAACACCCGTGATTTCATCGTGAACCATTACCATGGAGCAAAAGGAGGGGCAAACTGTATAAGACGGTTCGTACGTTCGTTTTTTTTTTCTTTTCTTTCGCGTTTCTCGCACATTTCCGCACATGCGCCCATGCTGTTCCGTTTTAGCATGATTATAATTCTCTCTGCATCCGAAACATTCATTTTATCGCAGCAGATGAATGGTTTTATCCGTATTCCTGAATGTGAAATTGAACCAGTATGATCACGTAGCTCGTCACGGTAGCTATTATCTGGGAACGAAAGCAAAAACAAACGGTCAACATCATCCATTGACATCATCATCAGTAAGATCCGCTTACTCCGAATAGTAACGCGCGGTTTAGCTCGTACATCCCATAATTGTTGACACTGTAATCCGTCTGTATATAGTCCAGTGTGATTAGCTCCCCCTGTAAGTGATTGTTTAGGTTGACTTTACATGCACTTGGGTCGCTCGGATTGAGTCATACCAGTCGTTCCATTCTACCGCCATGACGTTGCCCGGTACTGCCTAGGATGGGTAGCATTTGTTTCGATCGCTCGGTTAACAGGGCCGGTATTGACACCATGTAGTACAACTGAATGATCAGGTACAGGAAGAACGTTACAGGATTTACGTACTTCACGATGTCCTCCACGCCAAGCCCAAGCTTCAGCTCCTCTATCGTAGCTGTGTACATGTAATAGGCCTTTGAAGAACAGTGTGATATGCTATGAAGTATTCAAAATGCATCAATTGCATTGTATTGCTTACCGACACTACGATCATAAAAAAGTACCAACAGTTTAGCAGCAACACCGGAAGATTGATGATGCTCATAAATTGCTTCTCCAGCGCCGTGTTTTTGCAGTGCAGCAGGTACACTTGGCGCCACATCGACTCGATGCCTTTAGTAGCCTCTGCAGCACGTGCGAAACTCGCCAATTTCCTATTGATTGAGCCTTGGATGAGGATTCCAACTTTCAAGCCCACAAGGTACACATTCACCAACGCCGTCATTAGATAGCGAAAGCTGAAAAACGCTAAACCCACCGCCAAGTCCCCGCCGGTCGGGCCTCGCTCCTGCAGCGTGTAGAACGTTAGCATCGAGAACGTCAGCAGTGCCATATCGACGAAAATCACTTTGAAGAAAAGAAATTTAGCGTATTGCCTCTGCGGGCGGCTGTAGTTCCACTCCCTCAGCACAGTACTCCGGAGCGCAAACAGTGCGTTCAATGTGTAGCACAGCTTCCTAGCATTCACCAACATGGTCACATTGACGATGATCATGAACAGGTACATGAAGCACAGCTGAACTGCGATCAGGAAGCTCGCGATGGGCACGTAAGTTCCATCCACGTGGTGATAAATGGTGACCATCGCAGCAGGCGTACCAATCGCAAACACCACGGTTACTGCGACACAGTATAGCGCGTGTTTCCTGCTGCACGAGAACTGCTGCCTGCTGGGATCAAATTTCAGCGAGAAGGATCCACATGCTAGCAACAGAAGCCACAGAAACCTTTCCAACAACTCGGAACACCTGCTCGCATGCATCGTACTTTCGTAATGTGTCGAAGTGTTGGCTATTTATGTGTCTGGGTAATAGCTAATCAACCTAACGTCACAGAAGTTTGTTTATTTTGCTTTCTCTACGTAAGCAGGCCCTATATTTATTTATTTTTCTATACGAGTGCTGACATGTCACATTTCACTGGTCTTAGAAGATGTTTCATGAAGTGCGGTTCGTATTCAATTATTAACATCCAACCGTGCCTTCATTCGTACTCCTGCATGTGAAATTGTATGAGTATGATCAAGTAACTTGTCATGGTCGCTATCATCTGTAACGATACCCTCGTTTAGTGACTTCGACTAGTTCTAGGAAAACAAAATGCTTACCCCAAACAGCAGAGCACGGTTCATGGCATACATTCCGTAATTACTGATTGAATAATTTCGCTGCATGCATTCCAGCATAAGCACTTCGAGCTGGAATGGTGTGATGGACAGTGTTAATCTATCCAAAAAAGTAACGGCTTTTTCTTCTGCAACTCACCAGTCGATCTTGAGCCGGCCCGTGGCGTTGATTGACACACACATAGTTCAGCAAGCTCATCATCTTTATCGCATGTTCCGTGTACAGCGATGGAATCAACACCAGCAGATACAGTTGCAAACATTGATACGTAAAGAATATGCACGGATTGAGAAACTCTTTATACTCTTCCCCGACCAATCCTCCTTGGAATGTTCGCAAAGCGGAAACGTACATAAAGTACACCTGAAAATTAGGCACGAGAATTACATTTTTTTTTAACTTCTTCCTAAAAGACACACTCAGCCGAACTTTACCGAGTATATTATCATAAAAAAGTACCAGCCACTGAGCAGCAGGACAGGAAAGTTCATAGCGTCCATAAATTTCCTCACTATTTCATTGTTTTTACAATGGATCATATAGGTTTGCAGCACCGTCGGCGATCGTTTGAAGCTCACCGGCTTATCGTTACGCACCTGACACTTGGCCAACCTTTTCACGATTCGGTTAATCATTTTTTGCATCACCGCACAGATGAGCAGCCCCACCAAGATTAGATTCTCGATCATCGTGACGAAATACATCATAGCGTAAAACAACAGTGAGGTCACGAACTCGATTGAAGTTGTCTCGTAGTCCATTATATCTTCAAACGTGAGTAATGCAAACAGTTGAACAATGAAATCTACTACAACAATTTTTAAGTAAAAAAGCCAATACAATTTAAACTCGGTCATCGAACAGTCCAGCGTATCTTCCAGCAGGTCCTTCAGGGCAAACATGTCATTCAGCAGTTCGTGCAGCGTTTCTTTCTTCATTATAAATAAACACTGGACCAGTATAATGAACATGTACACGAAAATTAACTGAATGGTCATAAGAAAACTGTTTATCTGATTATAATCGGTGTTGGTACAGAAAACCAAGGCGCAAATGATCGGTGCCACAACAGCGAACAGAATCACAAACACGACGACGATCGCTAGATCTTTCACGCCCTTGCTAAATCGTGCACTGTTTCGATTGTAGTGTAAGGGCAGAATGCCGAAAAAAAACTTTAGAGCAATGCTCTCTACCACCAACAACCATCCGCGGGTATGCATTGTTGACAACTGCAGGCACTACAACCCATCAACAGTACCACACTCGCCAAGACTGCAGAATGTCGCTCTAAACATATCAACATGAATATCTTATGACACACGTCAGTGACGCTCCGTACAGCCATGTCTATCCTCGACGTATCTGTCTCATTCCTGCAGATAGTACTGCACTAGAATAATCAAGTAGCTTGTAGTGCTTGCGGCGATCTGTAATGTTCAATACTACACTGTGTCTGTCATCCATGCGGCGTTGTGCGCGGATGGATACTTACAGAAAACAGCATCGTATAGTCTATCGTGTACAGTCCCTTGACGCCAATGGAGTAGTCGCGATTCAGGTATTCAATCGTGAGAATTTCCACCTATAAAGCAGACGAGTAAACTGTATCTTAAGCCTGACCCTGGGCAAGATGATCGCAAACCCACCACGTACCGTTTGATCCCCAGGGCCGTCCGTAATCCGGCCCGTGTACGGAGTAAGGTGTGCTATTATTTGTCGCGCACGATCAGAGAACATCGCCGACGCAGACACCATAAAGTAAACCTGACCTACCTCACTGATGAAGAATGTAAACGGATTCATTACATTGCGCACCGCATCCACCGAGCCGGATTTGATATCTTGCACGAGGCTCGTATACATGTAGAATACCTGCAAAACTGTACCGATCATACTTTGCCCGTTCGGTGCTTCCCCGCTTGGTACCGAGCACACTTACCGAAAATACGATTATGAAAAAGAACCACACGGATAGCAGCAGTATCGGTATGCTCAAAAGCTCCACGATGCGTTGGATGATGAGCGTTGTCTCGGTATGCATCAGATACAACCGTACGGTGTCTTTAGAAACCTTCGAGCCATACACCAGCGCGTTGCAGCGTTCATTGACGAGCCGAAAGATGTTGACCGCGTTGTACAACACGAAAATAAGAAAATTTATGGCCACGTTCATGCTGCTCACCAGCATTAGGTTCATGAATCCAATCAGCGAATAGAAAAACGTCAGATTCAAATCGATGAATGTGCGGAAAAACGACGCACTCACGACCAGCATCCCAAAATCGAACACTACCAGCTTCATCCACAATCTCCTGGACAGGCTGTGGTCGTAGCCGGTCGCACCCGAGCCCTGCAGCGCCTGCTCCCGGACTGCGAGCAGAGAGTTCAGCAACTGGCAAAGCTCTTGTCGATTGGTGATGGCTTTTATACGCGACACTATGACCACCACGTACATGAACATAAACTGTATCGCTATCATGTAAACGTTCACCAGCGATTTCGGATGCATTACAAGCGTTATCGAACACCAGTAAATGAACGGAGAAACGAACATGAACGCGGTCGTTAGCAAAATGCTGGCCCAGTAGTATGCGCTACTTTGTACGAAACGATTGGATGAAACATCGAAACGAAACGCTAGCAACCCGCAAAACATAAGCAACCAAAGGCACCACTTTTCCAGCAAAGTCAGCACACCTCTAGCGGCCATCGCGTCCAGGCGAGGATTCATTCGAGACAAGGATCTGCCTGTACCGTCCAGCTCCGCCGCCAGTCCACTTTCGTCAATTGGTTGCGAATGCAGATACGGTCACAAAGAGCGTGTCATAACTTATGCAACACTCGCTTTATGCTTTATGGGCAAGTGTGAATGCGTTATAAGTTTACGTTAAACGCTCATCAGCGGGTATAATTTATGAGTATGGTGAATTTTGCCCAACCGCCCCCAGAAGGTAAGCGCTCGTACCATCAACACCAACTTAAAGCAAGCAACAGTCCTCTTGCGCTATGGATCGTTTTTGTTTCCACTTTCTGTACTATTTTCACTCGATCTTGGGACTGATCCCGTTCGAAGTCGATGCTCGTAACGTGCCGCAAGTTCGGCGCAGCAAACGCAAACGCCGGTGGACCATCGCGATCGCCTGCGGTACCTCAGTTCTAGTGTTCTACAGTTTCTACACCGTCGTAACGACGATTTCGCTTCCCACTTCTGCCTTTCCGGACGCTATTCTCATCCGCTTTCTCGTGCTGGTAGAGTGCTCCATTCGATACTGCACCGCCATTATCTGCTTCTATCAGATAATTCACAACGAGCCAAAGCTGTACGCCGGTGTACTTCGCTTCGGAGCGATCGCACAGAGCCAGTGGTGCCGCGGATCGTGCCATAGAACGCTCCGAGCCGTACAGTTGCTCACCGCTAAGGTACTGTTTGCGGATTTCGGACTGTGCACCCTGTTCGCGATCAATGACGGTATCAATCATCCCGAATCGAGCATACAAGAGTATCGGTTTAACGTCTTCGTGGTTATGATAACAGCGCAAATCGGTAACATCATCCTGCTGGTGCTACTCTTCGGTTCCGGTGCGTACTCTCAGATAAACAAACACCTGAAACGGACAATCTGTCAGCTTCTTAGCTTCGATACGCATTGCAGCTACTGGGTCAGAAGGAACGCCATTCGGCAGCAGATTTGTTGCGATGCCAGCGATACGATTGACCGCTTGTATGCGCTGCACGAGGAACTGACAGAGATCGTGCGGACCGTTTTTACCATCCTACAACTCCCTATCCTTCTCATCAATCTGAATCAATTCATCGTGATACTTTCGAGGGTAAGAATTGTTGGTTGAGGTTGCGAAAGTTCTCAGTACTCAACGGCTATCTTCCCTTCGCATAGATATACTTTCTATACATAACTATAACCCAAAAGGGTGTGAAGTATATTTCGTACCATCGATTCACCAACACCGTGCTGTGCTTATGCTACGAGGTAATACAATGTTTCTTACTCACATTAGGGTCAGCTATCATTACGAGGACGGTAAGCTTAGCTCAGCTTGATGCTGTTATTGTGCTCAAAGCCATCTTCTTTACACGTAGGCCCGTAAACCAGGCATCATACTGAACGCGTTTATCGATGCGCCGCTGGACACGCGTACCGAGCGTAGCATTGAGCTGTTTGGGCTTGCCCTCCTATCCAACGACGCAAGGATCAAAGTAGCCGGTCTCTATGCATTGGATTTGATGTTTATGTTCACGGTAACTTGTGAGTCTGTAATAGTCATTTTCCAGATCTTAAATGTGTATACACCTCTGCTCTGCTTGCAGCTAGCCACCACGATAAACATGTACGTAATCGTGTTGGTACAGTTCCAGCTCAACATGCGTTAAAAGCTCTTTCGCATCCAACAGCAAAGACTCGTCTCTGCCTTATATAATGTTCGACCATCAATCGTCCCTATTAATCATGCACATAACCGCACAGGATAACGCTAGCATCACACATTCAATTAGTGTAATTACCCTTTCCATGCAGACTACTGGCTGCCGAAATGGTCAGCGCAGCACGCAGCACATTAGTATGCCTCACAATGTCGCACGACGTTCCTATTACGAAGGCGGTTTTCGTGTTTATCAAGTGGTCTGGTCAATTATTTGGAATTCTGCCCCTCTCGTTCGAAGCGGCCACTTTCAAACGTTCCCGCCCGAGGCTTTGGTACTGCCGGATGATCTCACTGCTGTTGATAGTGATCTATCCCTGTGCCTACTTTGTACTACTAAAGAATCATAACTTTCCGCTGCTTGCTGTGAGCTACTACCTCATTGTCCTTCAGTTTACGCTCAACTACATTATTGTTGCAATACTGTATCTGCAAGTGTTGTTCGATCCCGGGGCGCTGATGCGCGTTCTGAATGAGTTGATCGAAAACACAAACACTTTGCTGCAGTGTACCTATTCCGCGATGCACAACAGCTGTGGCATCGTAGGTCGCCGGTTGCTTTTCAAAGCGATAGCGATCGATCTCTTGCAAGCATTGACATGGTACGGCACATTCATCTGGTTGCAGCGAAAGATTGGTCCGGTATATGTACTCGCTTTTTGGTTGAACAGCGTGGCCGTTATGCAGCTTGTCGCTGCTATAAACATTCTGCTCGCTGCCTTATTCTGGGGGAGCTTTCTGTATCGGCTGATCAACGAACACATTCTGACCATCATCGGCAATCTGCTGCAAATGGACGACACGCCACAGCTTTCCTCGCTGGCGGGAAGCAGTGCCAGCAGCGAAAGACGCTTCATTTGCAACCACATCTACCGGCAGTTGGGCGTTCTCCGCAGTCATCATAGTGCGCTCACGGAGAGTATTCAAAACATCGTCCAATTCTACAACGTGCCGCTGGGACTAATCATGTTGTATCAATTTCTCATTATTATTTCCGAGGTAAGCCAGTTCCGTGTTACTAATTCATCCGCTGTTGACTGCTGCATAATTAATTAGCTAGAAATGGTAATAGTTGTAACGCCACGCACTACGCTACGCCTACGCATCGTAGCTAGTCATCGTGCACAGCTTCATCCTGCTTCAACATGCTTTACGATCGTTTAACGCTGCTTGTATTTCGCGCCCATTTTCACGCCGCACAATTGAACGGGTTTCTTCCGTTCACCTTCACCGGACGATTTGAACAGTTTCACGGTAGCAGATGGCTTACGGTGTGGTCGCATGCAATCGCGGTTACGTTGATTTGCATCTATCCCGTTGTGTACTACAACCTGATGCTGGCTATACCGTACCCCACACTTTTCCTCGTGCATCATCTCGTATGGGTACAGTGTGCTCTACATTACTTAACGATTTTCTTCGCCTACCGCCAACTGCTGCCATCGCGCCTTATTATTCGCAACGTTTTCAACAGTCTAGCCTACCTTGCACGTACCCACGACAACGGCCAGCAGTGGCTGTTGAAGAGGACGAAAAAGAACATCACTAAGCACGTGTTCAAAATAATGCTGGTCGATACCATGGTGTGCTTGCTGTTTTCGTTCTATTTTGGTCAGTTTTACACGAGCGAAAACCCACTGCTGGACAAATACTGGCTGCTCAACATTTTCTCCATTTGGCAGAGTGCGATCCTCACCAACGTGATCGTTTCAGTGCTTAACCTTTGTTCACATTTTTACGCGATGCTCAACCGCAGCATCCGACAGTACGTGCAGCACACCCGGACAACTGAATATGGAAAACTGACCAAATTGACCGAGTTTGAAGTGTTCAGCACCATCAGGCAAAATCATCATCTAGTCACCAGCAATGTCAAAACCATCACCCGTCTGCTTGACCTCCCAATGCTTTGCTTGTTGCTGGTGCAATTTACCATCATGATATCGGAAGTATGCATCGACTGGAATGTTAGCAGGCAAGTTGAAAGCCATTCTCTCTAAGTGATCAGTATCGTTTTCATTCTTATTGCCTACAACGTGTCAGATATTCTACGCCTATACGTCCATCGTTCAGGATATCAAGAATGACGCAGACGCTCCGTTGGGAGCATACATGAGCTCTATTCTTTTTGCCATTTTCGAAGGGATCCAGTTTTATTACATCGTTTCTGCTAGCGCTGAAATCACTGAACAGGTGTGACTGCGCGATGACGTCTAATTGAAAGTAAAAGCTGAAAAGTTGAAATGGTGCTGCCCCTTCTCTTTCAGGCCGAAAAAACTGGTGTGCTGTTGAACGAGTTCCTTCCGACAGATCCTAACGTGCGAGTGGAACGATGTGTGAGTATTGGTAGCTTCATTTTCGCACGCTTTCGACATCATCGGACGTTTCGCTCTCGTTTAGATTGAATCATTCACAATCGAACTGCTGCACCAAGACTTCAAAATCAGCAACTGTGGATTGTACAACGTTGACTACACGCTCATGTTTTCGGTAGGTACTTACTTCACATAAACGCCTAGGCGCATGACCAATTAGTCCGTGTCTTTCAGATGATTGCCACAATAACCAGCTACCTGATAATGCTAGTGCAGTTCCAACTGGCGGAAATTTAGTTTTGCTTCGTTTAGTTTCCTTCGCGGTTAATTTGTCGGATGCATCACAGGCACACTGTCCATTGACCACTTGACGTTCGGTAGCAAACTTTATATCCATTTTCATTTTATTCAAATACTGCAACACGTGCATTGAGCTATGTTATGCAATAAACACAGTATTCCAGATCGGTACTTAAGTGTTACACAAGACGTGTATAATACATTTCTGCAAAACAAGAAAGCAGTAACACAAAAGGCTTCATATAATTCCTAATTCAGTTGAGCTGAACCAAAACGCAGTATTTGAAGTTATTGACGCATGGACGTTGATACGATTACTATATCTCTCCTAAATCATGGTCGGGCTTGGTATGCCCGTAAGAGTATCCCACCGCCGGCAGGTGGGACGGCATTAATGTCGGCTTACCGCAGTCATTTTCTAGATAGATGTATTATTTTTCCAAAGTTTGCCACATGCTGCCGCGATCAGTGTTCGCAAGTGTTCGCACTGGTACAGCCGTCCATTGCTCCCTTCCGGTTGCATGTTTCTACGGTTGTTTTTTCACCCTTGCGATGTACTTCGTCTGGGTGAGCGCACTGCTACCCTCTGTCGGGTCCAGCATCCGCTTCCAGTCTGTGACACCGACGACGAACCCGACTTGGCGCATCTTTTGCTGCGCTTTCCGTTCCTCTACGTCGGCCCAACGTACACGCTTCTTCTTCCGAGCAGCGTTTGCGTCGTCGCGGCATTCGGTTTCCCCGTCGCTGACATCGTCCAGCTGCAAGTAGTCCTCCAAGGTGGGCGGCCGCTTCAAGGGTTTGCTGGTGCCGTCGAGTCTCGCTAGGAAATAAAGACAGCCATTTGCAAAAGAAAAATATCCTTAATAAACCTTTCAAAACAAATGCAACGCATTTTTCTGAAAACAAAACAATATCAAAATCATACTTTTATTAGAAGCGTCGATTCACGCTTCACAAGAAAGTAAATTAATACAAGATAACTACATAGTATCGAGTAAGTTAGGGAACTAATACCAACCTAAATTCTGCTCACTGGTGTCGTGGTCCCATTTACTCGCGAACAAGTCACACTATACGCGCGCAATACATTTACCATTAATAATTTCAAGAGAAAACCGTATCATTAAGGCACAACGGGCCGTTTCAGAATGGTTACATTCATCATCCAATGACGTTGCAAGAACACAATGATACAACTCTCGCAGAGAGCAACGCAGAACACACCAAATCATAGACCCTTAAGGTAAACTGTTTACTACAATTCATGTTGAAAGATTCCACATGTATGTGGTGGAAATATATCATAATTTATCTGCCCTCTCGCTACGTGCAGACATTTAGCAAAGTGTAACAAACGAGCGAAGCTGCATTGTGCGAATACCAGAAATAAGTATTCTTTACGATTCCGTCGAAAGTATTCCAAACATCATTCGTTTCCTAAATAATCAATATCTCACCTCTGTGGTACCTTCCGCGGTTTCGTCGTTGCTGTTGGTGTGTGATGCATTATCCTGCAAACCGTTTCAAGGTAAGAAAAAACAAATTGCACAAAACAATGCAAATATTACGTTCAATAGTACTACTCTCAAACAATAGCATCAGTGGAAGGGTGGAGACGTGTATAAGCTAATGTGCCCTACATGATCCGACTGGGTATCGGGGTCCTCCTCTGCGAACGTGTCCTCCTCATCTGGTGCAGCGAGCTCCATATCGGCCACCATCGTGTCGGTATCCTCCTGCTGTTCCGGCTCTAGCAGCGTGTTGAAGTTCACCTGCAGGTGATCGTCAGGAGCCATAGCCCAACTGTCTGCGTAAGCCTGAATCTCTGCCTCCGTGCGCTTGTGCACATTTTGCCGAGTGCATTCATCTACATCCGTTTGCATCGTGCAGGTGTACACCTGAAAAGATAATTGCAGCAGATTGAGAAGGATTGATACTAAAATTGTCAGCATCCAGTAGTGATGCCTACCTTAAAACCATTGCTTCTAGCGTAGTTGTGAAATTCAAGGTAAGTCTCCAACCGATGGTTGCAACAATCGACAATAACAAAGTTAAACAATCGCTCCGATATAGTACGCTTGAAAGCCTTGATCAGATTCTGTATGTAGATGTCCTCCATTTCTCCGTCGTACTCATACTGCGATCGTGTGACCTTCGTTACCTTGCCACTCACCGGATCTTTCACTTCTTCCTCTTTATCGACCAGGAAGTAATCGTCCAGACTTAACACCCGTGGCGATGGACCAAAGCTTTGTTCCTTATTCTTGATCAGCCGAGCTAAATGCGACTTTCCACTGCCCGGTAGGCCACGTATGAGAAAGCATATTCTAGCCGGACGTCCGAAGCGCCCGGGCGGAAGCAACAGATCGTCGATTTCAATCATCCGCGAAATGGACAGATTCTGCGAGGATACGGACGATATGGTCGATCCGGGCCGTTCGTCCATCTCCTCTTGCTTAATGGCTTGCTGTGCGCCCTCATCGTTGCTCTGACATACCCCATCATCGACTGGATCTTCTTCAGAGCTTAATTCTTCCAGCACTAACTCCGGTTCCTGCTTACAGACTACTGTGTCCGATGGTGGCACATTTTGTCCTTGCGGCTGCTGCTCTTGGCTCTGCTGCTGCTTCAGCTTCTGTTTGCGTATAGACGAGGGACGCTTTCCGCGCTTCGTACTGAGGCAATTGGGACGATTATCGTTCATCAATAGAAACTTGCTTGGATAGTTAGGATTGCTCTCTTCCGGGTTGGGATTAAGGTGCATCTGAGCGAGTCGCTCCAAACCTGTGACCGACCGGTCGAACGGTGCATGAGGATTAGGTTGTGGCCAGTTCTGACCTGCTTGCTGTAACGGAACCGATGGCGTCGCATTCACCACCCTAGAATGATTATAATCGAAGCGTTGTGTATTACCAACGAACCCATTATCATGCCCTGCAAACGGAACGAAAAATATATGGTTATAGTATGAAACTTTGAAATATCACACCCAAGTTACCTGCGCGAGCAGCATTTAAATGATTATGCATTCTGCCACGGAATCCATCCTGTCGAATGTTGCTGTTGTTGTTGTTGTTGAATCGATTATTTGAACTGTACTGGCTTGCTCCTCGATGGCCATAATCAATTACCCGTCCAGCCGGCATTGAGTGACTAGCTACCGTCGTTCCAGGATTACTGCAGTTAGAATAATCGAACACCTGCTGCGGCTGGAAAAAATCATCCGTTGGTTCTCTTTTTATCTCCGGCTTTACCGGAGGCAACGGTTTGGGCATTCCTCCGTGCGTCCGAAGCATCGCAGCATTCGGCTCATCCGACGGTAGCCTGCCTGCGCGCGTCTTATTCTGCTTCAGTACTTGTATCGCTAATTCCATCTTATGCTTTCGTTCGTCAAAGCTTTGCACGTGCTCGTATCGATCGTAAATTTCCTGATACTCATCCTCCGTCATCCAATCCGGTTTCGGGACGGCCACCGGGCGACCCAATTCCGGGTCATACTCCTTCTCACCAGTTGCCAGTGATGGGGGTGGACGATCGAAACGTGGTATTTTTGCGACCGGCGAACCGTCGCCCTGATATCCCCTATCATTGTACGATCCATTCTCTGAAGCCGGCTCCGAGTTTCTGCCCCACCGATCATGCTGTGACTTGCCCATGGGGCGTATGAATGGAGGAGGTCGAGTTAGATCCACGTCAAGCGGTGGAGGCGGTACCCGGGGATTGAACGCTTGCACCGTATTGCGCCCGCAGTTATCTTCGTTCGTAGTGTTGCTTGATGATGGTAGTGGCACTGGATTGTTGGGACCATTATTGGTGAGCGAACACATCGATGGAGACCTACTGGAACCGTCTTCATTGCTTCCAGCCAAGCCGTTGGGAAGACTTCTTTCCACAAAGTTCGGTGGCATCTCCTGGTTCAGGTTACCTGTGTTTGAGTTATTACTTAGTTGTGCCAAAGCCGCAACTAGCGG
Organism: Anopheles dirus; assembly: GCA_000349145.1. Lineage (NCBI taxonomy): Eukaryota > Metazoa > Arthropoda > Insecta > Diptera > Culicidae > Anopheles > Anopheles dirus. The sequence goes on from KB672979.1 coordinate 2,911,665, forward strand.
ATTCGTTGCACCTCCGGCTCCTGTACCACCGCCTCCAATTGTTTTACCCACCAGCTGCAACAGAGCATTTACGTTTGGGTCATTCAGTAAGGAACTAATCATGTTGTTGGGGTTAGCTTTAGTCACAGCAGGCTTTGCATTTTTTTCGTCGCCCGCTAGATCGATAACGTTGTCCTCCAGCTTCGCTTTCTTCGGCAGTGGTGCCGGATTTTCATCGATTAGATCTAAACCGGGTATTCCACTGCCTCTACCACTATTGCCGGAAGGGCTGAACAGATTTTGTAGCTGCATATTGTTCGCAGCATTGTCCCCGTCCGTGTTAGGATTGGCTAGTGCCTCTACAGGAACATTTTTCCGATTTGAAATGGAAGAATTTTCTAAATTTGGCTGCGGTGGCTGTGGTGGTGGCTGGGGAGCTTGTGATGGGGGTGGCGGAGGGGGTGACTGTAATGATGTAACAGGTACGGCACCGCGAGTTGCGTGTGCCCGTGGGCCCACGCTCTGCTCAATCCTTCTCCGGCGCAATTGTTCGCGATGATCGAGCAGCTTCTTACGCTGCTCTTCATACTTTTGTTCGTACTCTCTGTAAGCCACCTTGTCAGGGTGGTTAATATTTGTTCGCTTCCATGTTTCAAACTCTTGCTCCCACTTGCGGAACTGCTCGTCGAAAGCAATCTCCTCAGGACTTTTCTCTTCCGGTAGCGGCGGCCTTTCTCCATCTGGAACGATTATCCGATCGTGAAACAATGTTTATCAAATAAGCCACACTACGCGTCAGTGACGATAACCTACTTGTTCTCATCTTCAACTCGTCCGGATGGGGTTCTGATGGCGGCGGTGGAGCAGTCATGTTCATCGCGCCAAACGCTGGTCCCACCGGTAGCGGAGGCGCAATGTATGCATTGTTCGTAGCGTTCGGCAAGACTTGTGGCATCGGCGACGCCACAGGCGGAAGCGCATTACCTGTCTGCTGGGCATATTTCTCACCGTACATAGCGTACCATTGGGCGTACTGCTGTTGATACTGCTGCCATTGCCATTGATTGTATTGGTCGGGATTAACCGCTCCGTAACTGGGAATAGGTGCTGCCGCTGGTACCGAATAGGGTCCGGGCATCGGTGGAGGATACCCAGGAGCCATACCGTGCGGCGGAGGCCAACTGTTTTGCCAGGACATGATGGTTCGGTGGACTGGTTCCGTGCACTTCACATAGCCTGCCAAGCCACAGTTCTATACACTCTTTATCAAAGAATTCCGCACTTGAGAGTTTTCCGTTCAGTTCGCAAGATTTAAAAATGTTAGCGCATTACGCTCTAAACTCGATTTGCGACGAATGGCAACCGATTTCAGTCAATATTCATCATATTTTTGCTCAATTTGTTTTGCTGCAAAAACCTTTTTCCATTGCCATTTTTGACAGCCCACATTGACAGCGGTGGCAGGCATTCTACAGCAGTGTTGCCAACATCACCGTAAAATCATAATATTATTTGTGTCATCAATCCAACGTGGGAAGAAGGGCCGGCAATGCGACAATTAATTGATAAATCGTTTATTTACAAAATATCGTTCTCATACCTTCACTATCGACGCCTTCTGCCTCGCACCTGTGTCCATCCAGGGTCGGCATTCTCCTCCACAAACTTCGTGCTTGAACCGCACGTACTGGGGTTAACTTCCGCAGATTTGTTCTGCGACACCGCAGGCTCCACTTCCATCTCCTCTTGATCGTCGGCATCATCGTCGCTTTCGCTGCTATCGTCCATTCGTTGGTATTTTATTTTCGACCCACTGACTATCCACATTTCGCATGGAACCATCTGATCGATCCCTGCCCGTACCTCTTCCATCTTGCCTTCCTTCAACATCCGCAGGTACTTTATCAATATTCCACTGACCTCTGCAATGGCGAAAGCTCAAATGAATCGTGACCCTTGTTTTGCATTACATCCTGCACTTACCATGTATAGAATCGTCCTCACAGATAGTCTCGAATTCTTGATCCATAATCTCTTCCAGAACCTCACGCAAGTCGATAGCGTCGACATTCTTGTTTTCAGTACAGTACGATGTAACGTAGTCGATCAGCTCTATTGCAGTCTAGAATAAAATTATCTTACTGTGAATAAGGCAAATAAGGTTAAGGAACAGCAGAAAATTACGTTTAATCCTAATGGTCCTCCCATGCCATGTTCCACGGCGAGCCGCAATGCTGTCCAACGATTCAACACATTCTCCACGACCACCCGAAACACACCTTGTAAAGTAGGAGCCGACATTGCGCGCGGTATAATGAATATCTTTAGTTTTGGGTACAATTTGTCGTATTTTGAAGCGCTTTTCGTTCAGCGCAATCTATTTTATTTTTTCCCCTCAACCATTGTAAACACAATTCCGGTAAAGATCTGTCAACAATGACACCTAACAACAACATACCGTACACCACGGTTAGCTCATTACATTTGTAAGGTTTTGCACGTTCAATCACTGACAGTTGAGAATAACTGATAGCGTTAACATTGTTATAATATTGTTATAATACACGGTGATTCGCTTTATCGTGTTTTACTATGTTTGCTGTATAACTCGCATACAGTTCACAATTCCTCACTCACTCAGCACAAGATTTCAACAATCAACAAACTATGGTCCACCGACTGAGCTAACCTTTCTCCAGCAGGCGCTTCTTAAAGCATTGTTGTCAAAACAACAGGTGCTAGTTTCGCGCGCAAATAGAGCAAGTGTTTCCTAAAAATAGTGCACATAATTTAGATTGTTAACTCTCCACGCGATGGAATATAGTGATTTTGATACTGAAAATCAACCTGAAGAAACACGCCAAGATGATTCACTTCAAAATCGTCAATACGACGATGAACTGGACGACGATGGAGAGGACGTACAATTGACCTCACAAGAGGTAAACAAAACAAAAGCATAGAAAACTTTGACCTAATATTTTGACCTTTTCCCCTAGGTTTTAGAGTCTTTGCAAAGAGCTTGGATCAATGAAAAATTCGCCCCCGATCTGCTGCCGTACGAAGATGCCCTGGTGGAAATGGTCATGATTCAGTTGGTGCATATGGAAGAAAACCTAGCAACGGCCAACAAAAACGATCTGCTCTACATTGTGCACCGTATGGAAGTGGAACGAATCAGATTCGTCGTGGCCAGCTACCTGCGTTGCAGGTTACAAAAGCTCGAAACGTACACTGCCCACATTCTGGATATCGAATCTGCCAGACCACGCAATTCGAAGCGCCTGTCGGAAGCGGAGCACAAGTTTGCGGTGGATTATCAAGAAAGTGTCGAGAACCATTTCTATCAGCTGGTCGTGCGTCATATGCCACAAAACCATCATGAGGACGAGCGAGTACGTCGGGTGGTGCCCAACTTGGATACGCACGTGTTTGCCCGAGCGCTTAAAGACGTTGGGGAATATTCTCTCGGCGGTGGAGCGCATTCGATAAACATTAAGACCGGAGCGGTGCATTTGTTCAAATATCGTGATATTGAACCACTGTTGATGGACGGACAGCTAGAACTGATATAACGTTCCTGGAACATTATCAGCAAGTATTTTAGTTTGAAGTTAAGAACAGTTTGAAGTTTGTTTGTATTGCTCGACACGGTTGCTATGGTTACGGTGTGGTAGCTACGTCGTAGCAAAAATGTTTTTCAACCTTCATTTTCTCAGTGTACATCATCTGGTGTGATGCATATTATTGCAAGTGATACAAAGAAAAAAAATACATTACGAAATGAAAATAAACCCGAGTGGTAGAGTGGCGTTAACGACGTGATAAGACCCTAGCTTTGTAGAGTGACTGGCTTGCCATCGAGAAGCATGTCATATAAATGGCATCACAATTTTCCGAAAATTGCAAGAGAAGCAGGGTTTACAATACATGAGCTTTCCATAGGACATTGCATCGATTGGAGATTCATTGGTAAAAGTGTATTTTCCCTCCTGGTTTGTGAATAAAACACACATAAAGTATTTATCTATCAATTTCACAGCCTCCATCGACCCTTACGGCATTGTGAGTGATCAGGATTATGAAAAGCTTGACGAATTCATTCCACACATATCGGAAGTACCGATCGGAAATGTGTTAAACAACCGTATACTCGACCCTGCCATCGGAAAGTACTTTGTGCTTGCCCAATTTAGCATTCAATACTTACTGTTCTGCAAGCAATTTCTTGACGAAACTGTGGTGGAAATTAGAAATGGCTACCAGAGCATGCAAGACGAAAATGTGAGGCTCGAAAAAATGAACAAAAAACGAAACGAAGATATGGCACTACTCCAAAAGAAGCTTCAGCGTGCTGAACATATGGACCACCAGCGCTCTCAACAAGCAACCGCAGTGTATCCGTGTTCGAAATGCACTAAAAATTTTATCAGTCCCGAACTGTTGAATGCACATATGATTCGGAAGCATGTGACCAGCTCTCGCTCAACGGATGGAGCTTCCGAACGAAAACCACCAACTACGGATACAAATCTCATAAATACCATAAAGCTTGAGTTGGAGGTGAAGCAACTCAAAGAACGTCTCAACGCGGCTGAGAAGGATCTCCGATCGAAACATCATCGATGCCGCGTATGCTCCGAGGACAGCAGCAGCAGTACCATCGACAAACCGCCGACCAAGGTCCTCCACAGCATCGGAATACAAAGTAATCTGACGGATGATAAGGATTCTAATGATAAAGAAGCTGAAACGCAAACCGAGATCCTGCCCATCGTGCATTCCACTGTAGCTACAGCTGCGGTGCGACCAACAGAACGTTCCCATACGCCTGATCATGTTTCAAAATCCGATCTAAAATCTTTTCTCGATGAGCAAAAGCTTCTATTCGAAAATTGGAAAGCAGGAGAAAGACGTACACTCAACCAGGAAATAGAAACAGTAAAACAAAATTTAGTGGACGTGATCCAGATCATGGAAAAGTCCGAAAGAAATACCCCGGTCCCGGTTCTGGATGAAAGTGTATGGAAGGATCGGTACCACGAGTTGGAAAAAATGTACGAAACCAGTCAAAAACAGGCTCGCGACGCAATTTCATCTTTCGAAGCATCATATTCACAAAAGATGGCACAACTGGAGAAACTGTTGCTCGAAACACGCGAACTAGAACACAGGGAACCGACGATTGTAACCACCACCGTTAATTCGAAACATAGTGTACCCTACAATCCGGCTCTTTTCAAAATGGTCACACTCCCAACGATCGTAATTGAAGGTGATTTAACAAAAAATGACACAAACTTCATATATGGAACACACGAACACGAACCTAGCAGAACGAACTCTTCCGAGTCAGAACATAGCGAGAGTGACGAAGAATTGCGCAAACTGGAAACGATGCAGGAACGACGGCAATCCGTCACAACGATAGTCCCTGCAGAAACAGTGCAAGAAACGTTAGAAAAAACACGACCCCAATCGCACTCTTCTCAGAAAACTCTGCTCGTTTCGCCGAAGAAACAAATATTGAGTCAGTTCCGAGCCCGCTTGAAAGCCATAGGCGTTGATCCAAAATCCAAAACCCTGCTTGGTGAAAATTTAAACTCGGCATGCAAAGCCTTAGCGGATCAAAGAGAGGTACAGAAACAAAAGCACAATAATTTTTTCATCACCCGCAATCAGTTGCTTTCGAAAGTGGATCAGTTAGCTAAAATGAAGGTGGGCGAAACACCCCCGTCGAAACCACCGCACATTGCAAAAAAGTCAGAAGATCATCCCATTCTTATGAGTAGACAAGATAAGCCGTCTGGCAAAGGACCTTCGACTAAGCCTCGTCTGAAAACGTCTTCTGCGCTGCAATTACTTCCATCGAAGCATAAACTAAATCTTCCCGATACAGTCACCGCGCATTCTTCCGCTGTAAACGTATTCAAGAGCAAATCTTCATTGGTCAGTAGCACATTGACTGCGTACAACCCTACCATTAAACTAACAGATGACGATATCATCACCGTCCATGCCGACGTTTCGCAACCGGCCGGTCAAGAAAAACGTGCATCTATATCCAGCTACGATCAGCAAGTGGAACGATTGTTACACACTCCTATTAAAACAATTAACCCAGTTATCGTGATGAGCAAACCCCAAAGCCAACCACGAGGATCGATGATGGAAGAAATCACAGCCGTCAGCACTGGAATTCTAGAAGCAGAGCCACTGCATCCCAAGCCCATTCCTAAAAAGCGAGTTTTGTTTAATTTGGACAAAACAGAGCATGCTAATACTGCTGGGCCTTCCACTGTAGGCAGCCAGCAGCAAGTGGTAAATGAATATTCACGTACACAGCATACACCCATTGTACAAAGGACGAAGGTAGATGAAGAATCGGATTGGAATATCAGTAGCTTTGACGAGGATAAATAGTTTCGAAGTGTGAACAGTGAAAAAAAATCGAATAAATTTTCTTTTGCACGCTAAACATGCTTTTCTTGTTTGCGTTATTTTCAACCCATGGAATTGTTTTTCTTCCAGCAAGATTCACAAAACGGGTTTTCTCTGCCTACGGTTTGCTCTATCTTCTACCTTGTCATTTACATTTTACGCTTTTTCATCTGAGGCCTGAGTAGCACCGGATGCTACCGATTGCCCATCGTCAGCTGGCGCATCCTGGCACGATAGCGACGGGAACTTCTGGTACAGAGCAGCGCGATATTTCGGGTGGCTGATGCCGTACACGATCGGGTTGTAGACGGCGTTCGCCTTGGCGAACAGCGATCCCCAGATGGTGGCCAGCGGACTGATCGGGGC